>JABBMZ010000065.1:0-156207 GCA_013403795.1 Teratosphaeria pseudoeucalypti
GATAGTAAGCCTACAATTAGTAGGATCCTTAACTATATCTACTATCTTCTAGTAAAACATCTCCTAGGTATAGTCTAGCGCTAGGTTCGAGACTTTATACTTATTATACTAGGTCTCTAAAGTATCTCCTTTAAGGAATATACTCGCGTATATAATCCGCGTGTACGTATTACTATAGGCCTAGCCTAATAATACAAATATCTTTTCTAAATAGCAGATAAAGGTTTTTACTTCCTTTAGCGTCCTACTAGAGAACTTTAATAAAGGTTCTAGGCGTAGGCTATCTAAGCTACGCGTAGGTATAGTAGACAAGTTAGCTAACTATATAGATAATATAGTCGCTAGCTCTATAGCCTAGAAACCTACTACCTATAGGCGCTTATAACGCGCTATATCTACTTAGAGGTTATAGAGGCGTTACTCCTTATCTAATACTACCTACTCTTACTTAAGACAAGCTATTTCCTTATCGACTATCTCCTCTACTTCGAGCTAGTCGCCTCTAGCCTCCGCGTTATATTAGCGCTACGTATAAGTAGATATAGAGCCTACTTAGCTAGGAGAGGGGATACTAGTTATTATAAGTACTCTATAGGCTATAACTAGAGTAGAGTAATTAGAATTAAGAATGTATATAATAGGCTATTAATATAAAGGTATATAGTAGCGTATAGAGCCTTAGTCTCTAATAATAGAGTAAGGTCCGAAACTAATTACTACCTTTATTTAGTTACGAAGCGAAGCGTATAATATATATATACGTACGTTATATATAGCTTAGCTTACTAGCCTAGCTATCTAAGCCTATAGCTCGACTATCTAGTATTACCTATACTTAGATTCTAATAAGAGCAAGTTTACTAAGAAGAAGATTAAGTATCTTAGGTTTACTATCTATACTAATAGTAAAGAAGTATCTACCGACCCTAAGAAAGTAGAGGCTATATAAAACTAGGTAGCTTC
This sequence comes from Teratosphaeria pseudoeucalypti, assembly GCA_013403795.1. Taxonomy (NCBI): domain Eukaryota; kingdom Fungi; phylum Ascomycota; class Dothideomycetes; order Mycosphaerellales; family Teratosphaeriaceae; genus Teratosphaeria; species Teratosphaeria pseudoeucalypti. The sequence goes on from JABBMZ010000065.1 coordinate 964, forward strand.
TAAGACGTAGAAAGAAGTTTGTTAGTTCCTAGAATTTATAAACTACTACTAGATGTTTATTCTAAACTACTCTAAGATTGCTAGACTATTAACTACGCTTACTAGTAAGGGAGTACTATTCTCCTAGGATAATATAGTAGAGAAGGCCTTTAAGAAGTTAAAAGATAAGTTCTATAAGACTTTAGTCTTTACTTACTAGAACCTAACGCTTCCTATATTCCTTAAGACTAACTATAGTAGATTTGCCTTAGAGGGCATACTTATCTAAGAAAGGAACAGAGTCCGCTACCTTATAGGCTTTTACTTATAGAAACTAAATAAGGTAGAGATTAACTATAATATCTATAATAAGGAGATACTAGCTATAGTCTCCTATCTAAAGTTCTAGGAACCTAAACTAAAAGCTTATAGGCTCTTTACTATTTAGATAGACTATAAGAACTTAGAGTACTTTATAATAAAGCGCTAGCTTACTAAGAGGCAAATCTGCTAGTATAAGATAGTCTCGTAATTCTAGTTCTCTCTAGTCTACTACCTAGGCGCTAAAGCTATATTACTAGACGCTCTCTCTTAATAGAAGTAGGATACGCTTAGTAAAGACGACTGCTAGTCGTAGTTTAGATAGTTCTTAGAGCTAGACTTCGCCCTAGATTAGCTAGGATATATATCGAAGAGAGAGGTAAGTATTAATACTACTTTATTCTATATACTTACTATAGCCTTTAGAGAGGCCCTATAGTAGTAGCTAATATAGTCTAGTACTTAATAGATAGAGCCTAGAGGACTCTTCTAGAACGACGAGCTAAATAGCCTATAGACAATAATAATATAGAAGGACACGCTATATAATATTATCTATTATATAGTCTAAGCTAGAACCTAGATAATACCTAGTAAGATTAAAGTAAAGATCTAAGTAGTAGATTATAGTATTAACTAGAATAGAAACCTTCGATACTATAGTAAGCTATAGGTACTAGGCGCTTTAGCCTTAGTAGAGTCCGAATATAAGGACCTAGACTCTAAGGCGTAAGAGAATAATATCCTATGTACGAAGCTAATATAGTCTGTCTATAACTCTATAGTATATAGCTATCTAGGCTAGGATGCTACCTTAGTAATACTAGTACGCAACTTCTACTAGCTACTATAATCGAGGTATATATAGTAGTTCCTACGTAACTATAACTACTATAGAAGAAATAAGATATAGCGGGAGTATAAATATAGTCTTCTAAAGCCTTTACTAGTCTCTAATAGGTTCTTCTAGGAGATCTCAATAGACTTTATAACTAATCTCCCTAAATTAGAAGGTTGTCGTTATCTCTAGATAATAAGAGATCGACTAAGTAAGTAGATAGCGCTAGAAGTAATACCTAGTATATAAGTAGAAGAGTACGCTAAAAAGTTTATAGACTATCAGGTAAAATACTATAGAATACTAGCGTATATTAATAGTAATAGAGGAACTACCTAGACTAGTATCTTCTAGAAGACCTTCTATAACCTAATAGGAGTATAATAGTATTCAAGCTCTATATACTACCTATAAATAGAAAGAGGCCTAGAGAGGCTAAACTAGGAGGTATAGGCCTACCTTAGGAACTTTATTAACTATAAATAGTCCGATTAGAAGAAGTAGCTCCCTACTACGTAACTAGCGCTAAATAGCCGAAACTAGATAAGGCTTAGAATAAGCTTATTCTTTGCGACATATAGCTACGAAGCTCTATTGCCTATACTATTAGAAGAAGGAGACTAACTAAAGAGTACGCTCTCTATAGCTAAGAAGGCGAAAAACTTTGTAAATAAAGTAAAGGAGATTACTAACCTATACTAGGCTAATATAGTAGCAGCTATTTAGACCTAGGAAGAATACGCAAATAGGAGATAGACTCTAGCGCCTATATATTAGGTTAGTAATAAGGTATAGCTAGACTTAAGGAACTATAAAACTAACTAGCTAAAGAAGAGCCTCGACGTAAGGTATATAAAGTATATAGTTTCTAAGGTTTTATTACTAGTATCTATTCGATTATTAGGTATCCTAAGTAATATCTACCTAGTTTTTTATATAGATTTACTAAGGCTAGCTAGCTAAGACCCGCTCCTAGGCTAGGTATCTAATAATAGTTAACTAGACTCTATACTATTTAAGTCGCATAAAGAATAGAAGGTTAAAGAGATACTATATATAAGAAATAAGAGGAGGAGTAAGAAAAGGGAGGTCCTAGTTAAATAGGCTAGATACTATAAACCTATATAGGAGCCTATCGAAAACCTTAAGGATACTATTACTATAGACAAATTTAAGGAGGAGTATAGAGACGTAAAGTAGAACGATAGGCTAAGAGATAAGTAGGAGGAGAAGAAATAGTATAAGGTATAGGCTCTATATAAAAAAGTAGAGAATATAGGCGTTTAGAAATAGAAAGGAGGCGTTTATAGAATATTATTTATTTCTTATAACTATATAGCGGAGTCCTACTAGAAGTAGCTAGATCCTACCGAACTCTAGAGAATACTACAAATATATTATAAGACTACCTACCTACTCTAGAAAATACCTAGACGCTAAGACCTATCTACTAGACTCTACTTAGCTATAGTAGTAGCTACCTAGGTATAGGGCGACTAGAATACTACTAGGACTATTAATTAGTTAGTAGACAAAATTAAATAGAGTCTAGATAAAAACTTATATCTAGTGATTAAGCCTAATAATATTAACGATAGACTAAGTAACTTTAAGAGCTATAGGACTATTTAATAGTTAGCGGGCGAAAGGAGTCGGAGTCTAATAGGTCTTATATAGATAGCAGACTAGAAGCCTATAATAGTACTAAGGCCTTATAGGCCTTAAGGACCTTTTATAGGTCTTAGAGGTAGCCTAGCCTAAAACTACTATTAGCTAGATAAAAGGACACAGACCCTAGTATCGACTTACTTGTCCTAGTCGCTAGAGATAGTCTAGGTAGTATAGGCTAGGTAGGCTATTTATAGACTAAATAGTTAGTAGTAGTTTTTATATAAAGTCTAGGCGACTCTTATAGGTCGTAGTAGTTAAGCCTCTAGGAAGTATAGTTCTAGTAGGAGTAGGAGTAGTCCGACTAAATAATTAGTAGGGTCTAATACTTTTCTCCTAGAAGCTAGTACTTACTTACTAGTCGACGTAGTCGATACTATACTTAGCGTAGTCGAAGTAGTAGATATAAGCTATTACTAACTCTAGTTAGTATACCCTAGACTCTAGAAGAACCTATAGGTCTCGTTCTAAAGTACTTACTATAAGCTTATTATAGGGCGAAAGAAAGAAGAAGTTTAGAAGCAAGTAGAAATCTATTATAGTTAGCTAGAGAGGTCCTTATTACTATAGTAATAAGGGGGGCAAATTAGAAGGCGCGGTTCCTAAGATATATATAGCTAAAAAGAGTAGTTATAATATTCTAAGCGAAGTTAATAGAGTCTAGCCTATAGTTAGTAGACTTAGCGTAGAAGATCTCTATACGTATAAGAGATTAGGTTACTTAGAGCTCTTACTTAGACTTAGTATATATAGAATAGCTATTCTAACTACTTTTAATAGAGCCTGTTTAGTAGCGAGCAAATAGTAGTAAGACGTTAATAGAGAGAGAGAGAGAGAGTAATATAAAGGGCGCGCCCTTTAGGTTATAACTTAGGCTAATAGGCCTAAGTAGGAGTAATAGCTTAGCGTATATATAGGCTCTATATAGAATTCCCTAGAGCGCGCTAAGTAGTTCCCTTCCTCCTTTATAGTATATATTAAATACTACTACGATCCTCTACGTACGCTTAGCTCGCCTATAATATCTTGCCTTACTAAAATAGTAGGAGAAAGAGTTTAGGATCTTATACTATATAATAGAGATATATAACTTAATTTAGAATAGAGTTATAGAAAGATTAATTTAGACTTTAGAAGAATATATAAAGGTAATACTTAAGGATAGTAATATGTCTATTAAGTTCTAGCTAGAAGTACTTAAGGTATATATAGTTATAAGAAATACCTTACTAAATAGACTAGAGATTAATAGCTTTAAAGTCTCCTTAGAGGAGGCTTTTATAGATAATAAGCTATTAGTATTATATTTTAAGGTCTAGGGATATAAAGCTATTATATATATATATATTCTAGGTCTTATCTATTAGGAATAAGATTAGATAAGCTTATAAATAGAAATAAGGATGTTATCTTTATTAGGTATATTTCTAATATATTAAAGATATAGCTATTCTAGGAACCTAATATAAGGGTAATTAGGACATATAATACTACTATTTAGTTTAAGAATAAGAAAGGAGGAGATATAGAATTAAATGTTCCTAAGCTTAATTAAAATAGTAGAGCTCTAGTAAGGAACCTAGTAGAGAGGCTATTAAAGAAATAGGAAGAGCTTAAGGACTATAGGCCCTAATATTTAAGTTAACCTATTATACAAATTCTACCTCTACTAAAGAACAAAGATAAGTACTAGAAGATATATAATTTAGAAGGAGAAGAAAATAGAGAACTAGCCTAAGAGTAAGATCTTAATCTTTAGAAGGATTAAGAAGAGGAAATATTAAAGATCTAGCTAGAGAGATAAGGATAAAAGAAGCAAAGGTCTATTTTAGATAAAGGGTATAGACTAGAACTAAAACTATATAGTATAGTTATACTCTCTATACTATAGAAGAGAGGAAGAGAGTTAGATAATAACCTACCTAAATCTAAATATTATAAGGCATTCTTTAGTATAATAATAGACCTAGATCCTAGCCTAACCTAGGTTAATAAGTTACTTAAAGATATTAAAGAGACTACTTTTATAGTAATAGCGCTAATTATCTTATATAAGTAGGAGGTACTAATCCCGAAAATATATAAGTAGGTAGTAGAGGATCCTAAATAGGGACACCTATAGAAGGAAGCTATCTAGAAGGAGCTTTCTATACTAGAAAGTAATAACACCTAGATACTAGTTACTTCTCTAAAACGAGCAAACCTAGTTACTTCTAAGTAGGTGTTTAATATTAAGAGACTAATTAGTAGAATAATAGATAGGTTTAAGATAAGACTTATTATAAGAGGTCTCTCTTATAAATTTGAGATTAACTTCTAGGAGACCTTTATACTAATAGTAAGATATAATACTATAAGATTATTTATAGTAGCTATTTATAAGAAGGATCTAGAATTACACTAAGTAGATATAAACAATATATTTATAGAGAGCACCCTATAAGAAGATATCTTTATAGTTCTACTACTAGGAGTAGAGAACCTGCCTAATATAGTCCTTAAGATCCTAAGAAGCTTATATAGACTAAAGTAAGTAGCAAGAGATTCGAATAAACTATACGTCTTAAAGTTAGGCAGATAGGTTTCTAATAGTTAGATATAGACCTATATCTACTTATATATAGGGAAAGGAATATTATAATCCTTACTTATATAGATAATATACCTATTATAGTACTATACCTAGTAGATATTTAGTAGTTTAAGAAGGAACTAGAAAAAGTATTTAGAATTAAAGATCTTAGTAAACTAGATAAGATCCTTAGAATAAGGATTATAAGAGATAGAAAGAATAGTACTCTAAAACTTAATTAAGAATACTTTATTTAAGAGAGCTTAAGTAAGATAAATATAGTAAAGGAAATAGTATATCCTATACTCTTACTAATAGATAGCTATAAGTCTTTAAGGCTATTAAAGCTCGAGAATACAAGATATAATAAAGAAGAATACTAATGCGTAAATAGTACCTCGATATAGCTAATAGTTATAATAAGACTAGATATCGCCTTTATAATAGGAAGACTAAGCTTGTATGTTTTAGACCTAACTAAGTTATATCTATAGGTATAGAAGAAACTTTTAAGATACCTAAGATTATTCTAATACTTAGGACTTATATTTAGAAGGAGCGGAGGAAAACTTATTAGGTACTTAGACTTAGACTATACTATAGATAAGGTAGATAGAGTCTTAATCCTTAGAAGTATCTTCTTCCTATATAGATCGCTAGTTTTATAGATAAGCAAGAAACAAAAGTCTGTAGTAATATTAATAATAGAAGCTAAGTATATAGCTATAAATATATATATAAAGTAATTATAATTCTTAGCTACTCTTCTTAGAGAAATAGACTATATAGAGCTAGTAGAAGAGAGCTTCTTTTAACTATTAGTTAAGACTAACCCTAATATAGTAAGAGAATTTAGGCTAGTCTAAATTATAGGTAATAATTAAGTAGCTCTAACTCTAGTTAAAGATGCCTATACCTATAAAAGGTTAAAATATATTAATATAGTATATAACTTTATAAGGAAACTATAATAGTAAAGAAAGATTATAGTAGAGTATGTTCTAATAAAGAAGATAGTTACTAATAGTCTAATAAAGCTAAAGAATAGGCTATAGTTTTAAGAGTTTATAAGGTAGCTTTAGCTATACTAATAATAGGAAGGCGTAAGAACTAATAAGCCTAAGTAGGAGTATTAGAAAGTATAGTCTAGTTAGCTCTTTAAAGAGCTATACTTGTTCCTAGAGTTATATAGTACTAATTACCTAACTTATATAGAGATATAGCTATAGAGTAGATATAACCTATAAATAGTATAATATAATTAATATATTAGTTCCTATCCTATAGTCTCTTTATAGAGTAACTTCTATCTATACTATAAAGACCTACATATATTATATTAAAACCTCCTTAATTCGATAGCTACTAATAAAATAAGCGCTATCTATCTAAGTAGGTATCCTCTCCTCTTCTTAAGAAAATTATTATTATAAAAATCTCTATAGTAGGTAGTACCGCATATATATAAGAGACTACTTAGATAACTAGATAGATATATATAGACATACTTAACTAGTATAAGGCGGAGCTAGTAATTAGAAGTACCTAAAGTTAGGAGGCTAGCCTCTATATATAACTAAGCTATATAGTAGCTTAGCTTCTCTCTCTTCTTATTAATTACTATTAGGATAGATATATAATTACCCTACCTATTAATTATTCTCTCGCTCCTACTCTTACTCCTATAGATACTTACTAGTATCGAACTAAGTAGCTCTTATAACTAGACTATATATAATAATCTTTTAGCTTATCTAATTCTTAAAAAGAAAAGAGATAGGATATATACGTATATACTACTATAGCTTGTTTCTAGAGTAGGATAGGCTCTATAATAATAGACTAGAGCTTTAGGAGTAGTATCTTACCTTCTAAAATAATTATATAGAAGAGAGATTTTATAAAGATCCTAATACCTAGGTAGGTAATAAGAAAAATATAAGAAGCTAGAATACTAGATATATATATATATATTAGGCCTTAAATACCTTATAATCTACTCTCGAGTAGGTATCTAGCTTAGTAATATCTACTCGATATCTACTAGTTAAATACCTCTATAGCTAGTAGCGCTATAGGAGATATTAGAAGCTAGTAGAGGCTACTATTAATAGTCTCAATTTGAATATCTAGCGCTAATAGCAGATGTTTAAAGGTAGATATCCTTATATCTAGCTTCGGATACTATATACTAATACTAAAGAGCTACTCGTAGCTTCTAATATTAGAAGATTAGAGCGATAGGAGATAACACTATATCTTCTATAAGAGTAGACTACGAGGTATTCAAGGCCTTATCTGTCTATAGCTAGGTACCTAGGGTAGGGACCGTCAGGGAGGTAGGTAGATAGTAGTACAAACATCTGGACCCTGCTTCGGACGGGACGGGACGCAACGTATATGCCCACAGAAAGACGGTCCCAAAAGAGGCCACCAACGCCATCGCTCAAGTTTCCCCTCCCTGTTGCTCATGATGATTGTGTCAAGGACAAAAAGAAAATGCACGCGCATAACACGTAACCGCACCCCTCTCAAACCCCCCCAATCTACCGAGCACCCGCAAACATCCTCACACCACCTCCCCCCTTCCCTCCCTCCCGCGCCTGGCGATATAGTACGTCAACAGCCCCAACCGCCCCTCGTCCGTGCCCTTGAATTCGGCCCAGAACTCGGCCTTGCTCGTGCCGAACAACTCGAACAGATCGCTCGCGAGCTCCACGTCCGCCTTGCGCACCTCCGCGTCCACGTCGTCGAGGTACCGGGCCGCGGCCTGCGTGAGCTGGACCTTGCGCTCGGCACCCAATTCCACGTTCCGCTTCGCTGCGGCGACGAGGAGGCGGCGCAGGGTCGAGAGGGCCATGGCGGTCGATCGGGGTGCCGCTTGTGGGGAGGAGAGGTAGTCGAGGGTGGCGTCGATGCAGGATTCCGGTTGCGATTGCCGGACGATGTCGTCGGCGGCTTTGTCGATGTCCGTCACCATGTGAGTGTTGGGGTCCACGCCCTTTCTGCACGTGAAGATGGTGATGAGGACCTTCGGCTGCCATCCTTGTGCACTCTTCCGTTGCAAGGTCAGGAGTGCTCGCACGAGGCCGAGCGCCTGCGTCTTCAGCCCAGAAGCCTTGTGCGGGGGGTGTGTGAGGCGCGGGTCCTGCTCGAAGGTCTGAAGGTAGTCGAGCAGCACCGTCATCAGCTCGTCGTATTTCTTGCCACCTTCCCAGATGTCGAGGTTGCTGCGAACCAGATCTTGCACCCGACGGAACCCATGCGCGTCCAGAGTCTTAGTCCTGATACGCTCAATGCCGGAGCCAAGTAACCGCCTACTTCTCAAAATCTCTGCGCGGTCTTGCGCGCTTTGCTCGCCGTTGGTGACGGGCACTTCCGGCTCATGCCTAGGACTACCAGCGGGACTGGCGCTCGACCCTTGGCTTTGTGTTGGACTCTGTACTCGCACGTTCTCATTGGCGGGCAACTCACCCAGCACTCTCCTCTCGCCATCGCTCGGGGCCTCGGGGCCATCGGCCGTGAAAGGGTCTTCGTAGATGGGGATCTCCGATGGTGGCTGAGCTTTGTTTGGGCTGGCGCTTCGCGGTGACCTGGCCGCCGCGAGTGCCTCGTCGATACCGTTCAGTCGCTCGCCGGGGGGAGATGCAGATCGTTCGAGCTTGTCCCTCGCCTCATCGAACATGGCTTTGAGTGGGCTACGTACCGCGAGTGGAGACCTTGCGCGCGGTTGATGATTTGGCAGGTTCGGCATGACCATGGTGAAGCCTTCATCTTCAGCAGGTATCCCACTGTCTACGGACATGGTCTGTCCCAGGCCAGGCCGTTTGTGAGTAGGGACGAAACCCCCACGGCTGCTGGTGACGCTGCTCTTGCCGTTCGGTAGGACCATGGTGAAGTCCTCTTCGCCACGCGCCGCCACGCCGCCTTTGCTGGTGGGTCGAGAGCTCGACTCAGCGGGCGGATGCGCGTGGCTTATCCCGGGACTCCTCTTGACTGGACTTGCTCCTGGGCTCGTCGCATTCCCCGCAGTCCTCGCACGATGCCTATGCGCCGAGGACGCCGCAGATGCCTTGGACCCCGTGATACCTTTGGGTGGACTGTTTGACGGACTTGCATCAGCGGGTGTTTCTGGTCGCAGGAGGTTGTTACGCCTTGAGGCATACGGATCGGCGGTTTGTGGCCGTGTGATTTCTGGTCTTCTGGGGCGTCTGACAGGTCCCGACATGAGCGCACTACGCTTCGTCCCTGACTCTTTGCCATCACTCGGCGTCTCCGAGGCATTGGATGTATTCGACGCGACGCGGTTCTCACGCAGGCGCGATGGTGCACGGTTTCCGCTGGTAAGTGCAGCTCTGGGTTTGGCGGGTGAGAGCTCAGCCATGGCCGAATTTGGTCGGGATGGCAAATTGCCAGCTTTGGCCTTGCGTTGTTGCGCAATCAGATCGCGCATGGCCACCCGACTGCCGTTGGGTCTCGCGCCTGAAGAGACCGAGCTTGTCTGCGTGCCGTGGAGCGCAGCGTTGGGGTTATGTGGGTCCTTTTGCAGCGCGTTCTTGGCGGACGTGTCGAGGCCTGCCATGATCTTCTCGGCTTGGACCGGCCAGCTCTTCGCGAACGTCCAGTACGTAGCACGTGTGCCCTCCTTGACGGTCGGCTTGGGATCCTCGAGACCTTTCTTGATGCACCTCTCTGCCAAATCCAGGCCACCGGTGCTCTCGAAGTGCTGCTTGTAGCCAGCTTGGCGCTTCAGGATCGTCCTGAGCCATTCTGGGACGCACTGCCGAGTCTGCGCGTTCTTCTCCTGCGCAGCGATCCAGATGTGCTGCATCATGCCTTTGTGGTAGGAGCAATGCTGGAAGACTGCCTCGCAAGTGGTACGACCGTTTTGCGCAGCGATGGGCTTGGTCTGTGAGCTCATCTTGATGAAGTTCTGGAGCAGCACTTCCACATGCGGATCCATAGCGGGTCCCAGCGTTTGAGTGAGCTCCTGCACCAGTTGACATCCGTTCGTTGATAGCGTCGTGCGCAGTGAATTGGCCACTTTCAGAACGCCGTCCAAGATGCTCTTCACGCCTGCCATGAACGCGTGGTGGTGCTCGGTCGGCGCGTTACCCTTGAGTAACCGACGTACTTTCGTCACCGACTTGTCTCTCGGTATCCAGTTGTCTTCGTCTTCCCTGCCCTGGAAGAAGGGGAGCATATCCTCGAAGGTGTCATGGAGTTCTCGCTCCGAATGGACAAAGATGGGATCCATCGGGACGACTTCCTGGGGCGGCGGCTTGGCAGCGTCGCTGTTGATGGACTGGGCAAAGTGCGCGATGTGGTCCATGGCCGGCAGCGACCTGGTGGAGGCAGCCAGATCCGACTCCGCCTCTGGCTCTCCTCTCGTCTGGGGTCGCGATGTCGACGCCGGCGGCGCCTCTGCGCCGATCTGGGCCAGGATCTGCGTCTGTATCGAATGTCTCACCGAGTGCGCTTTGAGCTGTCTCTTCAGGTCTGTCTTGGCTCGATCTGGCGCATTGCTAAACAGATCCACCACGGCGGTCTTGGCTGCCTCGCGCACGTTCCCGTCGCTGTCTTCCAATCGCGCGACTATGGCCTGTGTGTACGCCTTGAACGGCATCGCCTCGTCCCTGTGCATCTTGACGACCCACTGCATGCCTGCCTCCTTTGCGCGAGCATGCGACCCGCCGATGGCGTCGTCCAGTATGATGGTCTCGACGTCCTGCTTCAGCCAGGGGTACAGCTCGCTCAGCGCCTGGGCGGAGGCGGAGCGGATGGGCTCTTTCAAGTCAGCCAGTCGGTCCTGCAGGGCGGGGAACAGACGCGGGGCCAGCTGGACGATGGCATGGCCGGTGGGGTCCTGGATCTTGAGGCGCTTGATCAGGTGGGCGAGGGTGGAGAAGGCGGAGAGGGCGAGGGTGGAGGAGACCTGCTGGGCGATGGCGAGCTTCAGACAGTCGAAGATGGTGGCCTGGGCGGAGTCGGGGACGCGACAGTGCTTGATGTCGGATTTGAGGGCGTTGAGCGCGTCGAGCTTGGCGTTGGAGGGAGCCGCGGGCCGCTTGAGGGTGCTGAGCAGACTCGACGCTTGAGCGTCCATGGCGACGGGGAGGGCGTCACGATTGCCGGTGGTGGCGGTGGTGGTGTGGTGAAGGTGGTGGTGGTGGGTGAGGTGAGGGTGGCTGTTTCTACCGGTTTGGATGATGAATGTTATGATGACCGGACCCCCGGCGACGGACAGGGATGTCGAGATGCGCTAGCACTTCGAAACGGCCATGCGCGATTTTCTTGGGTCGTCAGTTTTTGATCGATTCTCGAATTCATTGCGAATCGATTATTAGATTGATGGATGTCGTTGATCAATTGCCCATCATGATTAACCAACAAGTACATGGATTGAGCGAGACGGAGCAAATGGAGGAGGGGGAGGAGGCATGAAGCATGTCTTGGACCGTTGAGCGATACCGTCGATAGGATGCAAGCTTTCTTATCGATAGCCGGGGCGATTCTAGCGCGACACGTCCCTGTGACACACGTCGCGTCAGAGAGAGCCGCGAAGTCAGCTTCAGTCTCCGAAACTGATTGATGAGCAGTAGTCATAATAAGTAATAATTGATGAATGATCTGCCTAAATGGAAACCTCAGGTGTCTAGTAGGCAGCAACATGATTCAGACTAGTGCCTCCTACCTTACACTCCATCAGACATGCATCTTTTGCACATGTATCCTCAGTGCATCTTGTGCACATTCATCCTCAGTGCATCTTGTGCACATTCATCCTCAGTGCATCTTGTGCACATTCATCCTCAGTGCATCTTGTGCACATTCATCCTTCAGGGACAACCACACCCAGCCTTCAAGAGTCTCGCACCCCCAACCCTCGTCCGGAGGAGCACCAACTGACTCATGCTTCCTTGGACTGGAAGGATGGATCGACCTTCGCATGACTCACGTCTATCACAACGATGAATCAGTACAGCCTCCTTGAGACTCTGGCAGGAACTACTACTCCTACTACTACTGCAGGCGTGGCGACAACGTGTGGTTGAGGGTCAGGTTGTACTAGTAGGAAGGACGCTGAGTGATCGACTCGAACATGTCGTCAGTGGCTATCGCCTCTCTCCAAACTTCTCCATCTGCAACTGCCACATTCGGTATGTTCAACGTGCATTTCACCCTGCTCAGTGCTGATTATGTCAGGACTTGTACATCGTCACCGCACAATAATCATGCTATACGCTGATCAAGAGTCAAGCACTCCCTACGTGTATTCTAGCGCGTGCGTCGCCCGTCCCGTGCCATCAATCAGCAGGCGCCATCTTTGATGAGAGAGCCATTGGAATGGTGAGACGCCAGATGGGTATACTTGCCTTCACCTCTCTCTTCACCATCCTGTACATCCACCTTCTTCCCTCTGCCTCTTCCCTTCCAGCAACATCACCATGGCACAGAACACACCCTTCCTATCCACCCTCCGAACATTCATGACACGCACAACCCCCCAGCCTCGACACCCCGAGCCAGACCTCGAGACGCCTTCGACATCCGCTCCACCGGCCTCACCTTCCTCGGTCTCGGCGCCGGCGTCCTCGTCGCCGGCGTCATCCTCATCCTCTTCGCCCTCAAAATCTACAAACCCATGGTCCGAAAATCCAAAGCCCAGGGCCAAAACGGCAAGGTCCCGCCCGAAAACCGCCTCTACATCGCCATGCTTGGCTCCCTCCTCCTCCCCATCGGGTTATTCTGGGTACGTCTTCCCCTCCATCCAAACCAAACCCTAAAAAAAAGCAGAGAGAAAGAAAGGAAGGAGAAAAAGCAATTCACCCGCTGACTCATCCCCAAAGTTCGCCTGGACCGCCGACAACTCGACCCCCTGGATCCTCCCCGTCATCGCCGAGGCCTTCTTCGGCTGCGGCAACCTGCTCATCTTCTCCGCCAGCGTCCTCTACATCATGGACTTCTACGGCCCACTCCACGGCGCCAGCGCCATGGGCTCCAACAACCTCTTCCGCTACCTCCTCGGCGCCGCCTTCCCGCTCTTCATCGTGCAGATGTACGAGCGCCTGGGCATCGGCTGGGCCACGAGCCTGCTGGGCTTCGTGAGCCTCTGCCTGACGCCCATCCCGTGGGTCTTTTTCTGGTGCGGGCCGCGGTTGCGGGCGCGGTCGAGGTATCAGAGGGGTCAGTAGTCGAGCTTGGTGGAGATGTTGCGTGGTAGATGATAGACCATAGAATCACAACGACGACATAGAGTTCTCCGATTCGTTTCGTAATTTCATCCAGACCTGTGTCCCGCTACATCCCACACTATACCTTTTCTATCACCTCGTTCCCGCGGTCGTATAAAGGATCCTACTGATGCCCAATTGCCTTCCCCCTCTGCACAAAATCAATCTTCGCCGACCCGCCCATCAAAAAGTTCATCTTCCCGCCCGTCGTCGCCGGGTCCTCCCCGACAAAATTCATCGGGAACCCGACATCAAACGGCACGACGGCCTCCAACTTCTCAATCTGCCGATCCGTCAACTTGATCTCCAACGCCTTGATATTCCCCATCAAATGCTCCACCTTCCGACCCCCCACAATCGGAAACACATTCGGCGCCTTACTCATGACGTACGCCAACGCGACGGCGGTCGGCGACTCGACGCCGTGCTCCTTGGCGACCTCCTCGAGCGCCGCCGAGACCCGCTCCTCCGTCTCCGACTGCTCCGGCGGGCCCATGAGCGCGCGGATGCCCTCATTATTCTTCTTCCGCTCGGCGAGCTGCGCCTTGGTCTGGAAGCGCCCGCCACCCAGGGCGTCCCAGGGCGCGAGCGCCATGCCGAAGTGCCGGCACAGCGGCAGGACCTCGCGCTCGAGGTCGCGCAGCATGACGTTCCAGCGGCCCTGGTAGATGGAGAAGGGCGTCTTACCGTGCGCGCGCGCGTACGTGTTGCAGGCGGCCACGATCCAGGCCGGCGTGTCCGAGATCCCGAGGTAGAGGACTTGGCCGGATTTGACGACGGCGTCGAGCGAGTCCATGAGTTCTTCGATCGAGGTCGTCCAGTCCCACCAGTGGACGTAGAGGATGTCGATCCAGTCTTGGGGGTGGGGAGGTTAGCGGGGGTTTGGGGGAGGACGAATGGGGGAGGACTGACCGGTTTGGAGCTTCTTCAGGCTGTCCCGCAACGACACCTTCAGGCTCCGCTTGTGGTTGCCGGAGAAGTTGACGGACAGGCCCGGGCCATCGCGGTAGGTGGTGTAGGGCGTGGTGAACTTGGTGGCGATGACCATGTAGTCGCGGTTCCGGCGCTGCTGCATCCACTCGCCGAGCCACGTCTCCGACTGCTCGGACTGGTAGTTGTTGGCCGTGTCGACGAAGTTGCCGCCGGCGTCGTAGAAGGCGTCGAGGAGCGCGAGGCTCTGCTCCTTGCTCATCGAGCCCATCATGTCCTTCCAGGCGTCCCCGATGCTCATCGCGCCCAGCTGCAGCGGGCTCACGCGCACGCCGGCCGTGCTGGACAGGATGCGGTACCGGCCCAACGGCGTCTTGGGCTCGGGGGCGGGATCGAAGAGGCCCATGGTTGGCTGTGTTGTGCGGTGTTTTAGTGGTGGTAGATGAGTTCAAGTTCTCGTTGGACCATACGATGATGTCGTTGATCAAACAGCAATGGACGCAGTTCGAATGGGATGTCTAGTTATATATATTCCAGGGACATGCAGTGCCATCACCTCACTACTACGTCGTCACAGAAACCTTGACGGGCGTAGGACTTTAGCTCCGACATGCATAAGGTAAAGTCCGTGTCTGAGGGTCTTCCCTTGCTTCGAGAGGGTCCTGCAGGCCTTGCATACAATGCGATCCACAGTACATCACTGTACCGGGGGAGGTGGGGTTGACGGCCGTAGCACACGGATGGATTATTACACCGGGCTGGCTGTCGAGCTGCGGCTGTGGTGGAGGATGGCTTAAGTGCGGCCGCAAGTCCCGCATGTCACATCCAATGTGGGTCACAAGGTCCGAAAGCGACTGCCTGCACGCATATTCAGTCGGTACGGTAGCTGGCCTTGCCATCACGATTATTACCAGCAGCTATATGTACTGTCTGTTTCAAATTTATACTCCAGTCCCAAGGGGGTATCGAAAATGCTCCTCCCGGAGTCCCATAATCCCTCCGCTAACCACATGCCCTATCCCAGCCCAGTCATAACGTCATAATAAAAGAGCCCTCCTCCACCAAGAACGCCGCGCTGCACATGCCCACTCCATACACACATGAGAACTGTCGTAGTAGATCTCTTCCCGAAACGCCAACGCTAAATCCCAAATTCCATACTTCCGTCCGCAACCATAGCCAGCGTAAAAGAGCCCCAGGCAAAAGAACCCCACAGCAGACCCGTCAGAACCGCCAATGTGACCCAAAACCTCGGCCCATGATGAGCCCGGCTCCCAGAATACTAATCCGGACGCAGTTTCTCCACCACCCTCAGCACGCTGATGGAGAAAGTGACCAGCCACGCCACCAGACTGATCAGCAATATCGCCGACAGGCTCTTCTGTTTGGAACAGATGCTGGTGTTGTTGGGGCAGGTCGAGGGCACGTTGTAGGAGACTATGGTGCCGCTGGTGGGGTCGGAGACGGCGGCTAGATGCTCGTCGTAGCAGGCCCATCGGTGGTCGTAGAGGGCGTCGAAGGCGAGGGAGAGGTTGGAGGCGGCGAAGACGACAAAGTAGAGGTCGCAGAGGAGAAGCAACGTTTTGGCGGCTACGGAGCGGAGACCCAGGCTGTGCAGGACCGTCAGTAGAGGATGCGGATTCAGTCATGGCGGTGTAGAGAGGCTGTACGCACGGCCGTGAGGTATACTCGTCCCAGGTCACGTATCCCAAGTACGGTATTGCGATGCTGCCAACGACCACAGCCATGTATGTAGAGGCTCGAAAGGAGCAATTGTTAAGGGCGTCTGGATCTTGATTGACGTGCCGGACATTCTCGTAGATTCTGGCTGCAATGCCAAGGCCCGCCGCAGAGAAGGCGAGGATGAAGAGTCGGAAAATTAAAGGCACGAAGGGGTTCTTCAGTAGTAGTCGCTAGAGAACGAGAGTCAGCAAGACATTCTGCAGAAACTGCTGACTGCATAGAAGCCTGGTTGATCGAGAACTCTAGGTAAGCAAAAGAATGCACCTGACGGCATGGAGATATGTGTGAGCAATGAGCCAAAGCAATCCGCCAAAAGAAGGTCCAATCCCGATTCGAACGAGAAACCTTTGGCACTGCAAACCACTGCGCTACCGTTGCGCCATTGGACCAGAAGACAAGCGTATGACTCTAAACAACGACTCTATAGTGATACGTCGAAGTTCCGAAGAGATACCGGGCTGGCCATGAAAGGGACCCAGAGTTGTGAGACAGGTGCGAGTCGGATGTCGAAGGATCCAGTGGAGCCCTAAGCCTCCGCCCAGGTAGATGCATGCTTGGGACGTTGAAAGGGTCTAGACCATCCACGGTCATGGTTGACATGGCCTCGCAGAGCAACGATACGATATGAGCAGGGTTGGAGAGCCTGGGCAAAATCCGATCGACGGGTGCGCCGGCACACAGACGCGCCAATCCTTCCAAAGCCTCCATGTTGCGGAAACGACCTCGAAATAGAAATCAGAAGGGCAGCATAACTCACCCAGAATAACCGCACGGTCCTCTCCTGCCTCTCCGGGCTAATCAGCCACTTCCCTCGGTACATCAGTCCCTGAAACCCACCCCCGATCAACCCGCCATTGACCCCACCACTCCCATCCGCCGCCAGCTCATCCTCTTCCCTCCAGCCCAGAAACCCCACCCCAGGCCCCGACGCCGCACCGCCCTCCTGCCGCGCGATCCACTCCGAGCCCACCACACGCGCCTGCGCCTGTTGTTCCTGTGGATTGGGCCCAGAGTACATGAAAGGCCGCCATCGCTGGTGATGATCGGTGATCGGGGCCGACAGGAGCGGCGGCGAAGGAGAGCGGAGGTGATCCCATTTCCGTCCGAGTTTATAATGTGAAGGAGGCTGTTGCGGCGGGCGGTAATGTCGCGAATTCGGCACCGTCTTGCCCGGTCGCGAAGGCAAAAGCCGCGCATCGTCGTTCGAATTATTCACGTGTAGCCATGGCGGGATCACGCCCGGCTGGTGAGGATCTCGCTCCTGCGATTCTGTGGACTCGCGGGCGTCGTGGGAAGGCGCGTTGTTGGCCGAGGAGTCGGACGCGGTGGTCTTGGTCGGGATTAAGGTCGCGTCGGCGCGGTGTTGCATTTCTGGCATGGTGAATAAGACGGAAGGGGGGGAAGGGAGCTGGACGCTGCTGGCACCGCCAACAGGCTTGGTGTGAATCTTGAGTGGGAGATCGCGGGAGGCTGGAGGGTTTTGGAGGTGACACGGCTCATCTCGAGACCACGCGGGCTGGTAGATCCGTCAGATTGCCGAGCGAGATTCCCCACGTGCGATGACGTTGCGAGTCCAAAGATACATGTATAGTTATATATTTATATATTGCACTCTAGACAACTTGGAAGAAACTCTATACGTCTTACTCTGAGCCCAAGTGGAGAACGAGACAATTGATGCTGTTCAAAAGATTGCGAATTGATCACGTTGTTCATCAATGGGCAAGTCGCCAAAGGCCAGGGCGCCGGACTGTAAGAAATCCATCAATACATGTCTCTCGATGACAGCAGCATCATCATGCAAATGGGTGTCACGTCGCATACGCAGCACTCCGTGGAAGTGTTTCTGGCCATACCATAGCTGCACAATTTGAACCATATCCTTCAATAGAGACATGCATAGTCAACACGAGTATCGTTCATCACTGTGACTCAATCGCATCAAATTGGCTCAATAAATTGTACATTAGAATCTCTCCATCTTACACAAAGATCATCAGCTCGGCACGCCCTCATAATCCCAGCCATCCTCACCCCGCCGTCGTCTCTTCCTTTTAGTGTTTCGCCGATTGGCAGCACACTTGACAAACATCGTCAACCCAGCCAGCACAAACACAATCACAGCCGCCACCGTCGGCACCACGATTTCCCTATTAGAGCTGTCGTCCCCAGTGGTATAAGGACATGTGGCATTCTGGCCAATCACCCAACATGTATTGACGTCCAGATCGTTGAAATTGACCCACAAAAGCTTGTCATTCGCATCGTCTCCTGACAGGCTGGCAAGATAGCTACGCCATGTCGCTACAAGGTAAGTGTTTTCCAGCGCAGTCCTCGGCGTCCCGAAGCTTGTGTCGTCTCTGCAAGCAAAGTTGATGTTGTAGTATTGCGACTTTGACTCGCTGATGCTCCATTCGTACGGCTTGTCGCCGACTCGGCAAGCACCGTAATGCTGTTGGCCGCAAGTGACGCCTCGCCAGCGGCCTGAGGTCGCATTCAGGGCTGCGCAGTTTTCGGCCGAAGAATTCGAGACATGAGGCTGATCGATGTCCCACGTCCAAAGGGCGCTATCTGCAAAGGCACGGTAAGGTTCAAAGTCTTCTGCTGCTGTGACGTTGCTCAATGTTGCATTCAGTATCGGCGAGATGCCGCAGGCTGACAGATTCGCGGCGCCGGCATCGAGGAAGGAGGGCTCCAGTGTGGCATTCAATGCATAAGTTGCCCATGATGAGTTGACCTTCCCGATTCCGAATTGGCCAGGTTGGTAGTAACACCCTGAAGTGACGCCGGCATTGCTGACGACGACATTGCCTTGCAGTATCTGGACGGCTTCTGCCGCAAAGATGTCTTCTGCGTCTGCTGAGAAATTGTAACCGTCCATTTGAGGGTCGACCGTTCCATAACTCACTAGGAGTCGTTCCCCTCTGACAAGCTCCAAATAGCTCTCACCGGGCCACCCATCTGGTGTGGTATCGTGCCCATTCGCCTCGTCCACAGTAAAATAAGCCGCATCTGGGCGGTACCGCTCCAATACACCGAACCAACTTCTGGAGTCATTGAGATTGGCTCGCTGGGAGGACAGGTCTGAAGGTGTGTAGAGATAGGCAGAGCTATTTGCCAAGAACAGCGCAGATAGCAGGTTCCCATCCTGTGGTAGGGCGTCCGCAGCCGGTCTGACGCCACCACCGCTGGGATCCGACGCCTCAGCTGCAGCGTGGAGGTTCAAGGTCAAGTATCGAGTGGTTGCATTCAAGTTGGTTTCTGTGCTATCCAAGTACTGCACCAAAACACCTAGAAACAGATCGAGTGTCGCCCCGGCGGTGCATGAGTAGGGACCAGTTTTGATTGCAGCTGACGTGTATGTCGGACTGAGTGGAGCATTCGTTGAGGCTGTATGCATAGGACTCGTCGAGGTAGTCAGAGACAGGCCACTAATCTGCCGTTTTTCAAAACTTCCTGGCCTGCCGTACGGAGTTGGTTGGTGGCTATCTCCTCTCCTGGTCAGCTGGGCGCTCTCCAGACTGGTAGCTGAACTTCGAGCGGGCTGTGACTCTGTGGCAGTGGTCTCATTTCCCAATGTACCTGCATTTCCCAGCTGTACCGGACACAAACTCCAGACTTGCCTGCTTACATCCCAATATATATCTATCTCGATCCTTCGAAAGCCGAGCGCCAGCAGGTTCGAGATGCATTTCGATGCGCTCGCCTCTTCATAGTGATAGAATGCAAAACATGCTGGGGTCAGAGAGACTCCAGGCAGATTTACAAAATTCACAGGTATCTGAAGCGAAAGATCGCGTGAGGACTTCCGAAAACTGTCAGCCTACCTGTCATTGCTGCCGATCTCGTTCTGCATAGACTTACGAGAAGATGCACAAACGCTGTGGTGTTCGGCAATGCACCAGCATCTGGGCTGTACAACGACATTCAGTCGTACAGCGCCCTGAGCCGAGCCGTCTCACAGGACATGCTTCGCTGTGATATCACAACTGATATGCAACGACGCGCAGCGACGCCCTTTGGATTCGGCGTTGTGGCCGTTGAAGTGTACGGCAGCAGTTTGCGATAATCGCCCGTAACTCGTAGATCGGGCGCTGTATTATCTGAGAGAAGGTTCGCAAGCAAGGCAATATGTATTTACTACATGTATGCAAATCAGAAGTAGTCCTTCCACCCGTGGGGATCGTGCTCATGGACTGCATCTGTGTGTCGTGAGGTTGGTTGACGTCGACAACGCTCCCGCCCGGTACGAGCCGTGGAGTTTACTCACTTCTCCTCTCTGCACAGACTGCACTCTATTATCTCCATAGAATATGATACTGAAGTATCGAGCAGTCATCAAAATGACGATTTGAATTTTTCGTGGCTGACGAAATCTAGTAATGAGCCGCATCAGATGACTGTCGTCGGCCTTACCGTCATCATCAGTAAAGCATGGCAAGCGGTGAGGTGTCGTCAACCAGCCCTCAGGCCCCTCACACCACCCTAACCAAACTAAAGGCGAACGGTGACGGAGTCGAACCTCATCCGGACCAGACTGCGAGTGGCTGCTTCCACTCTCCGGGCCGCTAGTCGTATCAGTCTCACTTCATGAGCGAACAAAAAGCAAAATACAGGAACCAACGCCGAAAGCAGAACCCAGCCCGCCGGACACTGGAGCCACAACCTGATCCGCCGCTCTCCGAATGCCACGTCTGCCCCTTCCTTCCACAAACAGTGTCCACGGACCACAGCCAGACAGCCTCCCTGAAGCTTCCCAACGTTTTCGAGGGTTCGGCGGCCACGCACAGAGAGGGCGCTACCACGGGAGCTCGACCGCCAGGGCCAGCTGGCGAATGATCGAGGCGTCCAGTCGCCTACGAAGATCAGATCTTGAACTCTAAATGTGAGGTTTTTGTCACGACCGTTTGGACGGGTGAAGACACCAGAGTGCCTCAGACCTATCTATGGCAACAAGCAATTTCCTTGCGCTGAGCAGGAATTGGCAGATGCGTGAGCTGGTGGTGCAACGTCGCTCCTGCCTATCGTCATCTTCTGTTGCGGAGCGGGGCAGAGCACGAAGAGACGGGGCTGACATGTGCAGTGCGCACGCAGCCTGGAGCAATGGATGGCTTGATGAACGAGAATGTATGTAGTGCTTTATCGTTTCTAAAGGTAGTCTGATGATGAGGCTCAGTTGCCATACCAAAAATTCACTGTCGACTGGACAGTGGAAGAGCCCGCGGTGGGCTGTTTTAGAATCTAATCGCTCGAACGCTGCAATTTGACTGATGTCGGGTATAACGTAGTAACATCTGGCGCATCTGGCGCACATTCCTGTCGTCCTTTGATTACTTTGAAGAAAAGTGAAGCATCAACAATGTTATGAGTAGGTCCACCACCAGCGTCATCTTGATCTAGTGGGTGAGATTGGACAAGCTCATCTTGTCCTTCGGTGAGCCTTCCGGGCTTGCCACAGACTGCATTGCGGAGCCACCGAGAGCAGGGTCAATGTGGTAGCCTGCTGGCGCAGCTTGCATATTCCCAGACGAAACGGCCAAATTAGAGATGCTTGGTAGCTGCAGCGGCGCTGGAGTCGCCGGTTGTTGCGACCTTACGAGGACGCTTGGCGCCATTTGGTGCTGAGGATGGAATGGCGGCGGTTGCATATGAGCCATCATGGGTCGCGAATGTGATGGCAGAAAGTGCTGCGGCGGTGCAAACTGTTGAAAGTGCTGGTGTTGGTGAGGCATGAATGGAGGCTGCAAAGACGGCTGATCATGCTTCATTGTCATTCCACTAGGCATGTGATAGTCGCCCTCCAGCGGGATAACACCAGGAACGCTCAGTCTGTGCATCGGTCCTGATGGTCTGCGATCGTCGCGGGACCCTGGTGCAGCGCCGCCTAGAGGTGGGAGCTCGATCGGAGAGGGACCATGGTGCGGCGAGCGTCCGGAGAGCGATGAGTTGTCAGAGATCAGAGAAGGCGCCCCGTCGGCGGAAAATTGCGAAAATGCTGATGGAGAGGGCAAAGGTGTCTCAATCAGGCTCGAATGACGATGATAAATCGGTCCGACGTTGGAAGGCACGCTGATCTGTTGAGGGAAGTGCTGTACAGGATAGATGTGTTGCCCGAAAAATTGTGGTGGTTGTGGCGGTGGTGCGTGCTGGTGAATGTTCGATGGCAGCGAGTGATGATGGGTCGGAGGTGGTAGACTCTGTCCGGCGCTGTTGGCCGCTTGCTGTTGCCTGGACTCCAAATCGGCTCTCCTGGGATTGTTACTCCTGCGGCGGCGGTTCATGCCTCCATTCCACCAGTTCTTCACGGCATTGTCGCTACGTCCACGAAGTCGCCTGGCGATTTCGGCCCATCGCTTTCCCATCTCCGCCACCATTTGCTCAATCAAAACACCCTCTTCCGGGGTGATAGGGTCATGATTGAGGTTTGGCTTCAAATTCTGGTGGAAACGCTCTCGGCATTGCTTGGGTGACCTGGTCTGCATCGTCGCAGAAATGCGAACCCAATTGTGAGCCCCATGTAAGCTAACCAAGTGCAGGAGATATTGGTCTTCCGTCTGCGACCAAGGGCCTCTCTTGTGCTGAGGCATCTTTGGGATTCACAGACAACGTTCCAATGGCAATACTGTTTGCCGGTGTTAGCCGCTGCCTTAGGCCTATGATGGACACAAGGTGAGACATGCAAGTGCTGTCGCAATCGATGCTCGGTGGCAACGTACCTATGTGCTCTGAGCTGTAGCCGTTGGGCCGTTTGGGTCGTCAGTGAAGCAGTTGTTGGAGGAGTGAGAGGCCGTTGATGATGGCGAGCAAGCTGCGGGTTAGGTGTGGGATATACCCACCACTACTGGCGCGCAACGGTTGTGGATGTATCGTCTGGCTCTGCAAGGAGCTAGCCGCAACAATTTAGATTGGGTTTCGTCGGCTCCGAGTGCTGTTAGTCCAATTATTCGGGGACGGTTAGGTCGAAGTTAAAGTCGAGGCGGGGCCCAGAAATCGAACGGGCGGTTGCACAAGAAACGCGGGAGAGCGATGGCGGCCGCCAGCTTGAATACAATATCCCAAGAGCGATGCGGTGGGCGCACTCGAGGAGTGCGCTGCTGTAATAGCTGTGGGTAGGTTTCAAGATCTAGCTACCGACGCGGCATCAATCCCAGCACGCTGGGTAGATGCTTTCCTGCTAGAGCGTTCCCGGCACCTCGCACGGCCCAAATACACACACAAGCCAGGGTTCAGAAGCAGGGGTTCAAGCGAAGGCACATATGCTTCCTCGACGCCGTCTCCGTCACGCTGCTCCTGCGGATCCATACCGTACATCGCGCTGACTATGCTGACCTTCACCGCGACTCGCTGGTCAAAAAGGTAGACCCAGTCTCCTGACAACCTCACCAGGGCCGTTGCGACTTGATCTCCGAATCGGCTCGTCAGTGAGTCTGACGGCCAGCGTCGCAGAGTCATTGGTCGCGAGACCTTCCGGCTTGTCACCAAGTCGTAGTCATCATCATCCAGGGACCAGACACCACCTTCTGCACCGAATGATCCCAGAAGCCGGAGTCAGGGCAGGCTCACCGTGAGACCCCGACGCCATGCGCCGTTGTACCACCTATGTGCTCTTTATAGACATGCTTCTGTACCGGGCCATGCGAACGTTCGAACCACCTCATGAGGCTCCATGCTTCATCTAAAAATCATCTCGGCTTTCAGCTCCAGCGTGCGCCACACAACCTGAATATAGCCGGGTCTGATCTCATGCACGGAGCCGCATCAACGGCGTGCCGCACCACGACGCATTATTATTATCATTATGATTGCTCGTCTGCGAATTTGCTTATTATCATTCGCCGTGAGGGCGCGGCAGGCGTTGCATGCAGCGAGGATGGTGCGACTGTACCGGGAAACGATGACAACGCTGATGATGCCTACCATGCGCGCAGCCAACGTCGTCTGTCAGGGGCTTGCGGCGCCCGCTCTTGCGACCAGTAATGATCAGGTTTTTGCTTGTGAGCGTCGTTGAAGTGCGCATGGCGGCAGTCGTTCTCCACAGCCTCGGCCCGCTTTGCAGGGATCGATTTCAAATTCCCAAGCGGCTGCTCCGCTCGGCTGGGCAAGATCGCCAGCAGCCAGGATCTCACGAGATTCAAGAGCACCTTGCCGGATCGAGGCATCGCACTACTGATGATGCCGACGCTCTGCGATCATGATGAAAATCTAATAAGTGATACGATACAGGTTGGATAGTCCGTCTCCGCGCACAGTACTCACCCCCCTGGATTCCACCAGAAAGTGGACTTGCACGTGAAGAACCAATGCTGAAACGCACGAGTAACCATCGGCCTGAGCGCTCAGGTTGACAGATGCTTGATCGTCGGTCTTAGGGATCTGCTTCTTGGTAGGTGGACGTCAGCCCGGAGCCCCTGGGCAGAATCGTCATTTTGGGACACGGTCACACAGACAAGCAGCGAGCTCCCTGAAGGCTCCCTCGTCACTTGCAAAGGAATGCGTTTGATCGACGTCGATCTATACCTGTCCGGCTGGTCGCCCGACATGGCCATACCACGGCTCCCACGGAGTTACGGACATGCTGGCAACTGACACATCACGCCGAGGCAACTGTCCAGACACACTGACCACTGTATAGAGCGAGCCGGCGAATGGGAATGTGGTCGCGTCCAGAAAGGTTCGAGTCATGGGCGGATAATTGTCTTTGCGCCATCGCGAGCCGTTCCCTGCAAGGCAGCGGGGCGCAGGAGATCGACTTACTTGCCAGATCAATGTCCCGGGCTAGGCGCTGCAATTGATCCAGTGAACTGCAGCGCATAGCGAGGAGACCCCTCTTGCGGAAAGGCGCCCATGCATCGTTGCCAACGGACACCCACATCATTGGGTCACAATCTGAGACCCAACAGTTGCACGAAGACGCTGTCATTTATTATTGTGCAGTACGACTTTTTGTGACGAGCATCCCGCATTTACTAGATACGACTGGTCTGCAAAAGAGGCCAGGTTTATTATTATTGCACTGAGGCGCGCAACGTTTCCCTCTCACGATACGGGATACCTCATTTTGCCTTGACGATATGAAAAGGAATTGTACCACGAAACGGTTCCGGCAGCCGCAATTTCTCGTGCCTGCGTTGTAGACCTTGCAGCAGTTGTCAATGCGTCCATGGACCATGGTTTTGCCGTCTGTTGCACCGCTGCCAAGATAGAGAAGTTGAAACTTAACACGGACTCGTGCGCGAGCCGAGTCGCCGCGGAGCCTACACTTTGCAGCTGCAGAGTGCCTACACCAGGTCTCTCTGCATCTTCTGTCGATCCCGATCCCCTGCATGGTCGAGTCCCTCACCGAGGATAATTGCGAAGGTCCAGCACGATCCCGAAGCAAGTGCATCTTCGAGCATGCGTCTCTATTCCGAACGGTGGGTACGAACGCTGGATCGCCCGACGGGATGCCGCTGCGCGGCACCACCATCTCGCACAACGCCCCTAGCCTTGATCAGCGGTCGGTTTGAATTCCGAAACGCCACGAGCTTAGATGAGAGCAGACCGGATTCTATATTGACATGTCTCTTGGTATTGCGGCCAAAAAAGATTTGCGAGGCAGCAGCACGTGTGCAGTGGAGCGCCTCGTTAGACATGCTGCCTGTCCTCCAATATCCACACTGGGCATCAAGGAGTTCAGGTCCTCCTGTAGCACCAACAAACCTGCGTGGACTATCAAGCCGTGCAGGTAGCAGCAAGAGTCATTCATGCAATGACATCTCATCAACGACATTTTGGCACCATTCCAGGTTTTCAAAGCGAGCGAGTCCCCCCGACAACCACCGTCTTCACAATTTCCTAGTACTTCAGGCATCTCCAGAATCCTGAGGTGCAAGTTGCCGCAATTTCCAACGGTGCCACCCCATGGTGGCGGTCGGTATGGGCCTTTCTTTCCGCAACCCTGAAACCACTTCGGATCTCTGTGCAACGCTCTGGTGCGGCGGTTATTATCATTTGGAACATACCCGGCAGCATGGAGCTCGGAACGATGACACTCTGGCATGCAGCGTCCCATTACTCGAAACATTCCCTCGATGACGCCGAGGATTCCCATCGCACTACAAATGACTCTTGATGTATGTTTTTTGACGTATCAGTAGCGCGGCGGGGCGAGCCTGAAACCAACCTACTCGGTCGGCAGTCTGCTCACGGTGCGTCGGCCGGCGGGTGAAGCCTCGTGCTCCCCTGGACACGCGACTCGACCTCGCTTTCTGATGATAATAATAACAAAAGCATCGTGTTGAGTGCATCTTGACAACGCATTTGCAGAAAACCACATGTGGACCTCACTTGCATGTCGACCGAGCAACGGCTTTATTATTGAGGTTGTCATCACAGGGCTTGTGATGCCAGATCGTCATATTGCGATGGGTTTCCTAGTATTGTGGACAATCAACAATCGTCAAAAACTCAAGTCTACCTACACTGTGTTACCATCTCCGCACGTTAACTCTAATATCGGCTTGGCATCTAGGTATACCATGCTTACCTGCCTAAATCTTTGTCCGCTACAAGATTCATCCAATCAGCGCGTGATCCGACTACTAGATAAGTCACGATTGACCTATTCTACCACCCTAAAGCAATCGATCGCAAAGATCTAACTGGTCCTATCTGTTATACGAACCTTGCAAAAGGACCCACATTTCGTACGATCGTGACAGCTGAATGTATGTACCGACTGCAAGATCCCTAGGTTCCATCACGCAGGTGACGAAGTCATCACTCAGGTCCACCTACCAACCAAGAATGCGGAGAATATCTGAGACATGCAGATGCGCGCACAAAGCATGATAGATCGAGCCGAGGAAGGATTAAGCGCCCCATTGCGACTTACATAAACTCTCTACACGAGCTCATCATGAACCAAATGCAAAAATAGATCGGATATCTCGGAGGAGCTGGAGAACACCTGAACCCGAAAGCCTGCTTCTGACAGGAGCTAAAAGCAACACGAGTCACGTGGCTCGCTTGGCTGTTGAAGGTATCGGCATAGTGAAGCCCTTATATACTCTTATTTGAGTACTACGAAATGCAGCGCCGCCCCACCGGGTTCCCACGTCGCCAGCGTGTCAGCACTATAGGACGCCCACGTAAGTCCACTTCCCATGTCACCGCAGCGATCATCAACCTAGGTCCAGCCTCACGATCTATGAAACTCGCAAAAAACGCCCCACAACGCCATCGCTAAATCGTTTTCGATAAACCTTTCGAAGGGCGAGGGCCATCTTCGTGATGCGGACGAACACCCAGCGTTCACACAAAGCACCTACCAGTCCCTGCCAGCCCCCCTTCGCACCTTCTCGAGCCAGATATCGCCCCCTTCGCCCTTCACGTAACGGGCCCAAGCGACCTCGTACGCGTCTTCGAGGTCACTGACCCACCGTTTGGTGTCGAAAAGCGCGCTTGACCACCGTGCTTGGAAAAGCATCTTGCGGAGATCCATCAGTCTCCCTTCTCCTCGACCTTTGCAGCCCATCGTGTAGGTCAACGATTTTGCGAGTGCTACGGCCTTCTCTTCATAGTCATCTTCACTTGTAGCTATCAATTCTTTCGCAGCCTGAGCGCCTTCTTCGCCCTTTGGCAAGGCGCCCTTGAGGATGCTAGCGGCCATGCGACTGCACATTTTGTACGAATATCTTGGCAGTGTCAATAAAGGCGTGCCACTCCAGAGAACGTCGGCGGCGGTGGTGTGCGCATTGCACTCTGCAGTGTCGAGTACTATGTCGCAGATCCTAGCACGTGAAATGTGTAGGTGCTTGGGTGCAACATCGGTAAAGATGACACGAGAGGCGACTTCTTGTCCAGCCCACAGGCGCGCAGTCGACAGCAAATGCGACTCGCCTAGATCCGGGAAGCGTAGAAGCCAGAGGATGGACTTGGGCACATGAGCCAGGATGCGAAGCCAGGTGCGGAACGTGGTAGGATCGATCTAGCGAAAATCAAGGTCAGTCTAGGCACCCTAGTAAGAAGGATTTGGCGCATCTTACCTTGTAGAGCTGATTGAAGTTCCCAAAGATGATGGTATCATCAGAAACCTGTGGAAACAAATCTTGTCGCATCCGCCATCGTTCCTGCTGCTCCTCATCCCAGCTCTTCCGCTTCTCTCTAGCGTCCGGTGCGCTCTGCTTGTGATCACAGCAAAAGAAAGTATCGCGACAATAGATGACATTTTCGCCGTACACCCAATCCTTATCCTCGCTGCCGCAAGTTTCATCAACCATTTGATCCTCCAAGTCAATATTTCTTCGCCACGGTCTAAGCGTACCTCGAGGGACGGCAGTCTCGTCCGCGAGGAGGTAGTCACACCATTCGGCACCTAATGTACCTGCAAAGCCCATGAACGACATCTGGATTGGCGCAGGACGAGCAGCAAAGACTTCATTCCGAGCGCCTCGCGTGTATCCATTCAGGTTGATCAAGATGTGAATATCGTCATTGACGATCTGATTCACAAGCCGCTCTGTTGACCAAGTGCTTACATCCCTGAAGACTGGAGCCTCGGCTTCGATCTGCTTTCGGTGAGGTGAGTTGTCGCTGGCGGTCGTGGCGTAGCAGAATGCTTTCGCGCGAGTTGCATCATGCAGCCCAAAGACAGACTGCATGAGATGCGCCAGCGGATGATTGTTGAAGTCGGACGAGACATAGCCGACGTGTAACACTGGATTGGGTGGCTTTGGAGGTGGATACACCTGCTTGGGTAACCATGGTGCGCGCAGGGCCGATACCGAAATGCGCAACCCGTTTCGCTGCGAGATTAGTCGAATCTGCTGTGCAGACATAGGGCACGTGAATGTGTGAAACGGCAGGACTGTGGGTGCTGTGGGCACCGTCAGCGTGATTGGCAATTGTGGCCGGTTGTAGCTGGAAGGTGCTCGGGTCTTCTTCCTGACGTATGTGTCGCGGTACCAGTACCACCCGATGCGTTTGACAGCACGCTCGACCAACCTGGTCACACGCGCACCTTCCCATTTCTGCCCTGCCCACTTCTCCAGCGTCTTGCGGAGACTGTGCTCTCTCTCATTGACATTCCCAACGCTGCCATCCAGGATTATCATCTGTTGGGTAAGATCTTCGATCACGCCAGGTGTCAAGATCCCAGAGCCCCAACTTTCGCCTTCCACAAGTTGCTTCTCCACGATGTCGACCACTCTCTTGATCCAACCAGAGCTTGTGGCGCCTGGCTGGCTTGCATCCAATAACATGCCATTTCCATCCACATGCCAACGGTCCCGTTTTCCTCCGTCATCCGCGATCCCTCCTCTGGACGTCCAACTGCAAACAGAGTTAAGGGCGTTCGCAAGGCCGCACACTGCTTCTGCAAAGTCCGGATTGACCTCTACAGCTCTCTTATAGAAGCCTATGGCATCGCTGATCCTGCTCTTATCCTTGACCGCGTTCGCCAAGTTGGCCAGTGCGATATCGAACTTACCATCACACTTGACAGCGCGCTCATACATTTGTATGGCGGCATCCAGCTGTCCGATGTCCTTCAGGAGGCTGCCAAGATTGGTGTAGAGATGGGCGTGCGTTGCGTCGAGCTGAAGTCCATAGTTGTAGTACTGCAATGCCAACGCAATTCCACTCCCAGGAATGACACCTGGGATATCCATTCGGTGGTGCTGCTGTGTCATCGATGCAGACACAGCAGCTTGCTGTACGCTTGCGAGCAATATGCCAACATTATTAGCAGTCGACGGACTCGGCTGCAGAGAAAGAGATAGGTAATACAATGCCAAGATATCACGAACGCCGCAAGCCAGCGGCGTGATGCCAACAGAACGGCTGTTGTTCGACATGCCGTCTTGAAAGATCTTGGCGAGCGACAGCAATGAGTTGCTGGTCGTCGAAACAACAGCCCTCCTTGCCAGACTTTGCGGAGCCCCAGGGACATACTGCAAACCAGGCAGTTCTCCAGAATGCGGAAAGCAGAGCTTAGCCGTGGCTAAAGCCTGCTCTGGACCCAGTAAGATCGGATCCGACAAGAGTCTCGGCTGTCCGTGGTGCTGTAGATGTCTTGGCTGCATGCTGGTCGAAACTACGGTCAGAATATGTGAAACCAGGTCCTGGATGCCCTTGTGCCTCCTCCCAGCAGCAATGAGCACAGCATCCTCAAATGCCCTGGCAGCACCAGCGTTATCGCCCAATCCATACAACATGTTGCCCTTGGCATGGATAAGCGCCAAGATTCTACCGTTGTCAGCTCCGGCGATCGCAAAACCGCTTGAGCCAAATCCAGGCTCTGAAGACGCTGGGTTGTCCTTCCAGTCAAATGCAATCTCACCGTCCGCTTCAAAATCATACAAGGGCTTGTCAGACACATCTGATCTGCATGGCGACTTGCTAGCAGTAGACGACGCGCATTCGCTCTGTTTGTCGTTAACTTTGAGACGCTTATCATTGGTCTTTGACTGTCGCAAAGATCTCTCCACATACTCGATGACGCGAATGGCATCGCCGCTGCGGTTTTCGTTACAGAGCAGGCCTATAAGGTGCTCTACAGCCTCAAAGTGATTAGGTGCAGCCTTGATGACCTTCAACCAGTTTTGCTCGGCTTCCTGTCGCCTACCCAGCGCCAACAATGTCGCTGCCATATTTGAAGTGGCTTCAAGGTGATCTTTCTCGGTTTCTAGCACTCTACTGTACCAGCGCAGGGCCTTGTGGTAGTCTGACAGACCATAAGCAAGGCATCCACCCAGAAGCAAACCGTCGGTCCACTTCCAATCCGACGCTTGGCAAAGCGTAGTCATGCATTGAAGTGCCATACGTGCTCGGGAATTGGGAGTATCGTCAACAGGGGGTTGAGTGGCGATTGAGGATACAGATATCCCAGAAGAGCGCCGCAGGGTGGGAAAGTGATCACCCGCACTAGGCGCTTGGTATGACCTTTGGTCATACGATGCTCTTCTCTGGTACTCGTTATCCCGGAATTGCACGCCGCTAGGCGACCATAGAGAAGGCACGACTCCGTTGGCTCTCTCCAAAAGCGCACTGTCATCTTTGCTGCCTCGGGCTGCTGCCATGTCACCAGGGAAAGTCTGGTCAGCGCCTCGACTATGTGTAGTAGCCCTGCGCGTACTTGGGTGGAAAGTTGATTCCGAAGATGGTCTGGGTGGCCTTGGATAGAAAGTCGGTCGGTGCATGCTGAGACCATGTCGGCCATGTTGTTGCTGCCGTCTGTTGTGGTGGATAAAAGCCAGCAGCTCTCGATACTGCTGCAGCGCCCACTGGAAGGTTTTGTCCCGCTGTTGACCATGCGGCGATGACGGGCCGTATTCAGTCTCGGGATCAAGCTGGGTGTAGCTTGAGTCCGCCCACAATTGTGGGTCCATTGATACAGCTGCATTGGATCCGTACGCGTTGGTCGGCACTGATGAGAAGGGCGATGCGTAAAGACCGTGCTGGGGGACGTTAGGTGTAGTTGGCGCCCCATAGCCATGAGTCAGCGGCCATGGACTGCTCTGAGAGGCTACGTATTGTTGGTTCCATAGTTGGCCCTGCTGCGCAAGCTGCGAGCTCGGCAACGATCTCTGGTAGTTGTAAGATGGCTGATGATAGAAACGCGGATCACGCAATGCAGCTGGTCGATAGGGCACAAAAGTCCCATCATGCCAATAGGGTCCATAAGGACCAGAGCCCTGGCCTCCAGAGGCGGTTGGACCCAAGTACTGGAAAGATGGCTGGATCACGCTCGGCACAGTCTGGTTGAAGTACTGTTGCGCGTTGTAATGATCGTACATCGGCATCTGGTGCAACATCGAGTCCATCACCGGCATAGAAGGCGGCGGTACGTACTGGGACCCCGGCCAGCCAAACCCGCCATTCCATCCTGCTTGATTGCCTTGCTGGATCTGGTGGTGCTCCAAAAACGTACGCTTGGTGATTGCAGGATCAGCATACTGTTGCGACAGCGCTGTGGTGCCTTTACTCCATAGAAGTTGATGCTTCTGTGGGTTAGTATCCTCCACAGGGCCGATCTCGTACCCTGCGTGTAATGTTCCATTGGGCGTTTTGCGCCGGAGGGTGTTATCTGGGCGTGGTGTGGACTCTCCACTCCCCGGGCAATAGTCGCTGCTATTCCGCCTCAAGATTGGCAGCGCATACTGGTGCGAAAGATAAGGCATAGGGTCTTCGCGGTCGCGACCGCCGCTCTGGCCCCAGGAGGGCTGGTGCAATGTATTGTGCGCCACTTCAGCACTCATCGTGGCGCAGCAGCAATCGGTCGTGCGATGGTCTGGCAGCTGACAAGATCTTGCCAGCGCTGTTCGAGGTGCTCGCAATCACCGATGTGGGTACGTGCCAATGCCTTTGCGAAATCTGTTGACGTCCACTGCGCGGGACATTCTCATCCCAATCTTGACCCGCTGCTCTCTCTCGCTCCTGCTGTTGCTCTTGCTCTTGCTCTCAGTCCCCCAGCCTTCGCACCCTTCCCACTTGAATAGATATCCCAACCACGCTTCTGCCACGACCTCGATGTATCTTATTAGTGCACAAAGCCTCCCACCACGAAAACTGAGTTACGAAAGCGGCCAGATTGTCGCTGGGCCGATGCAGCTGCCCGTCCAGTTGTGGAGGGTGAAGCGGGTAGCTGCGATGAACGCAGGCTGCCTCGTCCGCCTAGCAAGCAAGTAAGCAAGGGACCGCGCCCCCCGCCTGCAATCCCGAGGGCTTTTCAAGGACACGATATGCGGTTACAGATGGGCACGAGAGGCTAGAAGGTTCAACGCTGATACATCGGAACCCGCTTGATCTGCCTCGAAGTGAATGGGAAATGCCAGCTGTGAGAAGCCGAGACCAGGTGTTTGGAATCTTTACTGCCTCCGCTGGTTTGTGTTCATGCCAGCAATCACAGGTACGTCGCCGGCCTGTTTCGTCTATCTTGTGGGCAAGATGTATGCAGTCTCTCGTGCGTTCCGCGTCTCACAGGAAGAAGCCTGCACAGTCCTCCTCTGCTGCTCCTGGGGGTCGGTCAAGCTCTCGTCATCTTCCTTCAGCTTCTCGTCCTTCGCTAGACGACGCCGTGGGTCTTCAGGACACGGCCTAACATGCAATCGCAAATTCAGTAGCGGAGTGCTTTGGTCCTTTCGGCCTGTCAGTTGGCGGTCCAGGACACATATTCTTCATAGACATATAGAGTGCAAAACATCAGGCGGGTCAGAACTTGGAGGAGCCCTGACCAGAGAGGCACAGCATCCCAGCGCGGACGTGCAGCCACCTGCACAAGGCGCCAACGGCGGACCGCACTGAGACCGGCTGCAAACGTTACTCTTATCCCTGTTCACACTTTCTAGGATTCCATGTGCCTTGGAAGATTTAGCCTGCAGTGTGTACTTTCTATGCATGATGCAGCATGTTGCGTGCTTTCCAGCCACATGTAGGTAAGGAACCTAGGTAGTTTACCATGACGAGGGCTCGTGAGCTGTGGCCCCGTCTACTGCGAAGCCCGCCACCTCACCGCTCTGGACGTCGAAAAGGCCACGCCATCAATAAAGACGGGATGCCGCAGGCATGAAGCCGCCAGTATCCGTTCGCCTCGCACAAGCTGCGGGAACGCCGCTGATGATCACGACAGCTGACGAGACTTCATCCTGGCTATCCTGCGACTCTGCCTCTGATTCGGCAACCGTGCATGACAGACCAATTTGGCGGAAGCTTGATTCCCTATCTACAGCATGTGCGCCTGTATTTGTACAGCGAAGCGCATGGAGTGGCTTGCAGGGCTGTGACATAACGGGATTATTGTCGTGAATGAGTTGTCAAGGGTTGGATATTGTGCTTACAATTAGGCGGACGAATGTGACGAATAGCTGCGCCGGATCACGATGATTGCGTTCCTATCTCTCGCGCCCTGCATTATTATCATTATTGTTCACATTGAATCATTACTCAACGGCCCACTGATCGTCTGCAGGTTGATGCACTTCGCCGTGTGCTCATTATGCACAGGGAAGGCATCACGATTGAGCCCCACATTGAGTGCATGCTCATAGAGGAGGCAGTACGGAGGTATATTGCATTGCATCAAACCACTGGCTGTGCCTTGATGATGAAGCTGCGGGATGGCACCAGCAATTTACCTGTCACCATTGAGACGCGACTTAACGCATCAGCATCAGATCCGAGGTGTCCTTCGCACCAAGAGCTTGGGACGCATGCCTGAGCATCAAGATCTTAGCTAGGTAGTCCTTTGCTTGTCGCACCTGGTGTCGAGATGATTATAAACTTCATGCGTCTTGGACGGTCACGAATGTCGCAACATCTGTGACAGCCGCAAGACAGCCCATGTTTCAGCCACTGCTGATCATCGATTCAGCATTGCGAGTAAGGTAGGCATGAAGTCGACTAGGGATTTCGTCATAGATTGAAAGAAGATGGCCGACCGACCAAGGATGCGAGACAATGGCTGTGCTGAACATGTCGCAAGCGCAGTCGCGAAAGCAGTCGCTCATCATACAATTATGAATCATTACAAGTTAATACACTCTCGCGTACCAGTCTCCTCCGCCGCCACTCTAGGGCCTCATCCGAATCCACTATCTCTATACCAGAATCATTATTACAACCCCCGGCCTACAGATACTCCTTGAACTCACTCCACCACCTCCCAATACGTATCGACGTAGCCTGCTGATCCTGCAGCAACGGCACCATCCTCTCTCCATCACCTTTGCACCCACCAACCAACGCACCTCCCTTCTCCCGTGTCTCTGGCCCAAAATACGTCCTGTAGGCGTCCACTAACTCCTTCTCCTTAAGCTGCATATGCCCACCGGGAGCAGTCCGGAATACCAAGCCGTCCTTCTCGTCAAGCGCCTTTAACCCCACCCAATCCTCCTTGTAGATCGTCCTATTCTGCAACGGGATCACGATCGCTGGGTCCGCCGTCATATTCACCTCAGCGAACCATCCTGATTCCTTCGGGATGACCGTCGTATCCTCCTCAAACACGTACATGACGAATTTCTCCAGCCCAGCGACCTTCTTCCCATAATCCTCCCTCTTGACCACCCTCTCATTGTTCACATCCGCCAAAAAGCCCGAATGCTCCAAATACTCCTCACTTGCCTCGCCTGTCGTCTCGTTTAACGTGCGATAGTACTGCGCCGGCACGACCTTGCCCTGCACATACTCCGTCCAAGCATTGCCCTTAATCAGCGCCGTCGCGCCTTTACACAAGAAATCAAATGTCCCGCAGCTCTGAAACTGCGCAATGCCATTATGCTGGCTCCCGAACGTGACCAGA
Source organism: Teratosphaeria pseudoeucalypti (assembly GCA_013403795.1). Taxonomy (NCBI): domain Eukaryota; kingdom Fungi; phylum Ascomycota; class Dothideomycetes; order Mycosphaerellales; family Teratosphaeriaceae; genus Teratosphaeria; species Teratosphaeria pseudoeucalypti. The sequence goes on from JABBMZ010000065.1 coordinate 36,528, forward strand.
CTTCGTATCTGCAACCCATCACACCTCTCCAGCAACCCGCGCAAGAACTGTCCACCCTGCGAGAAACCGAGCGCATCGACCCTCATCTGCACCTTCCCATTTTGATACTGCGCTTCACTGCCCTGTAATCTCAACCGCGGGTCTTCTCGAAGGTCCTTACAGACTTGTACAATTTGCTTCGTTACATTGCCGAAGAAAGAACTTGTTCGGTCTTGATTGCCATCTTCGTCGAGATGGATGTAATACACGTATGTCCCGGGATAGACGTCTTGCGCCAAGGCACCGGCAGATCTCAAGCCTTCGGCATCATATTTGTCGCCTAGGCCGTGCCAGATGAGGAGGGGAAGAGGTTTGGGCGGCGGGGCATTGTGGAGGGAGGCGGAGTTGTATGCAAAAGCAGCGAGGAGAGCAGGAAGGGAGAAGAGCAGGCGCATCTTCATCGTGAACACTGCGGTGGTATGTGAGTGGGATTGTTCTTAGGAATAATCTCTGGACGCATTTAGGGCGAAGATTCGGAGAATAACTGATGCTACTCCATCCATGATCGCTCCGCTCGATCTTGCGTACCCCGGACGCGTCGAGCGCACAGGCCACCAGCGGTCTCGGCTTAAGAGGGGCACGTACAAGTCAACGTCACCTGTCAACACTCGAGGAAGGAAGGGTCGCATAGCCGGGAATTCACTTTCGCATGTTCTGCTTTCTGGCATTTAATACATCAACATGACCACTTTGTCCATGCCCACCATGTGTCGCCACATATCCACGCCGAATCGAGCAACAGGATACCATCGCGACGCGATTGTCCCTTCGTGCCGTCCTCCGGGCCATATAATCCGCACCTCTTATTGCCCATCGCATACTCAATACAGCATTAATTTCGCCACGAACGCCCCAACGCCATCGCTAACGCGCTGCTCTCTCCTAATGCCGGTGGTGTTGCGCCGCCCGCATGCGCCCACCCGGCCGCTGTAAAGAAGGGACGCGACGCTGGATGCTCCTTACATACCTTTGAGAGAGAGTGGAAGAAATATGTTCACGAAAACCATCATGGTATTTCTGGGCTGTCGGTAATTTCGTAACCAACGGCAACGGGATGCGGAAAAGAAGGTGAGAAGTGGGTTTTGCCGAACAATGTCTTTGGCCGACGTACTCAGTAGCGTGGGCGCTTCCAGTAGTATTGCTGTAAACCAGTGCGTAAGTATTCCAAGGCAACAATCGGAAAGGGAAGGGATGGCAACGTACCTTGTGCTGCTTCCTTGCAGCCCGAATGGACGTCTTGCCTAGACTTTGTGTGACAGTCTCTCTCCTCATCTCATCCGTGTCATGCTCCGGAATGTAATAGAACTCAGACTCCAGCACCTTGCCCGCCGCATCTTTGCCCTCTCTACTGATCTCACCGACACAGGGAATATCGTCCAGCAGGGTCTTGAGGTTGGAGGTGCTAAGCACCTCACGAGCCTCGATGTCGGACGGCTTGGCCATGGCACCCCGGAGCTCGGCGGGCAGGTTGCTATGGATGGTCGACAGGGGCAAGCTGTGGATACGTGAGAAGGCCAACTGGTTGATGACATGGTTCTTGATGGGGCTGGCGTTGGCGACAGAAGACTTGGCGGGTGCTGAAAGGCTGCGTGTGGGCGATGAGATGAAAGACGGAGTCAGTGGTCTGCGTTTACGCTCTGACGACTTTGCCGGGAAGGATTGGAAGCGTGACAGGATGTTATCGCCAAAGGGCCCGAACGAGTGCACAATGGGATCATTCTCCTCGTTGTGGTCGGAGAAGTCTTCTTGCTCAGAGGCAGTGGTGGAGTTGCTTCGCTTGAGTGCGTCATCCGCTGGTTGGACCGTCGACGTCTTGGTGGGAGACTCGGCGGCAACAGGCTCGATATTCTCATCGCAGGGCGCATCGTCATCTGAGCTGTGGTCCTCGTAGACTTTGACGGGACCGTCGTCTGGAGTAGGAGCACGGAATGTTGACGTGAAAGTAGCACCGAAATCGAGATTCAGTGCCGGAGTTGGCGAGACAGGTGACCTGGGTCTTGGCGCGACCATAGCCGGCGGACTGGATGCGAGGTAAGGCTGTTGAGGAGCAGAAGCCATCCTCCTCTTGCTGGGGCTCTCAATGGTCCAAGGACTCCTCGAACCCGCCGACGCGGGCTCATCCGACCCTTCCTTTGGCCACACGAGCATGACACGCGTATCCTGCACATCCACCATGATTTGTGCAGCAGATTTGCTCGACACGTACACTTCTCCCTTCGCAAGCTCAACAATCTCGCCTCTGCAGTGTATCTTGGCCCCATTCCAGCCTAGGCACTCCACTTCTACTCTGCCCAGAACATGCTCTTCACTGGGGGCATGGTATGAGGCGCGTACATGAACGCGAGAAATGTGACGGTTGGCCGAGAGCTGGTAGTCTGAGCTATTGCTGCTCCTGCCCATGAGTACGGGCTCGCCGCTGGCAGGCAGATTGAGAGTGGGCACGTCACCCAGTGGCGCGCGTTCAGAAAGAGTTGACACGGTACGCGCCAATGGTGGACGCGTCTGACGCGAGGGCGGCGAGGAGGGAAGGATGCCGGTCGACGAGGTGGGAACAGGAGTAGGGTAGTAATTCCTGCCATTGTTGGCCGTAATATCATCGAATTTGCGTTTGGGAGCTCGAGGCAGGCCAGGGCTGGAGGACATGAAGCTCTCAGGGTCGAAGGCTGGTAGCAGGCTTGGTTGACGCAAGGGTGCAGTCGTTGGACGCGTTTCGTTGTGTGCAGCGGAGGTGTGCAGTGTCGAGTCCGCCATGATGTCTTGGTCGATGCAGAGACGCGAAGCAATGCCTCCAGCCGGGCTTGCGTGCGTCAGAATTCTCTTCTTCGACGCGGTCGTGGTGGTACTTCAGCGCACCCCGCTGGCACCGCGTGTTTGTGCTTGTAGATAGTATGTATGCTTGATTAGAAGGATGAAGCCATCGTTGACCAAGATGAGAGAGTATTGCAGGAGGGGGAGGAGGATGAGCAGGACTTGAGAGAATGACCCCGTCTATGTCTGGAATTGAAGGAATGAGTATCTGTAGCGTGTGGTCGTCGACGCGCCTGAGCTGGTCTATGCACCGAGACCCGTGCCGTGCCGAGCTGCACACTCCCGCCTCGAGATTCTATCACACTTGAGGATGCATTCACATTAAGAGAAACGTCTGGCTCTGAGTCTGGACCAGGAGACACACTGTGTCATGGTCCACAGCCAATGCTGGAGAGAAAGCAAGTCGTCTCATCTTGCTAATACTCGCACCCACCAAGAATTGAGGCCAAGCTGAAGCCCCGCCCCGCCAAAAATTGTCGCGTGACGTAATGTACTTGGAAGCAAGAACATTCAATGTTGATGGCGACATGTCAGCCCCTCAGGCACATAATATATATAACAAGACCTTGCAGTGATAGCGGGCATTGACAGTCACTCTTTCGAGATTCACCGGTCCATCACAGACGTCGGCGCAGCTCGGAAGTTGTGGGCAGCCGTTCTGTTGCATAACCGATCCGTTGCATCCGCATTGCGTTTACCTAGGCACATACAGCTCTTATAATAAACATAATTCGAAGGATTGCTGGATACCTTAGCAAGATTTCGGCGAGGACGACATCTAGCTCAACATAGCAACACGACCGAATCATTTGGGATCACGCCACTGCAGCCGTGAAGACGAACTCAGCCCAAACACCATGGCACTCGATGCATTACGCCAGTGCTTCTTCATACCCAAGCCTACCTTCACCGAACAGGAGCTGCCGGATCAAAATGGCCGTGTCTTCATCGTGACTGGAGGCTACACTGGCGTGGGTCTGGAGCTGAGCAAAATCCTGTACAGCAAAAACGGCACGGTCAGTCTCTCAAGACCGAACCAGAAATCCAACCCAACGGCTGACCATGTTCCCTCAGGTCTACCTCGCCGGCCGCAGCCCAGAAAAGGGCGACAAAGCCATCTCAACCATCAAGCAAGCCCACCCCTCCTCCGACGGCCGCGTGGAATTCCTCAAACTCGACCTCGCCGACCTGCCTTCCATCAAAGCCAGCGCCGAGGACTTCCTGAAGCGCGAGCAGCGCCTGGACGTCCTGACCAACAATGCCGGCGTCATGACGCCGCCCGTCGGCTCCAAGACGGCGCAAAACTACGAGCTCCAGCTCGGGACCAACGTCCTCGGGCCCTTCCTGTTCACCAAGTTCCTCACGCCGCTGCTCGAGCGGACCGCGTCGACGAGCCCTGCAGGCGCTGTGCGCGTCACGTGGGCCGCGTCGCTTGCGACGATGTTCTCGCCGAGCGGGGGCGTGACGTTCGATGGGAAGAACGATGTCGTGACGCACAACAACAAGTTCAAGGACTATGGCCAGACCAAGGCCGGGAACGTCCTCCTCTCCCGCGAATTCCAGGCCCGGGTTGGCGACAAGGCTGGCATCGTCTCCAACGCCTGGAACCCGGGTAATTTGCTTTCGGAGCTTCAGCGCCATCAGTCGACGATCGAAGCATTCCTCACGAAGCGTCTTGTGTACCCGCCCAAGCTCGGCGGGTATACTGAGTTATATGCGGGCTTCAGCGAGGAGGCGGGTCGGACGGAGAATAAGGGCAAGTATATTGGTCCTTGGGGCAGGTTCGTGCAGTTGAGACCCGACATTGAGAACAATGCGGAGGGCGCGAGGAAGTTGTGGGAGTGGTGTGACAAGGAGACGAAGCCATACCAGTAGATGGCTGCTGCGAAGGTCTCTGGTGTAGAAGCTGCCGTGCGTCGTTTAATGTTGTTCTCATCGGTGAGCAGCTCAGACTGTGACAACTTAAAGCAAGATGGTACTCAAGGACCTAGGTATATACTATATTATGTGTGATTTCAAAACTAACACATTATATCGCTGAAGTGTTTGGACACGGGGTATCTTTATGCGAACAATATTCTCTCCTCTCATCCATATATCCAGCCCCACCAATACAAAATCTGACAGCATTCATACTATTGGCAGCCGTTACACAAGTCGTTAGACCAAGAGATCTTGTCAAATAGAGAGATACTCAACCCGACGTTTGGGCAAAGATACAAATGCTCAGGTAGGAATAGTAATGGCCAATCCGTGCGCCTCGCCAGTCGTCGCCCTTGTCGCGGCGGGACTCACAGACCTCTCCGCAGTCGGCGGCCGCGGCAAAGGCGCACTCGGCGGCGGCGCCGGCGGCCCCAGCCCGGCAAGCGGCATACCGAAGTCGAGCTCCGGAAGCGAAGCCTTGGTCCTGAGTCTGCCGTTTGCTTGTCTCGATCTGGGACGTACAGGTCTGGGCGAAGCACTGCGATGAGGGAGGAGAGGCATGGGATGGTCTCCGGTTTCGTCTTCTTGCACTGGAGCCGGGAGCATTGGAAGAGGTCTGGCGGAGAACTGCATGAAAGGGTCTGTGGGAGAGGGTTGTGATCTCGACACCGCGAGGGATGGGCCGGTGGAGATGGCGTGGGAGGACCTCGAGCTCTTGAGACTGCGGAGTGGAGTGGGTCGTGCATGGGAGACTTGACTCGTGCCTGGAGTCCTGCAGCCTTGGACGCCGTGAAGGAACGGGGCTTGGTCTGACAGGACTTGGAGGCTCGCTGGTCGTTTCAGTGTGCGAGCATTGGCTTGCGTTTGATGTGGTGTCCTCTCCGGCGATGACCGCTTGGGGAGCGGAAGGGCTGGTAGTGGACCGTCAGGAGTAAGCACAGGGTGTACTTGGGACGGAAACAGCGACAGCCGCCCAGACGAGGTCCGCTCGCGATTTGGCTTGTGAGCCTCGGGCGATGTATTCAGAACGCGGCACTCTGTGTCAGCATCGGCATCGATGTGCTCTGCTTTGGCTTCGGATTGGCAAGAGGGACGATCAGCCGGGGTCGTCGGGTTGATCTTCAGCGGTATGCTGAAGTGCTGTTGGGGCCTTTGCGAACCATGCACTGTAGCTATCGCTGGCGCAGAAGTAGCCGCAGAGTTGCTGACCGGCGGTCGCGCAACGAGCCGGTACGCCTGGGTCTGCGTTTTGGCAGCATGCTTCCATGACAGCCGCTTGTTCGGCGTGTTGGCGTTGTAATCAGCCAATGACGGCAACTCTGCGACAATGGACTGTGGCCGCTCGACTACATCCTCCAGCCTCGAGTCAGGTCTGGTCCTGTTCTCCAAGACAGCCCTCAGATCCGGCTCACTGGCAGCCACTGCAAGCTTCCGCGGCGGTGTCAAAAGCGTTGCGCTCAGCTTTGGGGCGTGGCGGCCGTTGTTCTGCGACCGCGGTCGGGTGCACGCATCCTTGTCCAAGACTCGCAGTGGTTGCTGCTTCTTCGTGCCTGACGGCATCACAGACCGTCGCTTCCCGTCGCCGACGTTCAGTGACGAGCGGGATACGTGAAACGATCTGCTTTGGTCACTGTCTCGAGATGAGTCTGAGCTCCACTTCTCCGAATCAGCCATTTGCGATTCGCTCGGCGAACTTGTTCTCGAGGTAGCCGCAGTCGTCGCAAACGTAGAATAGGAGATTCTGCTACTCTGCGGACTACAAAGCTGACAAGAGTCTGCTGACAGCGCGATCGACGACCGCACTGAGCGTGCATCAGAGTCCCGCTGCTGCTTCTGAGGAGCCGATGCCGGCCTGTCGTCCACCAGTTGCTCCATCTCCTGCTCTATGTCGTCGATAGTATTGGTTTCCGACTTATCAAAGCTCGGGTCTTCTTGCTTCGATGAAGGTGGAGCTGGCATGCTCTCGATGTCTTGTCGCGACGGGATCGTGGCACCTGTCGCTCGTGCAACGTTATACCTATGGCTCAGACTCGGCCTCTTCTTGAGCTCGCTGAAACCGTCTGCTGTCCCTGCTAACATGGCGTCAACCGTAGTGTCGGGCCGTGACTTCCTGCCGCCCAAAATTTCGATTTCTTCACGGATTGCCACCATCCAGGTATTCATTTCCCTAGCATCTTTGGTCACCAATAGTAGAGTCGCACTCATCTTCTTGGAGACGGCGCTTCTGATGCTCAGTCTGCTGAAGATGTTACTGGTATTGCTTATGGACATGCCTTCTGAGTTGACAGCATGTGATATTTGCAGGACGTAGTGCTTTCCTGATATCAAGTCGCAAGCGAAGGCCGCTGAATCCTTGCTGAGCTGAAGTATTCGTTCTGGCAACCGATCACTTGGGCCAGTATGGGCATATTGAAGCAGATAGCCGGACGTAACGAGAACGAGGATTTTCTTGGTGACCTCGGTAGGACTCGATGTTGGACGCGAAGAGTCCTTGACTGGTGCCCGAGTAGCGCTCTTGGACTCCAAATGATTACTGTATGCCACGGCATCCCTGGATAGGTGCTCATGGTCTAGCGTCCGCAGCCCAGCAGCCTTTCGCCCTTTCGCCTTCGCCGCCAGCGTCTCCGCCACCGTCGAGACTTCCATCACGCCATGCTTAGATGCCTGGGGATATGCTTGGAACAATGGAGGTGGCGTCCATGGTCTCGGCTTGTCATCGGGCTTGTTCGGCCTGGTTTTGGAGGGCTTCTGGGAAGACATCGCGCTTGAAGGTCTTCCATCGTTCGCCAGAACATCACGATGCGGTGGTACTGGTACAGTCAAGTGCTCGCTGCGAGCATCGAAGTCCTCGTCTAAAGGGAGATCCAGACCTTGCTCCGCATATCCATGCGCCTTTTCGATCTTAGGTTTGCTGAATAAGTTGAAGAGCGACATCTTAGAACCGCGATGTTGCAGAGAAGTTTGACGAGAAGGCCGGCTTATAGGCGACAATGGTTCGGCATGATGTTCCTGTAGAAGCTGCGAAGGTCGAGGGCGAAGGCTCTTCCTGTACTCGGGTCGCTGCGCAGTCTCGTCGTTTGTTATTCTTGTTTGTAAGGGCGGCAGGTCACTGAAGTTGATCCGGCGAGAAAGACCTTCCGGATCCGCAGCAGCTTCGGCTGCATTGTGGTCCATAAAGGATCGAGACTCAGTGAACACCTTGTCCAAGCGCGTTTGCGAGGCCCAAGAAGCCGGCTGTTGCGCGTAGATTGGGTCCTACAAGGAGCTGCAGACGAGCCTCAGACGAGCGGATGGTGGCTCGAAGGAACGCGGTTCTTCGGTACTGAGAAGGCTCACAGCGACGTGACCGAGTTCATGGGATATGAGCGTGCGATTCTCGAGGAATGGTGTGGTCTCATCGGAGGTAGCGTGAAGTTGATGACCTCTGGCCGGGTCCGTCGGTCGAACCCTGCATGTTGTTCTGAGTGCAAACGGAAACACGGGTCCGACCTAGATCAGGACGGCTTGATCTGTGGACTACAGAATCCCAGAAATTAGACGCGATATACGGTAAGGCGGTGGCACGCTAGCGAGTCGAACGGTCCAGGGCCAGGATGTAGCCTGACATCCGCGCAAACGGCGCGTCAAATGGTCACCCGATGTAAACAAATGAACGCCCAAGCACCTGGTCGACGACTCAATGGCATCTGCAGGTTTGGACACTGGCGGCCGGCTGGGAAGAGCCCGTCGCCCGCCAGCCGACATACGTCTACAGACTATCTCCAAGCCCTCCCGAGTCCCGCGTCATGAGCGGCTTCTCTCCAGCTCATTATTCGGCAAAAGGCGCAACAAGAAACTTTGGCCCTGGAAATTGCATCGAGGAGCACCATGGGTCGGGCGGTCCCATGCCCTCCTTGCCCGGTCCACCCGTTATGTGCGCAAGGTGAACGAGCATCGCAGATCTGCACGTGCGCATAATAATGAAAAAAATGATACATTGGATGTGCCAGATCCAATAAGGCGCCGGACTGACTCAGGAGAACTTAGAAGCTACTGTAGAAGCCGACTAGCATGGAATGATTGATATCGGCCTGGTGGGACTAGTGAGCGGTTCATAACTTCATCATCTATCTGCCCGTCATCTCATCGGGCTTATTACTGACCGACAGCATGAGAACGATCAGTCGAATATATTGAATACTTGGCTCTCTTCCAGTTGCAGACAGGACCAAGCAGTGCATTCAGGCTCGCGAGTCACGACGCACTATCAGGCTCGGTCTCCCGCCGTAAGCTGCATCATTGGTCTGGGCTCTTATGCGGCCGTCGCGACTTGGCTTCGATGATGACAGCAGTCATGATCCATTGTCGTGCTCAAACACCACCGAAGTCTGACAGAGGCTCCCCCTCCGATATTGATCGAGTGCGCCAAATCCGACCTTGTGTATGTCCCGACTCCAGAGGCGTATACTCGAGGATACGGATGCGGAAAAGTTGATGATGATGATGATGATGATGATGGTTGTCTGTCGAGCTGTCGGCTCCCGCCCGCGTCAGGTGAGATTTGCATGTGACGTGAGGTAAAGTCAGTAGTGGGGTGAGCATTCTCCAAGAGCTTTGAAAGAACCTGAAGCCATTGGCGATAATAATCCTTTGTTCTGCCACCACATTGGCCAACACGTCCTACAGTGGATACCAGCCATTAACACAATATCCGCAGACACAACGGACCACCTAGGAACCTCCAGTATGGCACCCGATCTCAACTCGCTGCCCGCTTCCAACCCCTCCACACCAAATTCGCCCTCGCACCACCAACAGCAACAGCGTCCGCGCCGGATCTCATTCAACAACAACAACGCCGATCCCGCACGACCTGCTCCGCCTTCCCCACGTTCACCCTCATTGTCGTCACTCCAGGCGGCCGCAGCTATCAACGCTGGTCTGCAGCGCTCGCCCTCCAATGCCTCGCCGATCCGCAACAATCATCACGCACTGGAGCGCCGAAGGTCCAGTCTCATGAACAACCTCACCATGAATGACCCCACCATTCCCGCTCCGGGCGAGCTCCAAACGAGCAGCAGCAATGGCAGTCCCAGACAGGGAAGGAGAAGCTTCGCATTGCCAAACACAGCAGACCCACATCATCATCGTCAGCCTAGTTTGGGCGAGCTGCATCAGGAATTGGAGAACGAGCAGGAGGCACAGGTCAACAGGCTCCTGCATATGATCAGGATTCAGCAGGACCAGATCGCTGCGATGCACAGGCAGCAGAACGGTCATGGGAATGGGCACGAGCAGGCGCTTGCTTCGCCCGACCAGACACAGTCCCCAGCCCCATCTTTCTCGCTTGTGACGCCAGCAAGTACGGCGACCGCGGATCCTTCCAGGTCACCGAGGTCCACCTCAGTCACTGGCCTGGCGCACAGCCATCTCAACAGACCACACTCGCTCTCGCGACAGAGCTCGACCGCAAGAACCAACAGCCGCGGCACCTCGCCTGCGCTGCGTCCAGTCTCTGGCGCAGGCAGCCTGGGACCGCTGACCGAGGACTTCCTGCTCGGCGGCACGCGGGACGAGAGCGCATTCTACCAGGCGGAGACGCAGACGTTGACACGAGAGAATCAGATGCTGAAGCTCAGGATACGCGAGCTGGGTGAGTTGAGATCACTCTATTGCACTGCGCAGAGTAACGACTGACATGAAGGTCAGAACGCCAAATCGCAGATCTCGCAGGCCCAGGCTCACAGCACGGTGGCAACGCCTCTGGTGGGGCGCTGGCACACAGTCCTGCACAAAACTCGCCATTGGCAGCCACCCCGGCGACTTTCGCGAGCGAGGCGGCACCCGCTGTGACAGCGGCTGCGGAGCCCGTGGCGAAGGTCGAGTGAGGCGCTCAGGACCAACAATGCTCAAGCAAAATTTATCTGTTATTGTTCGGCTCTTTCAGCGAGGAGTTTGGGGCTGGTCAGGGGAAAGATGGCGTTTGAATCATTGGCGGGAGGTTCTTGACTGCTCTCTCTGCTCAATCAATGCTGCAGTCCAGCGCTGGATATCACACCTTGGTGGTGAATGAGCAAAAGCAGCTGTAACATTAGGTCGCTAGCGTGAACTTGGGATGATGCCTTCAGCTACTACGGACAGCTTCTTAGAAGTGCGTGAGCCTGAATACGAGATCAACTCACGCATGTCAGAGCCAAGCTCATGGTGCTGCCACTCCACTGCTACCTGTTTCGCTGACCTGGCCAGCCGCCATGCATCATATTCGGTGCCTCCAATCACATGCAACATTTTAATCGCACAAATCGCTCCTGACCAGCCACGCCTCGCTGACACGCTGCACCAAAATTCGCAATCCGGCCACGAAAGCGACCTGCCGAGCTGACGGCTTCTCTCTTACCCACACACGCGCAGTCCCTTTGCCCTTTGCCTGAAACCTTGGAGACTACTTCCTCCCTGCCTTCCCCTTCTTATTGACAACCCGGAATGCCCCATTACTCTCCGTCGCCGGCGTCGTCTCCACCTTTGCCGGGCCCTTCTTGGCGACCTCCGACCAACCACCACCGTTCGCATTGGCGCCGGCATTGGCAGGACTAGCGCTCTTAGTCGGCGCCGCAGCGTCGATCAAGCCCTTATCTGCTAGCTTCTTGCGGCGGATGAACTCCTCGGCGAAGTGGCGGGAGTCGATGGTGCTGGAGGCACTATGGACAGCCTCGGTCAAGGTCTCGACGTCCAGGCCCAGGACCGACAGGGTAGCGACGAAGTCGTCCGCTGTAGGCTTGTCAGCATCGCTGGTCGCGATTTATTGGACATAGAACGACTTACCAGAAACGCCCTTTGCCAGATCACCCCTCAGCTCCGCAACAGCCCACTTCCGAAATTCCTCCTGCGCGTTGACCGTTCCAGCACTGTTCAGCGCAGCAGTGCGGCTGGGCGCTTTCCTGGCAGCTGCATGTGGCACAGCTCCAGGGACCACGCCGGAGCTGGCAGCACGGCTACCCATCCCTGGTGGCGCCGTGGGCGTGGCTGGAGTCTTCGATTTCCCCCCAGCACCTACAGTCGTCCATGCCCCAGATCCAGTGTTAACGGTAGGGGGAGAAGCGACCTTTCCCGCCAAGTTGGCGTAGCTCTTGCCTCCGATTGGTGCAGCGAGACCAGCCATCGCATTCGCCTGTGCATTAGCAGCTTGAGCTGCAGCGACAAGTCTCCTCTTCCTCGCTTCTTCCTCTTTCTGGATCTGAGCCATGGTCTTCGCGGCCGGGGCAGTAGGCTTCTGCGCGGTTTTGGCCCATGGAGACACGGCATTGGTAGGGGTGGCAGGGCTAGCGCCCCAGCTTGCGGAGGAAGGCAGACCAGGGTGCTCACTCGCTGTGGCTGCTGCTGCGGCTGCTTGTGCTTCCAGCTCCTTTTCAAGAGCGGCCTTGCGAAGAGCAGCTTGCTGTGCTTCGGTCTCAGCAGCTTTCTTTGCTTCCATCTCTTGGATCTCCTTTAAGCTCGGACCCTTTGGCGCCTCGACTGGCTCCTTTGCCCAGGGAGCAGGAGCCGCAGCACTTGAGATCTCGACGGAGGGCGTCTGTGACCGATCTCTGGACTCAGTCTGCAACTGATCAGCCACACTCTGGCGACCGGTCCGCTGAGCCGCAGGCGCAGGAAGTGGCGACTGAGATGGCGCTGGTGGGAATGGCTGCAGGAATCCGGGCTGCTGCGGCTGCGGGGACTGCTGAGCGGAGACTGCTGCTTCAACCTGCTCCGTCAACGATAAAGGCTCCTGAGTCGCTTTCGCCTGAGCAGCAGCAGCCGACGAGACAGGCTGCGGAGTTGGAGGCTGCGGCTCGACCGTCTGTGTCTTGTTCATCGACGGCTGGAACCGTGCATCGAGCCCAGGCTGCTGGCCTTGCAGCTGCTGGAACTGCTGCAACCTCTCGTTCGGACCAGGTTGCTCTGAGCTTGCAGTCGGCGGTTGCTGGTGGACGTCATGCTCAGCTTGCTCCTGTTGTAGCCTGGCCCGGTCGTGCAACATTTGTTGGACTTGTTGAGAATGCTGATCTTGTCCTTGACTTTGCTGTTGATGATGACCGAAAGGCTGACCAGGAGCGCCGAATTGCCCGGCTCCAGGAGCACGACTGTGGCCCAAACTCAGCCTGTCCATGATGCCTGGGATCTCCTCTTCACGAATGTGTCCCAGCGAGTCAACACCGGCGCCAATCGCGCCCAATCCAGCGGCACCTGGCGCACGAAAGGTGTTGTCGAAGAAGCCTGGCTGCTGTCCAATCGCACCGGCAGAGGGAGCTTGGATTGGGCTGGGCTGGAATGTGCTCGGGCTGGTCATACTGCCGAAGCTCGGCTGGCTGTGCAAGCTTGTAGCGGAACTGTGGTGATGTAGCTGACCGCCCACAGCCCCAGGGAGCAGACCAGGTTGGTGAGCGGCGCCTGGGGCTCCTGAAAGTGACATACGCTGCGCAATCTGGACCTGCGCCAAATGCTCCTTTTGCCGCGCCATCAGGTATTGCTCTTCCTGCTTTCTCCTTTCAAGCGCGTTCTGCTGATCGGCAGTCAACGTCGTGCCGAATGACGGAAACGAAGAGGCAAACGGCGGCTGAGCACCGGCAGCGGTTGGAGCTGGACCAGGAGCCGGAGGCGCACCACCGGCCCAGGCATTCGGTCCGGTAGTATTAGATGGAGCACCGTGAGGAATGCCGATCTGCGGTACCAAGAAGGGCTCTCGAGAATTGCCAATTCGCCTTATGAGCTGCGCGAGCGGCTCGTACTCGGGATCCTCATATTTCTTTACCAAGAGTTCTGGGCTGAAGAATCCTGCTTTGTACCAGTCATGCATTTCAAGGCCCGTCCATGGACCTTGAGTTTGGCCTTGCGGGTCGCGGTAGATCCAGCGCATCCTGTCCGGCATTACCATAGTACGCTGTTGAGGTGCAGGCGGTTGAATGGAAGCTGCGCTGGCCGGCGCCTGAGCAGCAGCATGACCAGATTGCTCCTCCTGCTGCGCGCCCTGTTCGCTTTGCGGCGGCGCTTGACCGGAAATCCCATACTGCTGCTGCTGATGTTCGTGCTGAGCGCCTAGTGGACCAGCGATTCCGTGGAGATTCCCGAACGATTGCTGTGGTGCGCGCTCATGCGATTGATCCCTCTCATCGCCCTGGCGCATCTGCTCTTGCATCGCGGGAGGGAACATGCTAGCCATCTTGCTGCCTCCAAAACCACCGCCGCTCTGAGGGCTCATCAGGCCCGCGCCTCCCAGACCCGCCAGGCTTGGGGATTGCAATTCGCTCATGGCACCACCGAAGATGCCACTACCGAATGCGTTTAGTCCAGCAGTAGGTCGGTTAGGCGTGCCGAAGGCGCCTGGTTGACTAGCTGGCCAACCAGCAGAACCTGATCCTCCCAGCTGACCCAGGCCACCAAGTCCAGGAAACCCACGATTGGGGCCAACGCTACTAGTTTGGCTCCTGTCGCTAGCAGGACCCTGGACCCCGGACATGCGACCAATGTTTGCACCAAGACCGCCCAGGCCGCTCAGCTGCTGATGGTGCTCATGGGCAGCGAAGCCACCGAGACCAGGTAAGTGGGTCTTGTGCATGTCATGGCCCTCATTCTCCGCGTCGTCGTTGACAAGATTGTCTACGCCATGTTGCTCGGGAGAACGGTATGGATTAGTGTCTGTCGGGCTCATTGGCTCGTTTCGATGACCAGCAGGCGTTTGTTGGTGGAAATCACGGCCCTGAAGGAAACCTTGATTGCTGCCGAAACCGCTGTGAGCGTTATCCGTGGTCATGCCGAAAGCACCGAAGCCAAAGTCCTGAGTTCCCGATCTGCTCGGGGTGCCGATGCCGCGAACTTCCGGGCGCTGTTGCGGCGGGCTGAGATCAGATCCTGCTGCAAGAGCCGCACTCCCAGAAGGCATATCTTCTTCGTTTTCCGGAACAGGCGCAGTGCCGGGCTCCTGAGCTCTCCATGAATCATTCTCTTTCACCCGTGATAAGCTTGACATGCTTGTTTTGCGCTGTACTGAGGGAGAACCAATATCCTCGCTGCTGTCCTTGCCGAGAAGGTTTTTGAACCTGCTCTCCGGACGCCCACTACCAAGGCCAGTTCGCTTCTCAGTCGGCGTGCCCTGCGCGCCGGGCAGGCCAAAATTGCCGAAGGAGCCCATGGGTGAGAAACCAGCACTTTGTGGCACATTCGACCAAGGCGAAGACGGCCCAGCCAAACCAGCGCTCAGGGGACCGGTAGTCGTACGCTTTAGAGTACCAAAGGGTGTAGAAGATTTGTCGTCACTGCCATTATCAGCTTTGCTCGCCTCCTTCAGGTCAGTACGGCGTCGCTGCAGCGATGGTGGCGGAGAAGCAGCTTTGCTGGGTTCCGGAGGTCCAGCAGTAGATTGTGTCTGGTTGGTGTTTGGGAACGGATATGACTCGCTCGGTTCTCTGCGCCGGCCAAAACCTCTGGTGACAGATGGTGAGGGAATTCCAACGCCCGCCGGTGTGGAGGTGCCTCCTGAGACAGAGATCTTGCGGCCTGGAATACCATTAGATTGCTGACCATCCTTGCCAGCGGCTGCGGGCTTGAGTGGAGTGTTGACAGAGGTAGAGAATAGCTGCACAGTCATGTTAGCATGTCCCTCGTGCAAAATCAGTGCCGCACTGCGTCCCGCATACCTCTTTCTCCTCGTCGTCCATCGGGACAAGGCCGAGCGGCTCGACGCTGCCCTCCTTGTCCCAGCACACCTCCGGCCCGGGCTGGCCATCGCGATTGTGCTCGGTGCGATTCCATCCCGCAGACGACGACCCGTTAGCCATGTCTGGACGCCACCCTCCCGCGAACAGAGCTAACAACCCGTTTGCGGTGCCGCCGTCTTGCTCCCTCACTTGTTTACTGATAGCCAGCATTTCCTCCCGGGAATAGCGCATAGTTTCAGGAATGGTGCCGTTGCGGTGTGGGGGGACATATCGGGCGGGCTGGCAGGAGTTCGAGCCGTCGGCGGTCTGGTTGAGAGGATTCAGGTTCGCTGCGCCGGAAGGTCTGCGGAAAGTCTGTGTCGCGCCGTTGGTTCTGCGTGACCTGTGAGTATCGTGTCAGCGCCTGGCGCAGTGTGGCAGCTTTGCGCCTTCCTCGGCTGGAGGCTGGACGGCGCATTGGAAAATTCTCCACTGATGCGCCCTGCCCGGCTACGTACCAGTCCGACCCAGAATCACGCGTTGGTAGAGTGTGTTGAGTGCTGCCTGCTGCTGCCGATGCGAAGGTAGAGGGCGCCATTGCTATGTAGTCGATGCCACGAGAATGATTGCAGGATTCGGCTCGGTGGTAGTGATCGGGGGGATCTGTCAAGAGATAATGGTCCCGAAGTTCGAGGTAGAGATAGCGTGTGATATTGAAGTTGTTTTACAGTTGTTTCTGGTGTCCGTTGTTACATATAGAGGGTGTCGCCCGAAGAAGCAGAGGTGAATAGTCTCGACGATGTACCAGCGAAGAGCGCACACGAGACCACGAGCTAAGCCAATTCTGGCTGTTCTTGGCATATCCTTGCCGCTTCACGGACCTTGACGCGTCTCAACGTGTCAATTTGCGTACCTCGATGGAGCTTTTCGAGCAAGCGAAACTACAATGACATTGTCGATCGGGCACGAGCGCAGAGTCCTTGTTTGACCCTTTGATAGCTATTATTTGTGTCTTTTTCCTAATTCATGATGCAAGTAGCCTGCCGACGCGACTCAGATCCTCAAGGCTTTACGCGATGGACAGTCGCTGTATCTACCATATACATCCGTGCACTTGCGAGCATACATGTAGAGGACAACGCTTGCTGCCGAGCCGAACACGCCAAGAGATAGGAGTCTAGCCCGTCCAGATCAGCAATGCTCACGCCTCACCCATCCACGTTCAGCCCGTCCCTCAACTCCTCAAAGTGACCCCGAATCTCAGCAGCTAGCTTTCCTTTCGCATCACCAAGAATCGTACAGATGAGGCTGTAGTTGTTGTACAAAAAGCGGTCTCGTTTCCTGGCTTCGGCAGTTCCTTTGCTCAGCTTGAGTAAGAATGCCTGATACTCGCTCCTTAGCCTGGCCAATCCACTACCCGTTGGCTCATCATCTCCTGCTTCCGAGCTCAGCGACGTTATCGCGTGCACGAAGTTGGCGAAGCGTTGAGTCAATTGGTGTGGCGCGGTCGACGCAGCACTCGCGGGCGCGGAAGTGAGTGAGAGCGCAGAGCCGGCAGGTTTGCCTGGTAGTGATGTCGTAATCTTCCTGATGGACTCGCAGTGCGCGTCGACGATCTGTTGGAAACGGGGCCAGAGGAGCATATTTGTGCCGTTGATGTAGCCTTCGCCAGAGGGGACTTTGCGGCGCTGAAGCTCGAAAGCCAGATGCTGTGTTAACCTCACGCAGATCAGTACTCCAATAGCATCCAACGTGTTCTCGATCAAAGCCTTCGTGAGCTCGTGTCCAATGTGGAACGTCGGGTTGAGAATCTCATTGAATTTGCGGGTTGTGGCCTGGAAGCTTTGGTTACGAGAACCAAAGAATCCGGTCAGGAAGCTGTATTCAGCTGAGGCGTTGTCGATGAGGGCGAGGTTAAAGGCTCGGAAGGGAACTTCGAGATTGTGTGTCCCGTTGTCTTCTTCCGCGGCGAAGGACGGCAGGGCGGTGTCGTTAGCGGTGCGAAGGTTGTCGGCTCGACGGCCCAGAGAGAAAGGATCGTGTGCGGCGGCTACACCGGTGGGCCGGCTTCTCTTGGCTGCTGAATCGACGCCGAGCATGTCTAACGTATCAAAAGTGAAGAGGTTCAGCTTGTCCAGGGCAGCTTTGTACCGCGTGAAGTGACTGGCGTAATACCACCGCATGGTGTTGACATAGGCCTGGCCTATTTCTTCTGCAAGCTGCGGCTGTCGCGTGGCGAGGAAGCCGAAGACGTTTCGATATCGCAGGAACGCGTTCTGCTGGATCACTTGCGCATTGATGCTGGGCGATCTCAGTGCTTTGATCTGGGCAACGACATAGTCGCGTATGCGTTCCACTGCTTTGGCCGACACGTCTTCGATGAGGGGTTTGACATCATGAGCTGCTGTGGTCTCCTTGCCTTCTTTGATCTTGGCATCGATCGACTTGGACCGCCTCTCCAGGTCTTCGAGCGCTTTGACCCAAGCCTCGTCGACTGCACCTTCAGTGATCTTGCGTACAGTCACTGGTGGAATAACGAATGCATCGACCTCTGGACCGAGGACTTTCTCAACGATTTTGCGATTCTGTAGCTTGTTATTCAGAGCTGTCGACCTGTCTTGCAAATGCTCGATTTCAGACGACACAGCTGCCAAGTCTGCTCTAAAGCTCGTCAAGTACGTCTCTACTGATCTGAGCACTTCGTCACACGTCGCGATGGATCTGTGCAAGTCTTCGAATTTGTCCTTCTCACTCTCGAAACCTTCCACGACAGGTATGATCGCAGCACGTCCCGTTTCCTTTACTTCTGGCCCTTCGATATCTGAAGAAGCGTTCGCAAACTCTTCCAAGCTGAGACCTTCGAATGCAATTTCCTCTGGGAGTACAGGAGGCTTCGAAATCCCTCTCACACCATCAGCTTCTTCCGATGCCTTCTCGTTGACCAATGGTCCCAAGATGCTCGTCAGCACATCGTCTGGATGCGGGCCGGCTCGCAAACCACCTGCCAGCTCGCTCTTAAGCGTCGTACTATTGGGAACTCGCGCTGCTGCTGGCAAGCTCTCTGTAGAAGTACTCAACGACGCCACTGACAATGAAGACGTTCTGGGATTCAAACCGGGCCTTCTGGACAATTGACCAGACCCTAGCTGTATCGACCTGTGCGGAGCTGGTGAACTGCCTCTGTTCGGTGTCGAAGATGCTGCGGGCGTAGTCTGCCCCGAGAAGCGTTCTAGCCACATGCTGCGCTGCCGAATGCTGGCGGGAGTTCTCTCACGGCTGGACGCGCACAGGGGAAGGGAAGTACATGTAATCTCGTGGTGCGGGACTCGCCGCAGCTGCACGGACCAGTGAGGGGCTCGCATATCGCCAAGCATATTTTTGGCGGCCGAATCTTCGCCTCTTCACTGCGACCCACGTCTTCTTGCACTGCCTACCGATACCACCGTACAATCCAACGCTCCCGACGCTCTTTGGACAACATGGCGGAGAACAACGATGCCCAGGTAAGCCCCAGCGTCCAAATATGGGTGGGCACCAAAAGAGGAGGATGGAGAACCCCGCGATCGAGTACCCGGCCTTCCCAAAAGGCGCGGTAGGACAGGACAGGCGCATGGGTCGTGGCGTTGAGGATTGCGAACGTATAGTCTGACGATGTTCTTGCGCAGCATGAGCTCGAGTTCGAGAGCGCCGACGCCGGTGCCTCGCTCACCTACCCGATGCAGTGCTCGGCCCTCCGCAAGAACGGTTTCGTTGTCATCAAGAACCGCCCGTGCAAGATCGTTGAGATGAGCACCTCCAAGACTGGCAAGCATGGTCACGCCAAGGTCCACTTGGTTGCTATTGACCTCTTCACCGGCAAGAAGATGGAGGATTTGTCCCCATCCACCCACAACATGGACGTTCCGAACGTCCGTCGCCAGGAGTACCAGCTCCTCGACATCACTGACGACGGCTTCCTCTCTCTCATGACCGACAACGGTGACACCAAGGATGATGTCAAGGTTCCGGATGGTGAGGTCGGCGACAAGATCACCAAGCTGTTCACCGACGAGGGCAAGGAGACCAGTAAGTCAGCCAGATTTCCCAATGCGACATTGCACAGTCAGCTGACATTTCGACAGACGTTATCGTTCTCACCGCCATGGGTGAGGAGTCTGCCATCGATGCTAAGGAGGCTCCTAAGGGCTCCTAAACGTATCGTCACGACATACCCACAGGAAGCTGGCCGACAAGAGGACGGAGCGCACGTTACCAGCTTCACGATTCAACGGATAACGTGTGCTACGACAGGTGCATGTGGGACGAGGAAGCTAGCAGACCGTATTTTCGTATTGGGTGCTATATCTTTTGGCCCCACTGCTAAGCGGAAAGGCGAGAAGGATAAAAGTGGATAGCTCGTGATCTGTTCTTGCTCTCTTCCCGGCATGAGATGTTGTGGAGGGGGTCAGGTGTTTGTAGAACATCTACGACGATCCAATGATCTATATGACTTCGCTGCAGTCGAATGGTATTTGTCCCAATCATTTTGCCTCAATTTCGGCTTACCCAAACCCTAACCCTAGGAAGACTGGTCAAATTCGGCGCAGCTCAGGCTCTTGAATTGTTCCGACAACGCGAGAGCCGTGTGGTAAAATTAAGTCATGACTTTGTCTCGGGATTCCTTGTGCCAATCCCTGTGGTTCGCATGATCCTTTGATGGATCGATTGTCTCGATATCGGATTTGCAACATCGCCTAGTCCCCCAAAAGTTCGAGGCATTGAAGTGCTCTGCAAACTCCTCGTTTCTACCTGGGTCCATTCTAATATCTCGATGGATGCTGGAATTAGCAAAATCGAGATCCGAGGGAACAAAGATTCGACGATACCTGGAGAATTGATTTATGGCGCCTCGGACTTATACGCGCGGCGAGCCCTGCGAGGAATGTGGCTCAACGCGGTATATCACGTCCGATGACGGATATACTTATTGCCAACGAGGTCATCAACAAACTGCGGTAAGTCAAGGCAAGTACTTGAACAGGGGCTGTGTGGGGTCAGGGGGTGCGGGTAACTTGGGTGCGCGAGGTGTACGCAGCGAGAGGTGCCAAAGACAGATCGTCGAGAAGGCCATGCCATTCCTCTCACTCCAAGGCTTCTCGACAGCCCATATCAGCGGCACGCATGATCGAGCGTCATCAATATGCACAAGGGCAAGAGGCTAGGCGCAGATTTTCCAGGTCCACAAATGTCTTCGAGGAATGAGACTAACAACGGCATAAATAGCAAGGCACGGCTGTAGCTCATGGCGAGGAAGCTGGCGAGCTCGTCATCACTGGACGGAAATCAAAGCGGAAGGATAGTGATGGTGAATCTATTGCAAGTACAAAGTCTGGACTCAACGCACCAAAGGCATTCGAGCAGTACCTGCTTTGCTTGCAGCTGATACTCAGGAAGCAACTGCAATGGCTCATCAAGTATCAACATCTACCCGAAGAGCTCGAATCTCTGGTTAGGGATCTATGGGCATTGAGACTGCGTAGACATCGGAGCATAGCAGGCTACGAGAGTGGAACAGAGACTGAGGCGCACTCTCAGCAGTTTAGTTCTCAGTCTGAAGGCGAGACATCTGCATCGGACGCCACCAGACGAAGCAGAAGCCTCAGCCAACGCCGGCGAAGTGAAAAAGTCGACGGCTCGGTGCCATCAATTCTCGACTGCGTGGGCTTGATCTACCTGGCTTGTCTGCTACTGCGCAAGCCCTTGACGACGGCTGACCTCTACGCTTGGATACAAGCCGGGGGATTGTCATACTACAGCGCCAGCAAAGGAGTTCCCATAGGCATGAGGGAGCGACTACCGGCCGTATACCAGGACATGCTAGAGCCGCAGATCATGTCCAACATCGACAAGCTGCATACGCATGTGCAAAAGATGTTCGGTCTTTTCACCAAAGACTTGGGAATGACCATCTCGCCGTTAAGTCAAGCGCCTCTACTATATCGATGGCTGCTGGAGCTGACTCTACCGATCGAATGCTATGCTGGTGCCTTGCGATTCTGCAGGTATCTGAACCTAGAGTTTGCGTCTGCACCAGAGGCACGGATAAGCACAGGAAGAGTTGCGCTCACACATCCCGAGGTCAGGCTTATGGCCGTCTTGGTGGTCACAACCAAACTCCTGTTCCCATTTGATAACGCAAAGCGTTGCCCATCCTCCGCCACCGATTTGTCCGCTTTGAGTATTGACTGGAACGCATGGGCCACTGTACAAAGCAGCTCCGAGCGACAACGGCCAGGACTGTACAGTCATCCTGAAGCAATGCAATCGAGAGAGGTTCACCTGCGAGCCGATGATGGAGACCTGGATGACTACCTGGACTGGGCCGAGGAAAATTTCGCGAACGAGGATGTGAGGGAGCATGGCAAGCCTGGAAAGGATGCCGAGTTCAGAAGGAAGCTGTTCAGAATGTTCGATATTGACGTGGGGAGGGAGCACGCTGCACCCAAGCCATGGGAATTCGACCAGGAAGCAGATGCACGACCATCTCCTGCTATGCAGCGACAACTTGCAAGAGGTGAAGTCGAAGACTCCCCGCCCAATTACCAACCGAGACCGGCATCTGAAGAGACGGTGCATCCCGCTGGCGGTCAGTCTGAGACACAGACGGCGCGAGAGCCTCAAGGCGAAGCCGGGCGCCGCCCCGATGCACACCGAAACAAACAGTCTAATGCGGACCGATTCCCTCCAGCACTACTGGGCTCGAGCCGCGCGAAGCCGAGCCCGAGTACGAACACGCCAAGGATCACTGGCTCACTTTTGACCAAGCGTATTGCGGAGGACAAGGGTGTCGAGCGGGTTGGCGGTGCCGTCTCGAAGGAGAGACGCAGTGCCCATGGGGTGATGGATGGAGACATCGATCGGGCTGGAAGCTTCTACCGTCGTTTCAGAAGTGCGGAGGAGCTGAGGAACGGCACTTTCGGGACCGGCACATCGGTTGCGAAAATGTTCCATGAACGGGCCGCGGATGTGGTTGGTGTCAATCTCGAGGTCCTTACAAAGGCAGTACTTTTGGTTGAGGAGAGGGTCTTGAGGTTGGAGGAGGCTGCGCGGCGTAAGAGCGCGGTGTGAGACCTTCCATGGCTACCTGATCCTCTGGCAGACTTGGCCAGCCATGAATGCCGTCAAATGGCGATACCTATACCACATCAATATTACGAGAATGCATCACGCGCTTTGCCCTTAATTGGGTCGTCTAGCTGCCACGAGCGATAGCGCTTTTCAGCCTCACCAGAGAAACCGACGCCAGTCATACTGGGCTGCGACCATGATGGCCGGACCAAGGGTTCGCCTCTCAGAGCGGCCGATCAGTTCACGCTCTTACCCACCACGTGACCACAAGCATGCGGCACCGCCGCAGCTAGGCTTCCATCCGTAGATGCATAGTTACCGATGCGCGAGATTAGCAAGGAGGCCTCCACCACCTTGATCGTCAATCATGATTAGCATGCTTCGGCGCGCACATCAAGAATGGCAGATTACTGGAGGCAATGTTGTTTGTCAACCAACAAAGGCTCGCAGCGAGGCTTGAGTACTACTGCATCCCAGGAGGCTCACGATTAGGTATCTAGCTTGGCAAATTCCCAGTGAAACGCGAAAAGACCACGGGGATATTGGACCTTGGATTCACCCGACCCATGCTGAACCAGTCTCCAGTGCTTACTCATTTGAATGCCAGGAGTGGCCCTGCATTGCTTGGTTGACCCTAATCGTATCTGATGTCGAGCATGGTATGTGCGTCCGCGGTGAGTCCAAAGTCCTCGCGCTTACCTTTGCGCAAAGGGACATACCATCAACGGGGCGTACAAAGTAGCAAGCCATCGTCGGTCTGCAAGATCACTGGCGGAAATTGAAAAAAGGTCAGACAGCAGCAAATCCACGTATCGTGAGATGTCAGGGAAGAGCTTGACCTGCGGCCTGGTCTTATCTGCAGGTACATTGCTTAACTGGCCAAATGGCATTGAAGCAACGCGTATGACAAAACAAGCAAACGAACCTATAGGGTCATCATAACGTCTGTGCAAGAATCGTTCCGGTCCGAAGACATACCCTTCGATACCCCGGTGGTAGGCTGTTAAGGTCCAGAGCTCCAGGCACGTGGTCTAGCTTTGAGGGCATAGTCCTTGAGATAAATGACGACTGTGGCCGGTAATGACGATGATGATGGAAACGACAATGTGCAGATATCAGATATGCGCAGGGCGCATGAGGATAAGGACGTGTTCTCGATATATTGACAATAGAAGCGTTGACAAGCATTGATAGAGGTTGATCTTATCTCACTGCGTTGCGCCTGTCATGCATCGTGGCGTCGTTGTGGACAAACGTCAATGAAATCTACAAAATAAACGCTCACGCAGAAAAGGTTTTGGATTAGAGGGAGTGCGCGCACCTCGATCGATCTGTCATCTCCTCGATGGCATGAGGCGGCATATCTCTCGCACCTAGGACAAATAGTGTCTCGTAGCTTCTCCCACGGATTGTCGCACCACTGCAGCACGAGGCGCAGGGATTGCATAGACGCGGCTTGCGCAAGATTGCTGCTAGTGTCTTGGGAGGCCCCGGCCCAAAGCATTGACCATAATTGATGACTTGACCCCTTCCTTGTCAAATCGAAGAAAACTAGTTCCCAACGGCCGATGAATTCTGACCCGATGCATGCCGGCGAGGCCGCCGAACGGCGTTGCGACCTTGGATCTTGAGGCTTGGACTCGAAGGGTGCCTTGCAAGTGCTGCATTTTTGATACGCAAACACAAAACTTGGTCGGTCTCAGCTCTTCCACGCCAGGTCCCTGCTGTCTTGAGCGCGCTATGTTTCGTCGGATCCAGGACCAACCACCGTGGGCACCGATCCTATGTATTGCCGACTGACAGCCTTGGCCGGCCAGGTCTGACGTGCGCCGGATAGGGCCAAGACATGACTGATCCCGAGGGTGAGACCTGGAGTAAGCCCAGGACCCTGTCGGCACGTTCTTGATCACAAGGCTAACAGACCCATGTCTTCTGCGCACCCAACAATTGTGTGTTCGCAGGACTCGGAGTCGTAGTCTCTCTGGGGAAAAGCCGTTAGTCCTCTCCGCGAGTTCAAGAAAACCGTTGATGACGCTATCTAAGCTCCAACCAGGACCGTAACCACGGGATTACACTCGATCGTAACGGTTGCATAGGAGTTGTTGCTATTGGCACAACGATTCTATCGACCGCCGTGCCCACTCATCATTAATTACCAATCTTCTCCGCACATTGCAGTTGACTATGAGTTGCTGGCAGCAATCTTTCATTTCGGCTGTAGGTCGCAAACATCTGTGATTGCCAAGTTGGACATCGTCAAGACTTGATAATCCACTTGAAAACAACGGTCTCTGCCCAGAGCTTTGATCTGTCTAGCCTTGCGATGTCGGCATCTCACATGAACACCGTTAGAGTATCGCACTAATATCGTTTCGAGCCCACGTGACGCAGTAAGCCATTCGCTACAGCAGCTAATCATCACGTCTTTATCTACTAGCCCTGGTTTTAGCGGTCTGGAGCCCGCGGACGGAGGGCTCGAGATGCCTGACAGCGTTGCGGGATTTTACTGGGCGAAAGCGTCCTGGCCATTGGGACAGCGCAGCATGCCTGTCCGGGATCCGCCGGGTACATGTCCAGAAGTGCCGGCACGTTCCAAGATCATCAGCGCGCCGTTGGTCGAAGCGCGCATGCTTGACCATGATGTTCTCCATCACGAGCTGCAAGAAAACCCGACTAATCAAGGTGCGTGCAGCGTCTGGCCTGCGAACGCGGCGATTCGGCTGTCAGAAAGTACGGCAGACAAGGTATAGGGTTGAACCTGTTCTATAGCGAACGGGAGAACTACTGGATGATGCGCAAGACACATTGGTCCCTGATGATCTCACGGCCCTCAAGGCCGTACCTGCGTCCAAATCGTACTTGAGCATCACTTCGCGCTGGCCCGAATGGGAGTGTTATTGCCTGTAGAGACCAGCGCTAGATTGCTTTGGGCTTGAATGTCGCCGAAGCGGTTCGTTGTGGGGTTAGCCCGCAGCTGCCAACAACGCCTTTTGCCTCCTAATTATAGGGTCAATCAAACTCTGCAAAGGGAACCCTGGCCAGTGCAGACATCGAACCTCATGAATTGACGACTTTCTGCCTTTGTTTATGCGGGCCCACAGAAGAGCTGTCCGGCAACGCCAGCTAGCTACTGGCAGTCGGGCCAATGGCGTCGAGCGGCGTGATGGATTGAGCGACTGGCAGAGGTCGGTTCGCGTCTGTAGCAGCAAGGGATGGCCCTCCAAGATCGAGTTGCTTTGTGTACCCGTTCGCCATCGTGATGGCTGCCGGGCGGCTCCTCTTGTGCTCCTCTGGCATCGTGCAGCTTCACGGATCCGACCATGGCCGACGAGGACAGTTACGGCAGGCGCCAATGTCGCCGAGACAGAGGCAGAGAGATCGCTCCGGAACGCTGGCCTCGTGCTGCCGGGCAACAGCGCTCCGCCTACTAGTAGTGACATTAAACTTTTAAGCTTCTTCACCGATGGTGCTCTACGCAAGGATCCCGTTAAATATAGGAGCTAATTCTGCCGCTATTATCGCTTTGATCTTCCCCAGGAAGGGGCCTCTACATGCCCCAGGGCCTCACACGACGCAATGCGGCGCTGCCATGGGAGGTCTGGCTGGCGTCATGGGCCAGTCAGCTGCTGGAATCGGCCACTCGCGCTTTGTACGGATCGTCTTTCGCACCGTCTGGCTTGTCGCCTCTATCTGAATCCGATCACTCACCTTTGCGTAATTCAGATGGCCGTTGCTTGTCGCTCATTTTATTTATCGATTGTATTGTCTCGTGCTGCGATACTTCAGTGTCATCGATTCCTCACGTTCTCGGCTGTGTGTGTTCTGGAGGCTCTCTGGAACAGTTCCACCACCTGGACTCTACAGCGCATCCTCCAAGGCTACACTGACACATCTGCTTGACGACACCTCTTCCAGAAGGATCTGAAACACTCGAGCCATTGACGAGCGACCGACAGGACGGCTGGCATTCCTCACCTTGGTCCACCTACCTGGTCAGCCACCACACGCCTGCGTCACGAACCGGATCAGCACGATCTAGCGATACCGTAAACATCTTCCATTGCTGCGGGGCACACGCGCAGCAAGGCAGGAAGGCACTTCTGTATCCCATTGCACGTCTGTCGACACTACGCCTGTCAGTCTCTCTAAGAGCCTGCCATCACGAGGTCGGGCTCACTCTGTAACGACATTCCTGGCATCAAGTGGCGTTGGATACCTGCCAATCGAAGCCCTGTGCCAAAGAACGGCCCAATACCTTGGACAGAAGGAGAAAGAACGACCCACAAGTCTTTGCGCTTTCCTCCCTTGGAAGATCGGCCTCTGCGCAGGCTCCTGGATCGTGCGAGTACCGCCATCGACAACATTGCATTGTTTTACATTGACGACGCCGACGAAAGCCAGCTCAAGCGGGGCAGATTCTTTGTCGACTTGACGGTGAGCGAGCAGGGCGGTGGACCTTTGGGCCACGGCAAGTCATCCGCGTGCATTCCCAGCTGATCCTCCTTCAGCTATTTGTTTTGGCCTGCGGAGAATCAGAATCGATACAGCGTTGTTGCTTCGACACCGGAGTTGGAGCCGGCGCGGATAAGTACAGTAGCGAAGCACCAACACCTTCGATCCAGCATCGGGAAGGCCTGCAATCTCCTGCGAACTGTTGCGCGAACGCCTAGATCCGGAATTTGATTCATCGGATCGCGGCGCCATATCAGCATTTGTCGGCTAGCGGACGCCTTCGCTGAGAACATCAAAGGACAACCTTCTAATTCTGCATGTCTTGGACGGGTAGCTGCACACGCGCTGGGACCAACCGTTCATTATCCCTGCCCAGCCTTGCTTGGAGCGTACTCTGCGCCCATACATCACCTGCTTACGTCGTACAAGTTGCAGCAGACTGCCCTCTTGCAGCAGCTTCCAGCTCAACGGAAGCCATTCCATTGCAACGCTGGCAACCGACATCACCCACATGCGTCAGGTGCGTCTCATTCGACCCCATTCACCCTATCCTATCGACAATCCCACTCATCTTGAATGCAAATGTCCCATCGCACTCACCTCTCTCCAAGTATTGCTGTTGCCTGTCTGCTCAGCCACAGCATGCGCAAATCTGCTGACTAAGGTATCAACAGCACGAGAGACGAGACAGCAAATCGTTCCTGATTGTTGACGAAGATTGCGGCATACCTACATCAATTGTCGAAAGTTATCGTTCACACGGCGACAACGGGCCACTGGCCCAGTCGGACCCGCGAGGCTATTTATTGTCCATGTCGGAGTACGAAAAGCCGCAAGCTTACGATGTGTATGGCGGTAAGTTCAAGCGCCAAATCTCACACGTGCCCATTTGCCTCACGACGGGCGCGGTCATCCGCGCCGATTACGGCATCGCTCACCTGGTGCGCGCATGTGGAAGATTTAGGCAGATGACTGACGGTATCGGTGACGCTTTTCAGAATACAATGCCACCACCAGATCCGAACACGGGCAAGACTACACGGGGTTTGGTGCGCACCAAAATTATCCGTCCCAGTATGTAGGCTCCCAAGCGTCTGTACCTTCGGGCCTGCCACAGTCAACTGCCCTGCCCATGGTGCCTTCTGCTCAACAATACGGCGGAACCCATGACTCTGCATACTATGGTCAGCAGTACGCACAACAGTCAGTATACTCCTCGACGGTTCCTCGCCAAAAACCGGAGATCATCAGCTGGACGCCTGAGCAAGGGCATGAAGGCACGAAAGTCACCCTCTACTTCAAATCGATCTACGACCTTGACGCGCCACAAATCAAGGCTTGTTTGATGTTCGGTTCGGCAAAGATTGAGAGCACTCTGTCGCGGACAGCTCAAGTCGGAAACATGTACACATACGAGCTGTCCGCACCCGCACCATCGCTGAGATCAACAAATTCGCCAGAAGAGTATGCGCCTTTACATATGATCTTTGACGACAGCCCTGTTGCTTGGGAGTCAGCCTCCCTGGAGCTTGGTGACTTTCACTACGTTGACGCGACAGCGTGCTATCCCCAGGACTCACCGCAAGAGCCAAAGAAACGCAAGCTCTCGCCGCAAGCGTCGCCCCGTCGATCGCCGCCAAAGAAGCCATCTCTGCACCACCTCTCCTACAGCTCGACCCCGATTCCATCGGCGACGCCCGCATCGCCATTTCGACGCCCTAGCCTACCAGACGTTTACACGCAGCACCGTCGCATCGGTTCAAATCCGCAAGAATATCAGCCAGCATACAGTGCCCCTCTACCATCCGCGCAGCAATACTATGGACAGACGACACCATCGCTTCAAGGCCTTCACAGTCCGTCGTGGTACAACCAAGGCAATACTGCGACTAGAAGTCCCTCGGCTGCAGCAATGTCAGCAGCGAGTCGGACGCCAAATCTACTACCATCACCTGCAGGACCCAATCCACCACTGGTTCGCACGTCAACATTGCAAAACTCTCCATCCACGCCTGGCTCTACCGTGACGCCAAGTTTCAACCCATACGCTATCTACCCGTCAAATTCCAAAGCTGTGCTCAGCATTCAGGGCGACCTCAACTCGATGGTCAACGACTGGACGAGTGCAGAGTGGGAAACTAGGCGACGCTTGGTGCAATTTAGGCGTAGCCAGACTGGAAGTGTGATCACTGCAACATTCGAGCCGGTCACGCTGGAGACTCGGGTCCCCAACAGCATCTGCGTCAGCTGCATCTGGTGGGAAGAGAAGCAGGAGTGCTACGTCACTAGTGTCGATACCATTTCACTCTTGGAGTCGCTGGTGGCTGTCCGCTTCACGGTGGAGGAGAAGAACCGCATCCGCCGCAATCTGGAGGGCTTTCGGCCTGCGACGGTGTCCAAGGCGAAGCCAGACAGCGAGGAGTTCTTCAAACTCATCATGGGATTTCCAAATCCAAAGCCCAGGAATATTGAAAAGGATGTGAAAGTCTTCCCATGGCGGATCTTGGCAACGGCGTTGAAGAAGATCATTGGCAAATATGCAAGTCACCCCTGCCCGCATGACGCATGGCGCATGATGCAGATGCGGCATTTTCCCTCCCCATCATTGGCTGTGCTAACGACATGTGATATAGTCTGCGAGCTATTCTTCGACTGCGGGCGCGTTGCACACACCCATTGCAGGCCCCTCGTACACCACCTCTTCGGTCGTTGCAACGAGGACTTCTGATCCAGGCCTGCCGGTCGAGTCAGTGCAGCGGCCAGGCGCAAGCCCGCATTCGACCACCGGCTCCGCGACGTCCCATGGCCATGCTCCACACGCGTATGGGCTTGCTATGGTGACCAGCTCGTGTGCATACCCACCCATGGGCGCCTCGTCAGGCGTCGGCATCGGCCCGTCAGGAGGTCCACCAGATCTGCGCCTTGGCGTGCCCGTTTCCGACGCTGGACACTCGACGTCTTGGCATCAGCCTCAAGCAGCATATTCGTCTGACCTCTCGGCCGCGAGACAGAATAGTGCCTCATGGGAGTACAACAGCTATCTCGGTGGATCACCCGCGACCGGACTTCCGAGCTCGGCGCACGCCTATGCCTATCAGCAGCCGCATATGTCGCAAAGTCCCAGATATCCGTCTTTGACCAGCTCTCAGGCCAGCATGCTGCCGACCATGGAGGCCGGGCGCTTCGTGCCCTTGCAAGACTACGAGGCTCAACATGGTCAGCCGACCTCAACTGCTCAGCACTAGCCGTTCAATCGGTATCGGGAACACAAAAGATCTGTATGAGCAAGAATCGAAGGAATCTATCTGTCATGCTGCGCCCGAAAAGGTGTAGTCCCGACATTTCGGCTTTCCATCATTGGGTGGTCATGCGATCTATCTGGCGGCGCTTAACCGGAACCGCTCCACACCAGCTGCGGCACACCATCTTCGCGACTCAAACCTGGCCGTGACTCGCGGCCACCTCACGCACAATGAAACAATCGTTCAACTGGCTTTGACCTCTTTGTTCAGCACGGCTGCAAATCCTCGCTTAAGCCAGGTGATCATCCCGACTTGCATCTATCTGCACGCCACATTCTTGCCGCCACACATTTCGACATCAATCCCGATTGGCCATGGTCATCTGGCCGGTCCGGCACACACACACTAACAGATGCGCATGACTCTAGAGTTCCAGACGGACGTACGATCGAGAGACATCAGCATTGCGACGGGCGTTTTTCTGCCTTTTTCCAAGACGGGCTTCATCGGCAGCACATCGATAGACAGCTTACTAGGGCGCACATTCTTCATGCTTCTCTGTGATTTTTTGCGCGTTGCTTGCTTGCTTGCTTGCTGCGTTCTGGGAGGCCGAACCACGCGATGAATAGAGGATTTTTTATCACCCACACGGGTAACCAACACAACAACAACCTGCGATACATACTCAACTACCAGCAACTAAATGGCTGATAACGTCAACGCGGGCATTATAATTATGGAGAACATTGACGATCCGGAGTTTCTGAAGTTGGAAGAGCATACACCCTTATCGCGATGATACCAATTTGCTTCCGGACGTGCTCGCTGTTTTTCGCCTTGGTGAGAGAGATGCTTGGCATGCATGGTATCGGTTAGATGGGGATTGGGCATTGAGAGGCGTTGCGTTTGTATGGATTATGAAGCATTGGTTTTTATGTTAGCTAGATTTACATTTCTGTCTGCTGGCGATTGCATTTGAGACCGTAGCGTTTGGGCATGGCGACTTGATGAACAACAACGATAGTGTTTGGCAGTCTTTTGTCTTGCTTGCTTGGCCTGATTGCTTGCTTGGCCTGATTGCTTGCTTGGCCTGATTGCTTGCTTGGCCTGATTGCTTGCTTGGCCTGATTGCTTGCTTGCTCAATTGCTGTTTCTTCGCTTCATTTCCGGGGTCGCGGCGGTTGTTGTGCGGGCATGGCGTTGAGCGGCGGCCACCGCAGTATTACCAAGACTTCAAGCTTGCCTTGTGTTTTGCCTTTGTGTGGCGGTGTGTGATGCGATAGGCAGGCCTGCAATGATATGATACCCCAGATGAAGATAGCTCTGCCGGATGAGATGTGATTACTTTAGCTTATGTTCGCGTATGCTTTGTCTTGAGAAGCCCGGGACTATGTACAGTGTTGCAAGTGCCTTTGAGCTTGTACGCCCTTGTGCCATGGTATACTCGCACGGGGCGCCTGTCACTGCGTGTACCCGTGGTGTCAGTCGTGGTTTACTTTGATCGGCATGTTTGCCATCGGATGAGACTCTGAGACTTCTGAGTGGCTGGGTCAGCGTTTCTCGGGGAATATGGATCGATCGCTGTCAATGCAAGCAACCGCCCGGCAGCCCTTCTCGTTGATTCGTGAGTGCTTTTGAATGATGCTATGTATCGCTGCACGTCGCCTGGATGGGCAGTGATAATGTGCTAGGGCGTAGATCGTGGGTAGCATGTAGAACCACATCCTTCGGAAAAGCAGTGATTGATATATCTCTAAGCACCAGACACGACAATCGTCATCCGTTGCGCTTCATCGGAGGGCTGTTCTTGCGCCGCAGACAGTACGCTTCCGGATCTATCGACACTCATGGACCTTGGCAAGTGGACTTCTGCTACGGAACCCATGAAATCGTGACGTTTAGCATGTGCATCGCCATCGATAAATTGGCAGGAATGCGGTTGCTTCTGATCGTGCTCCCACCTCTGTGATGAAACACAAATATCGGCTGAGCCGCCTAGCCGGACAATGCGGAGCACCGTCCGTCCAGAGGCATGGTCTCACAAACAGCTGAAGAAACTCCGCCTGACATTTGCACACCTGTCTCTGGGTCCAAGAACAGCAAATGCACTTGCATAAGGTATGACCTGCCTTGCTTTACTGGGGAACTCATTTTGGCGAGCGGCGAGGGTCAGCAGGCCACCCGTGTTCCGAACTCGTGATCATGTTGTAGAATGCTGATATAGGCAATTATTGCTTATGCGTTTTCCATGCCGTCTGCTTGCGATGTATCGAGGTATCTGTCAAAGCTGCTAGCCGGTCCCTGTACGACGGAAGCATGGACAGGAACAGTATCGTTGCAGCGATCTTGAAACAATGCTACAAAGACTTTCTGCGGTTCTGCCCGAGATAGGGTGCATGTGGTGTAATGAGGCGAAAGAGCTTGAGCTGACTGCAGTCGTTTGCCACCCAATGCCAAGGTTTGCTTGAAGTTCGGCAAGTCCCGCACCGCGCACTTGGACGATTTCCCTCAGTCGCACTCCGACATCATCACGGCATTCGACAAGACACCTGCACGAAGTCAGCCAAAAGTAAGTCAACACTGCAAATGAATGTTCATGTTGTTATCACCATGATGCTGACACGTTGATAACAGTGCAGATGTAAGCCCTCCGAGATCTGCGAACACGATTCTACGAGCGATGGCGATAATGAGCATGTACTAACCCTGGATGCGCAGTTTCGTCAAGACCCTCACGGGCAAGACCATCACGCTTGAGGTCGAGAGCTCCGACACCATCGACAATGTCAAGAGCAAGATCCAGGACAAGGAGGGCATTCCTCCGGACCAGCAGCGTCTGATCTTTGCCGGCAAGCAGCTCGAGGATGGCCGCACCCTCAGCGACTACAACATCCAGAAGGTACGCACTATACGAACCGGAATGGGTGATGCATACGAGAGTGTTGGACCGCATACTGATGGATATCACAGGAGTCGACCCTCCACCTGGTCCTCCGTCTCCGTGGTGGTATCATTGAGCCTTCCCTCAAGGCTCTGGCCTCCAAGTACAACTGCGAGAAGATGATCTGCCGCAAGTGCTACGCCCGTCTGCCACCGCGTGCCACCAACTGCAGGAAGAAGAAGTGCGGCCACACCAACCAGCTGAGGCCGAAGAAGAAGCTGAAGTAGACGATTCGCCGCCTATGGATCTGGCGACGGGTTGGGGTTGTGGTTTGCGGGTGTGGAGGCATCATGGAGACTTATGATGCATTGAGCATGACAGAAGAATAGGCCGTGAAGTGGATTACAAGTGTGCATTTGGTGGCGTGCATGGACGTGCACTGACGCGAGCATGCGATGTGTCTACGGGCTAATGGAGTTTAGCTGGTCTCTATGGGATTGAAGCATGCGTTTACCACATTTTTGATCTGCGCGCTGTGCCCAGTTTAGCGAGCTTTCTTCTCTACTGTGAAGTGTCCTTTCGGCTTGGAGCTTCCGGCGACGATGAGCCCTACATCGGTGGTGATTGGATTTGGGCGGACCGAGGTGCTGCACGCCTTGGGTTTCGCATGATTTGTCGATCATAGAGGCATGGTCTTGGTGAACCGGCCAGGGCAAGCGGAAGGGATCTCTCTCTTGCTGCTCATATTGGTCGAGTGAGTGAGTAAATGTTCCGCGAGCGTCCTTTTCGTGTACGAGCACTACTTTCATCAAATCGTCGTCGCCTTGCGCCGGAGATGGGTAGCTGATTGTTTCGTCTCGCCAGGAGGTGACGTATTGATTGATGCTTGGAAGATTCTGATACTGGCCGTATCCACGCGATCATTACTCACTATTCTGACCACACCACCAATCTTAGCCTTTCCCCATCACTGCCCACTCCTCCCGCTCTTTCTACCCCATTCTGCCTTTCTCCAGCATCCTCGGCAATCTCCATATCTGCCTCGACCTCCATCTCGCTAAATCTGCTGACCAAATACTTAAATACCTTACCAGAGGTCCTAGCATCATGCGTGTTCTGGATTGAGGCGCTGAATCCTGCGCTTGTTCTGCATAGGGCTGTTTTGGACCCGGCTTGGGTAGTAGCGAGGCGGCTTTCGTATTCAACCGGGCATAGAGATTGAGAGGAGGTTGGTCTTCAACAAGTTTGCGGGCTCGAGTGCTAAGAGACGCCGACAGCTCACCCGCTCCTCATCGTTATCTTTCACGGTTCAGGACGAGTTGCCCGTCGCCTGCTTGGTATCCATGACCGATCAATCGCCGTTGGTTGATGGAACGGGCTGATGGAACAAAAACATCGGTCGACAGAGGTTGACCGATGAAGCTGGCCTCACAGTCTTACATAACTGACTGAACAAGTGATGGGCTGTAGTCAGGGTCCTCATCATCAAAGGCTACGCGCAAAACCAAACGGGAGCTTCTGGCTTTGCCATTCTAATTCCTCCATACGAAAAAATCCCTAAAACCCCGATCGCTTCTCAGACGCTCCAAAGTATTAACATCATACTGCAACATAATCTCCAAACCCTTGCCATTACAGATGCGTGGAGGCATCAAAAGACACCTCCCGTCAGGCTTGCTCTCCGTGTTACCGATAGTGAATCTCATAGCTTCGCTCATGCCCAACTCTGGTCCAAAGTCCAGCGAGTTGTACAGATGCTTATTCAACGCGACTATGAGCATGTCGGGGCCAGGCCATCGATCGACGTTCCAGGTCAAGCTAGTGGCTTTGGGCATTTGATGCAGCAGGCCTACCAAGCGCCGGACAGCCTTGTTATCAACTGCCGTGATGGCTGCTCGTATACGGCGAGCGGCTTCCGAGAGCGTCTGTTGCAAGAGTTCTGATCTCGCAGCCGCTTGCGCAGGGCACGCTTCGCGCAGACAGGCGATTGGCATTCGGGCGACCGCGTTGGGCTCGCAGAAGTTGCCCCAATATGCAGTCGGCACGGGGTTGTCCAACATCCTGCCTCTGGCGTCGACTGTGATTGATAACTTGGCCTCGCTGACCTAGAAATTAGCAAAGTCCCCTTGCTCTTACTTAGACAGGTCATTTTCTTACGGATATCTTGCCAAATCGATATCTCTTGCCTGCACTACGCATTTCCAGATCAGAGCACAGACGGCCTCCAGTTCGCTAAATTTCTCGCCGCTTGCACCATTCACCTCCTGCTTGAGGCGGCGCAAATTGCTCTCCGAGATGAAGTACGTTGCATACTTGACTTTTGTAAGCTCGTCCGGCGGATACGCTGTGCCGTCCGAGAATTTGTCGTCGGATGCAACCACTCTCCAATCCAGCAGATCGCGTAGTTCCACATTGTTTTCCGGAAGTACAACTGTCGATCGGTCGGTGCAATGACCCAAAGGCTGACAGACAGCTTCTGATCCCAGAGATGCAGCCCTCGTGTGCTTTGCAAAACTTTGGGCAAAGGTGTAAGTGCTAGGTCCGTCACCAAGAGTGTGCTGTTTACACAGTCAGACATTTCAGCAATAGGGGCGCAACACTACTTTGACTCACGTGCATGCAAAAAGACAAGATCATACCGCCATCGACGAAGCTGGCTTGAACGACAAGGCAGGGTGACAAGCCTGCAGTCGACTGCGTCACGAGCCCGTGCACAAGGCGTCGAGGCAACTTCTCGAGAGCAAAATGTTCGCGCTCCAGGTCGTCGAAGCTTCCTGACTTCCAGAGGTCGCTCGTTTCTGGAGTCGTATAGTCTTTAAACGTCACGTAGGCTCCGCTAGAGGCATTCCACTGCAGCTCCATCTCTTCACGGCCGTCATTGTTCTGGCTGACGCAGCACAGCAATTGCGGATTCTCTCTTGCGGCATTGCGGACGCCTGCACTGATACTTTGTGATATGTGTTGTTTATCACAGAGATGTGAGAGGCGGAAGAAAAGCAGAACTGATGAGTAGTCCCTAGGGGCTATTTGATCGATGACCCCCAATTTGATCTTTTGACCACAGATCGTCGGGTCTGGGGCAATGAGGGTAGTGTTGGTCGCCATGGAGGGACGTGTGTAAGGAAGGACTGAAGAATGCATGAAACTGGCGCTCAAACTTGTGACCAAGCAGATTTATCACTACTACGTCCTAGCAAGAGATGACTTATTAGTACCGGCTTGAACCATTAGCGAGGATCTCGGGCGACGTTCCCCGTGAACGTGGAAGCAGGCTCTCTCCATCGCCAGGCGTGAACTCCGTCGTTCGTTGCTAGTGGGTGGGTGAGTACCCACATCCAATGAATTAGATCATTCGTCATTTCTTCCTTGATTCGAATCTTGCAGGTGGCTGATTCCCTATGGCTGATCTCTTATTGGCTCAGATCTGGTCAAGCTTGGAATCCCGTGCAAATCCACCAGCTGTTGCACAACGTCCGTACCGTAACGTACGTAATTGCTGGGTAAAAGCTGCACACATACCATGTCAGCACCGTGTTAACATGGTGTTATATCGTGGTTGGCGCTATCAATCAACAAACTCAAGATTAGCGTTGATGCCGATCTGCTGTGAACAGGAGCCCAAACCACTATTGCTGATCTTCTCCGATCCAAGGTCTTTGTGATCCGCGCCGCAGGCAATTGGAAATAGAAACCAATAATAACATGGGTTGATCAGTACCAAGTTGTGAGTCCAGGTGATGGCGAAAAATCCGCCGCAAGATTCCAGTGTCTGGCGACTCATGCGTACAGTTGTACCTGAAAGGATATGACAAGAATGGCCTGCGCGAGCTTGCCAAGCATATCAAGTCGGCAATTGCACAAGGCCACCGCAGGTCCGCAGCGAGAGAAGCCGAAGCACGCTGTTGATCCTTCATCGGTTGTGTCCGGCCTCTTCGTTATCATGAAAATCTCTTCCTCATTTGTACGAAACGATCAAAAGCATGTTCAGGGACCGTCCAACCCAACTACTCCCGTGCCGAGCGTTTGACAGCCAGTCGTCCCTTCTACTAGATGATCGAAAGCGCTGCACCGCTCGCGGCGGTGGCAGGCTAAGATAGAGCGCCCTTTTAAGTCGCGAGCGGTCGCGAGCGAACAGCGTGTCACCCTCAGAGCTACGAAATACGCATGTCTGGGATAATAATACGGGTAGGTTCAGACGGTCCCTAAGGAAAACTTCGATGCTCCGTACAAGTCGAAACGAGGGGAGTCTCTTTGTCGCGGCAGTCGCTGCGTCAGAAGCGACCCATATCCGCGTCGATCTCTCTCGCATTACAGCGATTGCGTGCTACCAGTTTGGGGCAATATCTCCGCAGTATCGGACTGTGTCATCAGCTGATTGACGCAGATGTATGGTTTAGACCCCCTATGAATAGTTCTAGGTTTTGCTATAAGTACCACTTCCTCGCAATCTAGTCGGGTATCTTTGAACTGGAGTCGCATCACAGAAGTTGGTCCAGCACACACCATTCACACATTGGGACCGAGCCATCAAGCACTATGGCAGTCCAAAGAGACGAATCGCTATCAGCTCGCTCAGTCTGGATCGAGCCGATTGTGCCTCTGGTGCCGCAAGTGATCGAATGCTCAGCTATTGAGAATCTGTGCGCGCACGTCTACCCTTCGCCCACATATTTCTGGAGACTCCAGCCAGACCAGGACGTGGAAACATTATTCGGGTATTTCTGCCATGCCTTGAGCCGCCTCATTTACCAGCAGCCGCACTTGGCGGGCACTTTGCGGCAGGACGAACGAGGGGCCTTCAGTGTTGAGATACCACCAGCACCAAACGCAGGTACACGCTTGTACTTTCGCGACCTTAGTACGGATGAGCTGTTTCCAACATTCGACCAACTCGAGAGAAATGGCTTCCCTTTCGCGGATGGTCAGAACGATGGCCTGCGCAAGCTAGCACCTGACCCTTTTCCATCTTCGGAAGCTGGAGATCCTGTAATTGTTCAGCAGCTCTCACATGTACATGGCGGACTGATTCTTGTCAGCTCGTATACGCACTTGGTTGGCGATCTGGTTCAGGCCATTCAGCTCGGTGTCTCGTGGGCTAGGCACACTCGGGACGTGATAGAAGCGGCAATGCATGGCCGCTCACTCACCATCGTGCCCGAGCAGATACCTCGTGCCTTACTCGACAGGACTAGACTGTTGCCATTGACCGAGGCGCCGAGAGACTTGGCTGAACTGCGAAAGAAAAGCAAGTCTCTGCCGAATTGGTCGCTGATAGATCCAGCCAATCCAGAGGCGACGTTGGAGGACATGAGAAACTTCATGCCGAAGGCCTTGCTATCTGCAAGCGAACAAAGCCGAGAATCAGATCTCAGGAAGCCCACCATGGGGATATGGCGTTTCTCCTTATCAGACCGGACGGCTCTACACCAAGCAGCACAGCAAGCTGCTCCTTCAGGCGTCAATCTTTCCAGAATAGACGTCCTTACTGCGTTTATCTGGAAGCAATTCTTTCTGGCAAAGTACTCGGTAGATGGCCCTGTAGACAAAGGTTCCGTGCAACACCAGTCGACGTTGATATATGCCGGCGACGTTCGATCGAGACTGGATCCCGCGCTCCCTCGGGCTTACATAGGCGCTGCTGTTGATTTGTTCCGCGTAACCCTGCCTGGCTCTAATTTTGTGACCAAGACATCCTTTGAAGATCAAGCGAAACAGCTAGCAGCCATTGCGCTCGCGATCCGACAGTCGAACTCCAGCTGGGATAGACATCAATACATGACGATGCTGGAGCTCAGTATGCACACCCCGGGTGTCCCAGGATTCGTGCCGCGTGGACCTGTGGAAATGTTAATAACTGATCACACAAGGCTTGCGCCTCTTCTCTCAGCAGACTGGGGCCCAGGCTTAGGCAGATCTCTGACCTTCAGAGAGCCATACCTCGGCCGAGTTTGCCCTGCTGGTGAGGCGACATTACTCCCGTTTCATGAGAATGGCGATGTTGAAGTCATGATTTCTGGAGAGTCGATCGCTTTGAGTCGATTGCGAGCGAACAAGGAAATGCAACAATGGAGTACTTGCAGATTTGTGAGGTACAATGTCGTGGATGGAGCAAGGCGTACGCATGCCCGAAGAACCAAGCTGTAGGCTGACGGATGATTGTGACAACATAATATCAACAATGTACATATGTAGATGTAAGGTATTTCATCGCTGGATCCCAGGGTGGCGCCCTCCGGTGGTAAATCTAAACGCCCAGCCAGTCCTCGGGTCATCACTGTGATTCGCGTAGCCGGCAACAGGGTACATGTATATCAATGGATATATCAAACAATGTCATAGTATGACTCCTGCATTGACATGTCATCTGACCTTGTGGCTCGTCTTGGCGGCCTCAGTCACGTGGAAAGACAGATCTGAGAATCACCACTCCACTTCTTTACCATCTGCTCCTACAACAGTTTCTAGAAATCCCCATCATTACTATCGCTTCTAGGTCAGCTGGCGAACAGCCATGCGGCCAATGACAGGCCTAGACTAGACCTGCTTGGGTCTGCAGACTTCACCGCGAGTCTTTACCTGTCATTGTTTCACAAGACAAAATCGTATCTAGATGGTCTGCCTGATCAAGGAGCGCACATATGGCTGCCTATCTCCCTATTACACGATGAAGATGTGCTTCGAGCCCAAGTGACATGGAACACAGATGGTCCCCCGTTCACTAGCATGGCGCGCGGCTGGAATTGAGCAAAGCAATTATATGACACTCCCAAACCCGCCCGCAGGCCACGCGGGGCTGTAGGTTCAGACCAATGCCGCAATGCGCGTGTGTTTTAGCAACCCGGGAAAAACTTCACGAATGCTTCTTGCAATCAGTAACCTGGGTATCGGGGATGATAGACACCCGCTGGGCATTTGATGAGCCACGCCGTTGTCAACGAAGTTCGGGACGCATCTGTAGTGTCATTGTTCATGTCTTTGCGGGCAACTGGACAATGAAGCCATGCATTTGATCGCAGATGCATCAACGTCAGAGCTACGACAGACAAATAGGACGGCTATTGTAGGCGAGGTGATTGCCAAAGACGGGATAGTCAGTTGTGGCGTCTGGCGGTTTGTCGAGCGTTCACGAACTAGATTGCCCCAAATGACGCCTGCTCGAGCTTAGCTTGCAAACGTTCGCCTGCACGCGTTGCTGGTGCGCATGCGTAACGAAGACCAAGCTCTACCACAGCGGCACAGCACCTATACCGGAAATCTTGCGGGCCAGGATCACATGTGAGTCTGCAGGAAAGGAGACGGAAAGGGATGCAGCCCGCAGTACACGCTGCCTTGTTATTCGTCAATGGCGGCAGGACCGCAGCGCGCTGGCCAGACGAGTGCCTTCATGAGGAGCGGACCCGCCTCCTTCTCTTCCATTCTCAGTCACTAGAAGTCCAGGATCTCGTCTCTTGCACTGCCGGCGCTTCTATCTTTGCTCAGATCAATCTATCGGTACTTGGGTATCCTCAGGTGGCCCATTGTTATCATCGCGCGTCGTATCAGACTACACGGGTGACCTTACCACCAATCGCGGAAACTGACAACCATCTGTCAGCATGAATATCAACGTAAGCCATGCCACCAGTGGCGCGCACAGGATCATGCTGACAAGCCCAAACAGGCCCCGTTGCAAGGCGCGGCCATCGCCCTGCCGTTTACGAAAGCTGCGAATCCAGCCAGACGTGTCGAAGTAGAGAACGATGAGACTGTTATGCGTATACCCTTCGCTCATCGCATCCCTGACAACATCCGGAATCATTTTGTCGCCATGACCGGAGAGTATGTGGGCACAGTGCTCTTCCTGTTCTTCGCACTGGGTGGCACCCAGGTAGCGAATAACATAAATACTAGTTCCGGGCAGAGTGAAGCCTCAGCAGGAAGCAATCCACAGCAACTACAATACATAGCGCTTTGTTTTGGATTCTCCCTAGCTGTCAATGCCTGGGTCTTCTTCCGCATATCTGGTGGACTGTTCAACCCAGCTGTCACATTCGGTATGGCTCTGGTGAGTATATCGCCTGCACCTCCAACTTTGCCCAGGCAACCACTGACGCAAGGGTTCTCATCAGATTGGAGCTTTACCCTACCTTCGGGCTGTTTTGTTGTTCTTCGTCCAAATCCTCGGCGGCATGACAGCGGCTGCTCTTGTCTCTTGCATGTTCCCTGGCGAATTAACCGTCCAGACATCTCTGGGTGGCGGAACATCCGTTGTGCAAGGCTTGTTCATCGAAATGTTCCTTACCGCCGAGCTCATTTTCACAATCTTCATGCTTGCTGCCGAGAAGCACAAGGGTACATTCATTGCTCCTGTGGGCATTGGCCTTTCGCTATTCATTGCCGAGCTTGTCGGTGTGTACTTCACGGGCGGCAGTCTAAACCCAGCAAGGTCTTTCGGACCTGCGGTCGTCAACCACAATTTCCACGGCTACCACTGGATTTACTGGGTAAGTCCGTTTTCAAGTGGACAGAGTGTGTCTGAGACATTGGCTGACATCGTATCGTTCTGTTTGCAGGTTGGGCCCATTCTTGGATCAATCGTAGCTGCTGGATTCTACAAGCTCATCAAGACTCTTGAGTATGAGACTGCGAACCCCGAGCAGGATGCAGACCTCACTGCAAAGCCCCTGCAGAAGGTCTATGACCCCAGCAAGGAAGCGCCACCAAGCCCGACGACCACCGGTAACACCAACCAGACAAGCCATACTTACGGAGACTTCGCTAGTCATACCGACGGCCCGACCACTGACCGCGAGCGACCCGTCGCCGCGAGAGCACAGAGCTCTGCTGTAGCATCGCCTGCTATGGGTCATCCTGATGATGCTTTTGCTGGTCTAGCCAGCGGTGGAATGCACAGCGCGCAGAATGATGAGGCGGTCGACAGCCCTGGCATGATTGTTAGTGATGGTATGACGCAGAGACGTCAAGCAGGTCGGGGAGCGAGCTACATGGCATAGCTGATCGCGCGACTTGAGCTGTTTCTGATCCGGCATTTTCTTGTTTGTCATTTGTCTGGACCAATCAAGCTCTGCGGGACCACCATGTCGTCGACGCGAACTCCACATCATAGTATCGTCTCTTTCGGAATATTTGGCCAGTCGTCTGCAGCGCTTGCCGACTGAAGACAATAAGAAATTGCTGTAAATGCGCTGCATTCAGCTTCATGTCGCTCCCGAAACAGTGCGGGGAAGGACGTCTGTACAACATGCAGGCCAGTCTCGCCACTTTGTCGACATGCTTGCGCCGAGGGAGCAACTTGTTGCAACCAACCTAGGTGGTCTCGAGCCATGGGATGATGTGTGCTGTTGTTGGTAGTCCCGCTTGCGGACCGGACGAGAGGCACTGCCCGCCGTTCGAAGAGGGCTCTGTAGGCTTGGAACATCTGGTTGTGAATCTAAACACAATTGTTGTTTGCGCGCAAAGGGAATCCTGTAGATACTAGTTCTCGTCTGAATGCACAGGAGGTTTCTGGAGCTTGATCCCACTGCGAGAAACCATATCGACCCACCACCATTCACCTCCTCAT
Source organism: Teratosphaeria pseudoeucalypti (assembly GCA_013403795.1). Classification (NCBI taxonomy): domain Eukaryota; kingdom Fungi; phylum Ascomycota; class Dothideomycetes; order Mycosphaerellales; family Teratosphaeriaceae; genus Teratosphaeria; species Teratosphaeria pseudoeucalypti. The sequence continues at coordinate 79,191 of JABBMZ010000065.1, forward strand.
CACGTTGTAGAGTCAGGCCAAAGTCAACTTGATCGCAAGACCATGCGAAGGAGGATGACTTGGACTGGTACGGATGAGCATATCGAGTCCACAGGGTTAGCACTAAACCTCATCCGAACTAGAAGGTACGGCTGGCAAGACCACGACTCGGGTGCTGACTGATGCGCTCTGCCAATACCTTTGATCATTGCTTGAGCGTCTTAACAGCGATGTATATACCTTTGCGTCATGGGCGTGCCGACGTGAGGAGATGAGGAATTGCAATGCAGATGGCCAAAGCGAAGGGTGTTGCAGACTTCCAAGTTGTGCCTACCTTATGACACCCCGATGTCCACCCACTTGGCACCGGTCCGCGCCGGCGGCTCTAACCGTCCTCCGGTACCATGGGTGGAGGCCCTGGAGGGCGCCCTCCGATCGAGCTTCTTCGAGAACATGATTCTTACCTTCTCAAGCTAGAAGCCTGGCTGCTTCGATCCCCTTGCACATCTTGGATGACTTCCCAGACTTCAACAGCCATGTGCTTGGAAGCTTGATGCTAATGCGCGTTGACCGAGTCAAACGACGCTACCACACCACTACCCCTGGAGATCATCCTATCAACGGTCCCCGGACGCCATGATCATCATGGGTTAGCATAGTAGAGATGAATGCTGTCTCAAATCTCCCGTTTTCCTGCGCCATTCGGCTCATTTCTTCTATCTCTCACGTTCTACCAGGGGTGACATATTGACTGCCTAGCCGCCTGTTGTTTCTGACTCCTCGCAGATCTCCCAGCCGGACTAATCGCAGGGCACGTGGTCAGCATGATCTGGCCATGGAAGATAGGGAACAATGCTTCGAAGCGGGCAAAAGAGCAACAACAGATCAGCGAGAAACGAAAGACTCTCACGGGTGTGGTTGCAAGTGCTCCTCAACTTGGACCACTGGACCTCACTACGTCCCGCGCAGACAAACGACAGTCGGCACCTCGTTTAACGGGCCTCCCTAGTGGCATACCTATTGCGCCAGCCCCAGCAAAGCGGCGAGAGTCGAACGAGGAGGCCACTGCGCTCAGGGAGCAAGTTCGTCAACTCGAGGCGGACTTTATCAAGCTTGATGAAGAAAGGCAGACGCACATCAACAAGCTCCAGGCGGAGTTGCAAAACCACAACCAGGAGACAGAGGCAAAGCAGCGCGTCATCGAGCTCAGGACTAAGGAGAGAGATGAGGCGCACAGGGCGCGAGACGAGGCACGTCACGCTCGTGATGACGCGCACCGATCGCTCGATGTCTTCCAAGGACAGGTCAAGAAGTTGCAAGAACAGTTTGGTATGATCGAAGAGCGGAGAAAGCAGGTAGATGAGGATGCCGAGACGAAAAGGAAGGAGTTAGAGGAAATTATCGCGGTGAAAGATAAAGAAATGGAATCGCTCCTCTCAGAACTTGGTCAAGTGAGAGAGAACGCACAAGCCCTCGACGCGGGCAACGCCGCCTTGAAGGAGGCAGCAGAAGCCATCAAGATAGAAGCCGAGAAACAAATGGAGGCTCTCCGGCTCGAGCTCAAAATTGCTGCCGACAAGGCCGAAATGATCGAAGTCAGCAACCGCTCATTGAATGAAGACCTCGAGATCGCACAAGCGCAAAGTCGGGCTTTCGGCCGCCTAGGAGAAGATCTGGAAGCCGTCAAGGCCGACCTGAAGCAAGCCACCGACCGCGCGGACACGCACGAAGCGACGAACAAGGAGCTCCTCACCGCCAAAGCGAGTCTGGCCGCGGAACTGGAAGGCGCAAAGAACGAGCTGACGCTGAAGATTGATGCCTTGAAAACGAAGAACAAGGAGCTGGAGTCTGAGCTCCTGAGAGCTAAAGCGCACGCAGCTACCACGGCCAAGGAAGTCAATGCCGCTGAGCCGTCCGAGCATAGTGAAGACGAGGTGCTGGCGCTGAGCGAAGAGCTGGAGACGACCAGAGCGGAGCTGCTCAAGGCCAGATCGCAGATCTCGGACCTGCAGTCCCGTGCCGCCGTGACCACGAACGGCGTGCACGGCGTCAGCCACTTGGACGCGCCGCCATCGCCCGCGTCGCCCACAACGACGACACACCCGTTGCGGACGAAGAGCAGCTACCGCAACGAGTTCTCCGAGCCCGTGCGCTTCACGCCGTTCACGGCGGCCGATGACTTCAGGATCGGCATCGATCGGTCGAATGGCGATGTCAAGGTTGATGTGCGGGAGTGGAGTGGCGGGGCGAGGACGAGGCGGGGCGTGGCGATGGAGGTGAAGGATGCGCAGGAGGTGATGAGGTTGTTGCCGCATGTTGTTGCGGCGGCGGAGATGGTTGCCGGTGAGATGAAGGCAAAGTAGTTTTCTCTTTTGTTTTTTTTGTTTTCCGTCTGGTCCTTTGGCCGTGTTATTCATTAGCGTTGCAGCGTTGGTTACGCGGATCGGGCTGGGCGTTGCGGTCGAGGATTTGATACCCGTTATATATGTTGTAAGATTATTAAAAAATCTGTCGACATGACTGACTGCTGTGATAGACGTTGGCTCGGCTGGAGTTTGGTTCGATTGACAGCCTACATGTAAAGTTTAGGATTGCCACTATCGTTGCAAGCCAACCCAGGTCCACGCGACGGCATCCTGAGATGCTTAACGGCGAGCTTAGATTTGGGTGCTTACCCTTTTGCGTCCTGTTTGTAGGCATTCCGTGGCGGCATTTTGTAGTGAAGTCGCCACGACGCGCGGGTATCTGCCCAGCCAGCAATTCCGACCCTATCCCTGCCTCACATAATCTTTCCACCGACCCCTCCTAACCACTCCTCTTCCCCTGAGCCAAATCCTCTAATTCCTCCCCATCGACCCTCAACCCCACCCACTCCCCCTTCTGCCTCGCTCCCAACCGCTCATAAAACTCCAAACTCGCCTCATTCGATTTTAGACACGACCACTCAAGCCTCGTGCCACCAATCTGCAACACCTCTTGCGCAAGCGCCCGGATAAGGAGCTTGCCGTACCCGCGTTTGCGATACTGTGGACGTACGAAGAGGTCTTCGAGGTAGATGCCGGGCGCGGCTTGCCAGGTGCTAAGGAAAAAGATCGGGTTAGTGGACGGTTGGATGGTGGAGGGTGTGGACGAACCTGTAGTTGTTAAAGTACATAGCCATTCCAGCCACAGCGTCTGGCTGGTCGCCTTCAATTGGTGGTTCTCTTGGCAGTCGTAGGATCAAGGTCTTGGCGTAGCCGTGGGTATTGCAGTGTTGTGTGCCGCCCGGAGCGAAGGAGAGGGTGCGCTTGAGGGAGTCTTCGGTTGCTTCGACTTTGTCCAGGGACTCTTGGAACGCGGCGAGCTCCTTGATCATGTCGAGGATGATGGTGACATCTTGGCGGCATGACGTTAGTATGCAGCCGCCCGGACGAGGGAAGTTCACCAGGCCATACCGTCGCTGGTTGCATGCTTGATTGAGACACGAGTCGGATCCATCTTCTATAGGTCCTTGTATGTAGGATCCATCCACAATGAAATATTTTATCAATGCCTAAAGGGTAATCCGTATATGTTTGCAGATATATGCCAGCGATGTTATCCGTAGGTCGTTCTACGACAAATGCAGCAGGTGGGTTCCACAAAGTGTGCTTTCGTAAAACGCTTTTCCCCAGATTGCGGTGAGTAGCGGTCTTATGCAGGTGCAGGGTGCCGAGAGTCGTTCCTGCAGTTCCTGCAGATGCGTTGAGCTGACGCTGGAACGAACGCTGAAACGCCGTATCGAGGCAAGTATTGCGCTCCAGATGAGTTCCATTTATTAGCGAAGCCCAACGTGCAGAATTGTATGAAAACCTCGCGACGAAGCGCTCGTCACTACGGCTCGACGATGGAGGCAGGCTGCGTGAGCCTACTTTCTCCGAGCTGAAGTCGGTGCAAAGCCTGCACACCCCAAATGACAATCCATTGCTGTCGAGCGGCATCCCAGTCCATGACGGGACACTGCTCGTAGACCTTCGCCCACAGCCGTCGCATGAAGCGCGGCGTAACCTCATGTGCATCACTGAGCTTTGGAAAAGATGGCTTGCCGCATGCGATGACCATGTTCAATGCGCTGACCGTCTCGACACTGCACCCAGCCCTACGCCTCGGTATCGACTCGCGAGCCTTACCGGTCGCCAGATTTTGCAGTCGCTCCCATTCAGATCGAGGCAAAGGGGGATGCACTCTGTTAAGAAGGTCTGCATACCAAGCCTTGACTTGATTCTTGACTCTGCATTTCGGCATTGGTCGAAGCCATGCATTCAGCTCCTCAATGCGAGGACGCATACTCCGCAACAGCGGTCGCGTGAGATGTGGCGGAGGGTTTGCCATCTGCGACTTGAGGAGAGCCTCGAGCGGAGGGCTGAAAGCTGGCACGTAGGCTTCCCAGGCACCTTGATTGACCTCTTTGGCGCCTGGGAGGGATGTCTTGTGTGGTGGAATGTCTGTACTCGCGTGCGGGCTGTCTCCGCCCTTGCCGTTCTGCTGTGTGAGGCCAGACGAAATGCTAGTCGATGATGAAGCACTCCCACCACCCTGCATCAAGGCGCTCAGCAGCTCATGCCTCCCTTTTCCCTGTCTGCCATACGTGGTGAGCAGCACTTTGAGCAGCGGCTTGGTCTCTCCCTGGGCCGCTCTCTGGAGGAAGTTATGCATGTGCCTCGCTTCCCGCAGCTTGCTCTGGATGCGTTCCTCATAGTCGGCATCATGGCGGTGCTCCCAGACCTTGAAGCCATACTCGCGGAAGCGGCCGAGGGTGTACTTCTTGTACCATTGCCGCGCCTGTGAGTCCGGCAAGTATGTGATCTCGCGCAACATGTCCCTCAGCAGATGTCGCGTTCGAGCCGTGTGCTCTTCGTGATGTAGCCGTGAAGGCCGCTGGACGGTAGCTGTCCCATACTGTCGGCTGGTCGGGAAAACGCCGAATTGTCTCTGCACCAGCTGGCCCTCATGACATGCTGCAAATGTGCGAAACGCCTTCACACATCGCTGCATATGTGGCGATTGCAGAACCGCGTCGAAGAATCAAATAAAACGATGCTCCAAACATTTAACAGACTGGACCCCAGCAAGCTTTCCACCTCGGAACTTTCCGCCACAGGTTCTCCACTTCGCGCACGCGTCAGATAATCGCGTCCGTGTACACGACTGCGACACGATCCATCCCCGCCCCGTCGCATGTCTTGACCACGCGCCGCCCTCCGACTCCACGACACGCGCGCGATCCCACACTACCACCGCCGCCCGCGCGGGCCTGCATGGCTGTGCTCCGAGCCATGCCCCCCACCCCCAACCAGTCCTTCTCCCACGCCGGCCCCGCCCCGTCTCCCCAGGGACACAACACCCCCTACAGCCACGGCTACAGCATGTCCTTCGATCAGTCGCACAGCCAGCCCGTGTATGCGCAGAGTTTTCCCAACGGCCCCGTCAGCAATCCACAGTATGCGCGCAGCTTTGGAGAGGGCTACGGCCGATCCTCGTATGGCGGCGACAAGGCGCAGATCTACACGGTGAGCCTTGGTACCTACTACATCATGCTACTGCCAACCCATGCTGACATGACTCATGCAGGCCGTCTATTCGGGCGTGTCCGTCTACGAAATGGAGATTCAGGGCATCGCCTGCATGCGTCGACGCAGCGACGGCTGGCTCAATGCTACCCAGATCCTGAAGGTCGCCGGCGTAGACAAGGGCAAGCGCACCAAAGTGCTCGAGAAGGAGATCTTGACAGGAGAACATGAGAAGGTGCAAGGTGGATACGGCAAATATCAGGGCACTTGGATCAGCTACAAACGGGGCCGCGAGTTCTGCCGCCAGTACGGCGTCGAGGACATTCTGCGACCGCTTCTTGACTACGATGTCAGCGCGGATGGCTCTGGTGGCCACGGCCAAGAGACGCCCACCAAGGAGCAAGCCATGGCGGCGAATCGCAAGCGTTTCTACAACACCAATGTCGATGGCAGATCTCAAGGCGGCCACATCAACAACGGAACCTTTTTCTCCAACATCTCGCCGACCACGAGTGTGGCGCTTGCCGCTATGAACAAGGCCGCAAGACTCAACTCGCCTCAGCCCAGGCCGGCGTCCACGCTGAGACAGCATTCGCAGGCCGACGCCATGCCGGGAGGTAGCCAGCAAAGTGTGGCGTCTGAAGGCAGCTTCCACGTGGACGCCAAGTACGACTCTGGCTACAGTCATCAATCGAATGGCGCCGAGCCTCCACGGAAGCGCATGCGTCACGATAGCCAAGACGGCATGGCGCCACCAGCTCTGCCTATGGATGCCTCGATGCAATCTGTCACGCCGACCGAGGTCAACGAGAGCTTCTACTATGATGGAACTGGCTCGCAGGAATACGCAAATGGAGATCCAGTCGCTCTGCAGCCACTACCGAGCCCCTCGACGGAAGAGCAGCAGGAAAAGATCAACTTGATTCTGGAACTGTTTGCGGATGCTGGACGTACGGACTATTCTTCTCATGACGCCCTCACGAAATTGTCTGGCGAGGATCTGAACATGCCATTGGACACCTCGGCGAACAATGCTCTGCACTGGGCAGCTACACTGGCCAAGGTCCCACTTCTCAAGCTGCTCATCAGGAAAGGCGCAAACATCTGGCGAGGAAACGCGGCAGGCCAGTCTCCACTTATCAGCGCTGTGTTGGTGAATAATTGCTGGGAACATTCGTGCTTTCCAGATCTGCTTGAGCTTTTCGGGCCATTGATAGAAGTAAGAGATGCCTCGGGACGGACAATACTCCACCACATTGCAGTATCGTCGGGTATTAAGGGTCGTGCGCCGAGCAGTAAATACTATTTGGAAGCTCTGCTAGAGTATCTGGTTAGGATTGGGACTCAGCCGAACTCAGCTGGCCAACCATCGGTCGCCGCCGCTGCGGCCGCAACAATGCACGCAAGAGTCAACGGCGAGTCCGCCAGCCTAGATCCCGTTTCCGGCCCATCACACAAGGGCGCAGTCAGTCTGGTGCGCTTTCTTTCGCACATTGTCAACGCTCGTGACAAGGCAGGAAACACGGCTCTCAATCTGGTTGCCCGAATTGGAAATAACAGCATCATTCGGCAATTGCTTGAGATCCATGCTGATCCTAATCTACCTAACAACAAGGGCGTCAGTGCGAAGGACTTCCTTCCCTTCGCGCCAGGCGAGTCCCAAATCAACGGTCAGATGTCTCACAGCCAGCAGACCTCATCGCAGAAGCAGCCAGAGACACAGGAGACTACCATTGCAGACGGAGAGGAGGCTACCGAAGTGGCCAACGCGAGCCAGATTGAAGACTTGGGACAGGATGTCATTTCATGTAAGTCGTCTCCCTTTCATTTGGTAACGAACTCCCAGCTGACATAATATAGCAATGACAACCATGCTCACACAAAATCTAAACTCGCACAAAGAAATGCTGCAGCTTCGCACAGAGCAGATCGACAGGCTTAACGAGCAGATCCGGGAGTTCAGTGCTCAGCAGCAATCTGAACTGGACAAGCTACAAGAGCTCAAGGACCGCGTCAAGAAGCGGGACGAGAGACAAGCACAGGTCGCCAACCTCAAGCGTGCCATCAACGAACGCCGTGCCGCCGCTGCACAACGAAGCGCCAGCACGAGCGAAGCTCCCGAAGTCGAGATAGAGCCAAGCTGGCTCGACGAAGCGACGCTCTCAACATCCTCACATGGACACTCCCTCACGCCTCAGCAGAGACAATACCTCGACTCCGCTCACATCCCATCAGCTCGACACCTCAAAGCTCGTGTCCATGCATTGGAAAGCAATAACCATCGCCTGAAACAAAATATCGAGGAATTGCACAGCCAGAGCACGGAATTAGAATGTCAATACCGCAAAGTCGTAAGTTTATGCACGGGCGTACCGGAGGAAAAGGTCGAGGAGAGTCTGCCGGCGCTTGTGGCAGCTGTGGAGAGCGAGAGGGGTGGTATCGGAGAGCAGGAGGTCGGGAGGGTGAGGGACTTTTTAAGAAGAGTGGATGGGGTTGGTAGTGCTGCGACTGCCGCTGCTGCTGCTCTGGGCTTGGCGATGCTGGAACGGTGAATGCGAAGATCTGTGGGTAGGGAGTCTTTGGGCGATGCGCATGTGAGAAGAGGAGTCGGACTTCTGTGTCTTGCATCTGTTGCGCTGATACCCTGATGGAGCAAACATTGCTATGCGATCAAACGGATCTCTCCAAGCCTTTCATCTTGGAGTCACAAGTTATTGCTTGTCCGGGACGAAATGACCGTAGTGTGCATCGAACTTGCGAAATTCGATGGACTTCAGAATCCACTCCAGCCACCCGAGCAAGCCTACCGCTCCACGCGGAAGATCATGAAGGGCGCCGATTTCGTGTCATGCCTTTTTATGTCTGATCGGCGTCTTGGTCTTCGACTCGCGCTCTTACGTCCCGCCGCACTGAGGGGAAAAGAACGATCCAAGCGCGTCAGTCTCGGAGTTAGTATCAGCATTACAATCGAATCCTGCTATCCCGCCCTCTGCCTCAAAACAGTCCAGATCACTCTCGATACGCTACTCCCTCTCCCGCAACGTCAATCATTCCCACAAACCATGCGCACCACGGCCATCCTCACAACAGTCCCGACGGTCTTTCTCGCCACCAGTCCGTACCAGCCGACGCAGAAAGCGATTGGATCGGAGGCTCATGAGCTTTGGTAGCTCAAAAGCTTTCACTTCCTGTCGACTGGCTCCCGAGCATGGTTTGCCTTGTTGGTAAGAGGATGTCAGGTCTTGACGGACGACTATTACTTGTGGGGACTCAGTTGCCGGCTCTCCTCGGACCTCCAAGGTCTGGGCATACCGCTGGCGAAACACAAGCCAAGCGCTAAGATGGTGGTACGTAGGCAGGAGGGAGGGTGTAAATGAAACGAGACGTCTCGCGCATTGCATACCCTTGACCTCTCAGGGCGCGTGCGAATCAACATTCCGTACTACTACTACTGCTGCTGCTGCTGCTGCTGCCAAAGGATACGGACATCTACCTACCGCCTAATCCCACTTCCACCTCACGAAAGGGCAAGAGTAAGAATAGCGACGCGGTTCATCATCCTCTCGTTCGCCAACACGCCCTCCTTCCCAACCATGACACAGGACTGATTTCCGCCCACTCTAGTCGTCAGACCACAAAATCATCACGATGCGCTTTTCTGACTCAATCACCGTAGCCCTGATCATGGCTTTGGGCGCGGCGGCAAACCGTTGCTGTCCAGGCACCTGCAACGGCCTGAGTTGCTGGGATGAGTTAGAGCAAAAGTTTGGGACGTGCCGCGATGGCGCGTGTCTCAGTTAGATCGATTCTTGTGCGAAGAGAGGTAGGGCGGGAGGAGGGTTATGGGAGTGCATCATTGAGGGCGATCGGGCTGATGCCATATGTAGCACTGTGTCATGGACGGTTTCGACGAACTCCTTGTTCTCGAGAATTGATTGCTCGCACCTATGTGTCCGACCAGACTTCAGATGACCGTGCACATCGCCTTTGGACTCGAGAGAATGCGGAAATCTGAAGTTAGTTGAGAGACCAACCCGCCACATCGGCGTAATAAAACATCGAGGTAAAGAGACATGGAAAGCTACGCCGGCTCCTATCCGACGCTTCCACGGCTTGCGCAAAGACAGTAAGGTATGCAGCTCTACCCGACCGGAGCCTGGCGGAACAAATGCTCCTTGGCGCAGATGATCCCAGAAGAACGGCGGGATATATATAAAATGTCTGACTAGCTAGACGTCCTCGCGCAGTGGCCTCTGATCAACCAACTACAAAGACACGAGGGCTCTGTTCAAAAAGGGCAAGGGCATACTAGGATATCAAAAGAGCACAATCAAACCACCTAGTGCGCCTCCCCACCTCCAACGCACACTTGCAACCCATGATTGACGATCAGGCCCCTCCAGCCAACTGCAAATCAAACCACTACAATGCACTTGACCACCGTCCTCCTCACAGCCCTCTCCCTCACCACCACCATCGTCGCCCTCGCGGTTCCCGAGCCTATGAGCGTCGGAGGCTGCTGCTACGACTGCAATGGAAAAGTTTGTTCGCTACCGGGCTCAGAGAACGCAGGTGTATGCCATAACGGGAGGTGCAAATCCTATTAGAGAGCGCAGATCGTTAAGCATGGAACGGATGGAGTGGGGGTTCAAAGCGGCTATGTCCACGGCTTGGATTAGTCCTATGATCTATATCAAGCATTCTATCCCTTGAAGTACCTTCCTTGTTGTATCATGACACTGCCACAACGAAACCCAAGGTCCGCGGGCTGAGATCAGACTTCCCATGCCATAAGCAAAACACGTGGGCAAAACAAATGTCGATCGGCGAGTGAGGTCGTAGAGCGTGCCAACTCGTAGGTCTCAGGGAGCTCCTTTCTGACTTTCGAATACGTGTTCGCTGCTGCCAAGCGACATCTACTCGCCAACCATCCCACTTCAGCAATCCCAATATCAAAAAACAGGAGCAGAGGCAGTCAAGTTCACCAGTGCGCATCCCCTTCACTCCTGAACGTTCTCAAGCCTCACACGGCCTCGACTAATCACTTGCCACCTCCAGCCACGAACAAGATCAACGTGCTCAAGCCCCAACATGCGCTTCAGCTTCAACTTCACCACCGCGCTCATCGGAGCAGCCCTGCTGGCTCTTGCCACGGCAAACCCCTGCTGTCTTGATTGTAGCGGCACGACGTGTACGGATATTGACTCGGGAGAGAACGGCGTGTGCTATAATGGGGTCTGTTGGACGTGGACGTAAAGAATCGATATGGGTGAGGATGGGTTGAGGAGGTCAACGTGTCTATGAGATCGGAACGGGATTCGAGTGGCAAAGGCGGATGGGAAGAATACGCATTTACCTAGGTGCGCTTCCCAAAGTTGTCTGGCGAGAGCACTCGTCAAGCGCATCACATACCATGACTAAGGAGAAGTTGGTTAGAAAGGGTCATATTTTTCAGCACTTACCTGCCAGAGCATTCTATGAAAGATTATCGATGTCGCCTGCATTCGCGCGACACGGTATGTAGACCACAAAATGATGGACCACTCCGCCCACAGCTCCCGAGAGAGCACAAGACGATGCGGTGAGTAAGAGGTCAGAAGGAAATACCTAATCTCCTTTGCACCAAAATAGGCCCGAACCACGGCGGTGTGGGTAGAGGCCAGAGTGTTGGCAAAGTTGGTAGTGCTGGGAGCAAAACTTGCGAAAATTCGACGAATTGGCAAAGATGGAATGGGTATCATTGGGTTGCCAAAACCGCTGTACATGGCTGTTGCTGCAGACCTCGGTCGTGATCGTGACCGAGCTATTGACCATTTGCACCGTTCACAGCTCATTTGCGCCGAACTCCTGGTCTGATGCTTGGTGTCGTGTCGTAGCGGCGGCAGATGCTTTTGGTCGTTAACGAATCCGTGAGGGAGGCTTTCGCTTACTCCTCAGGGACTGCAGATTGTCAGTAGACGCTTCCACCAAAAGATATCATCTTCACTCACTGTCGATCTCCCCAGCATCAATGGCTTCAGTGATGTCCTTCGGACTCTTGCCGTCAACCTTGCACCCAGTGGAGAAAGCAGTACCCAAAATCTCCTTAACGGTACCCTTCAAGTCCTTGGCCATGGACTTGAACCGCATCTTGCGGGCAATCTCAATGATCTCATCGAGAGGGATCGACTTGGTGTGCTTGATGTTCTTCTCCTTCTTGCGGTCGCGCGGCGGCTCCTTGAGAGCCTTAATGACAAGCGAGGAAGCAGATGGAACGACGGAGACGGCAGCTTGACGGTTCTTGATGGTCAAGCGAACGGTGACACGGAGACCTTTCTGGCAGGAGTATCAGATGCCGTATGTGGAAACTTGATACTTCTCGTTTCTTACCCAGTCACCGGTGGCCTTGGCGATATCTTCACCGACCTTCTTGGGCGAGAGACCAAGCGGACCGATCTTGGGGGCGAGCGCAGAGGAGGCACCGACCTCACCTCCGGTGGCACGAAGGTGAATGATCTTCTCCTCGTTGGGGTCGAACTTGGGAGCTGAACGGCATCACACTGTCAGCTACTCTGTTGGTGTCGCCTCATATTGTAGGGACGATGAGGAGCCAATGCTCGAGAGGGCGATACTTACGCATGGCTAGTACGTAAGGTGGTCTGCCTTTCTCGAAATTGTCGAAGAGATCGGAGGCTGATGTCGCTGGCAAGGTCTCTATAGAAGACGACTTGGAGATTTGAAGATTGAGTGCGCAGAGAAGCGGTGCGGGAGTGACCGTCCTCCGGCTTGGCAGGCTCGGGGTTAGTCGCTTAGCGTGAGAATGGAAGCTTCGCAGTCGCGACGTTGCACCTTCCCAGAAGTCCGCTCCCCGCCGCACGAGACAGCTGGACTTCCTTTTGCTTTGACACCTGACCAATACTCACGCAGCAAAGAAGCCAGATAGACATCGAGACCATGGCACAACCAGGGCAGATGCCGCCCGGCGCTGGGCGAGGCATGCCAATGTCTATGCCTTTGCCAGGCGGTCCACTGCGCCCAGGTCAGCAGCCGTCGCCCGAGCAAATTCAAGCGATGCAACGACAGATTGCAGCTGAAGCACAGAAAGCCGGCCTCACAGTTCCCCAATACATCGAGAGGATAAAAGCGCAGGCAATGCAGCAACAGCAGCTCCGGATGCAGCAGCAGCAGCAACAGGCACAGCAAGGCGGCCCTCCGCCAGGCCAGGTCCCGGTTGTCAATCCAAACAGCCCTCAAGCCGCACAGCCAGGCCAACAGCAGCCCATCCAGCCAGGTCCGCCAAAGCCAGAGGCTCTGGCGGTAGCCAAGTTCCTGCGCGGCGAGAACCTCAAGATGAGGACATGCATCTTCCAGCAACAGCGCAAGGACATGTTCAAGGTGAAGCGGGCTATCCGCGCTCTTCACTCTGATGCGTACAAGAAGGCTCGCGCCAAGGATCCGCTGCTGCCCGAGGTCCATGACCGAGTCACCGCCGAAAACACCTTCAAGCTGCTGCCGATGAGTCTGTTGGCCCTGCGAGTGAGCAAACACGATCCACACGAGGGACACGACCATGGCAAGAAGAAGAGAGTTAAGGGTCTATGGACTGTCAAGGTCGAGCCGCAGCAAGAAGCGAGGGACGAATACTACTACGTCTGGCTATGGGAGGGTCCTCAGTGGAAGAACAGGCTCTATGCCATTGGAGCACTGGTCCTTATTCTCGCGGTTGTCTTCTTCCCCATCTGGCCATACCATCTCCGTCTGGGCGTCTGGTACTTGTCGATGGCTATGCTTGGGGTGCTAGGTCTGTTCTTTGGCATGGCAATCTTCCGGCTCATTCTCTTCCTGGTCACCATGTTCGTCAAGCCGCCGGGTCTTTGGCTCTTTCCCAATCTTTTCGAGGATGTCGGCTTCTTCGACTCATTCAAGCCGGTATGGGCGTGGCATGAGGACGAGAAGACGATCAAGAAGCGCAAGAAGGAAGAGCGTGAGCGGAAAAAGGCTAGACGCGAGGCCAAGGCTTCTGAGAAGGCATCGAGCAAGAGCACGGACAACAAGGCAAAGAATGCAGAGGAGAAGCCTGCAGATACAAAGCAAGAGGTACGGGAGTCAACGCCAGCTGACACCGCCGGCGACACGACGGAGTCAAAGGCTGCTACCACGCAGTCAGAGAATGCCTCGACTGGCAATGTACAGCAGCGCAGTCTGTCAGCGAGGGTGGAGGAGGTCGAAGATGATTAGGCGTTGTTTGAATGGTCATATATTCGGGATTAGAGGTTCTTGGCGTTTGCCTTCGCTGACATGGCATTGTCATAAATTAGCAGGGCGTCATTGGCGTCCTCGAGCAGGATCGCATCAATGCTAGGTTCGGCATGTTCTAAAGTCTATTCGCTCGCCTTTACTAATGTTAATCATCTGTGACTCACGCGACTTGGAGTGTGGCGAATGAGGGTAAGCTTTCGTAGACTGAAGCTTATTGCCTTCACATGTCAGCCAAACTCTCAGACCATACATGTTACGAAGCTGGCTGTCGGCGCCGGGCGAGGTCCGTTGTCGACTGTAAGATAGCGGACGTGGTGCTACGTATCGACATAATTCGGACACGCAAGGAAGACGTCACAGTCCAAGCTTCGACCAACAAATCAGAGTCAAATCATGGGAAAGATTGATGGCTAAGGTAACGTCACTTGGGATGCGAACAGAGACGCAAACACGGCCTACACGTGGTCGACCGAGTCACCCGCTCCTGCCTTTTTCCCAGTGACGTATGTGGGCGGCCAGAAAAGCTGCAACCAAGCAGGTTTGAGGCCTCCACAGCTCCTGCCTCCAAGTACTCTGACCGGACCTTTTTTTTCCTCCTCACACCTCCACAACTCTTTCAATCCGATCAACCACGCACATCAAAGATCAATCATTTACCTATAAGACTTGAGGCAAGAGTAAAAATGTCTGACCAGTCCGACTTCGACAGCAACGCCGCCCAAGACGCGGGCTACGCTGCCGGCCGAGTGGAAGGCGATGTTGACCAGGCGGGTCAGAATGTCCGTGAGGATGAGCAGAGGGTCGAGAATATCCCGTCGGATATCGGGAGTGCGGCTGAGAAGGGGTTCAGTAGTGCGGTGCAGGGGGTCCAGGATGTGCCGGGGGATATTGGGAAGGCGATTGAGGGGGCTGCTGGGTGGGTGAGTTTTTCCCCCTTATTGAATCTGTTGAATCCTGCAAGTGTGGAGATTATTGATTGTGTATCGATGCTGATTGCTGCCTTCTGTTCATTCATCAGGTCGGAGATGAGATGGGTGGCGCGGAGAGCGATGTCAGTCGGGCTGAGGGTGATGTGAAGCAAGCGGAGGGGAGTGTGCAGCAGTTCGGGGATAGTGTGGATCAGTCGTACGATCAGGGGGAGCAGGAGGGGAGGTCGGGATGATGGTCAGATATGGAGCAGACGGCATGAATTTGTCGCGTGAGTTGACTACCAGTTCGTCTGGAATGGTTTACCGGGGCTGAGCGACAGGTCCTCGACATGCTGCGCCATGGTAGGTGAAGGGCCGCGGAATAGTAGATCTGTTCATGCTCATCGCTCACAGTACATGGCATTCTCGCCTGCATTCATACACTCACTAACACCGAACGCCTCGCCAATCGACACTGACCCGCTTCCATCTCACTCCACAGCACATCAGCCAGCCACAAGCTCCCCAGACCATATTTTCCACCTACCCACCACAACGCCAAAGATCAACGACCGTGCGACTCATCGCGCCTCAGGATAATGCAACGCCCGCCCCGTCGGATCCGGCGTGAAGGCCTTCTTGATCTTGCTCATCGTGGACCGCGGCGGCTTCGGGTACGGGCCTAGGTAGCCGAAATCCACGCACTTGGTGTCCTCGTGGCTGATGGTCGTCACGACCCTCTCCAGATGGTCGGCCGATGGCGAGGATGATGCGGGCTCGGGAGATTTCGGTGAGCGAGTGGGTGATGGGGCGGAGTCTCGGCTGTTGGTGGGTCGGAGTTTGGAGAGGAGAGAGGGTTTGCGGTCTGGAAGTGTTGGTGAGGAGGGAGGTTGGTGTTGTGGATGGATTACTTACCTGACGACATGGTTTGGCTCCTTTTCTTTTCAGCGAGTCCTCTACAGGCGTGAATTGCTAAGCGTTGGTATGGAGTGACATGAGCGATTATTCAGAGCATAGACGAAGAAGACAAGACCCTTTTTCACGGTCAACGCATCTGGGGTTCCCGTGGGGTTGGCCTGACTGTCGGGTCCGGGGTTAAGGTAGGATATAATAGACGACGAGAACGTACGTACATACCTTATTATGTAGGTCGGCAAAGGACCAGACCTCGCGTGCAGGTAGATCTGCGTCATTTTCCCAGACCTTGCGAGCTCCAAGTTTCCGTTCGAGAATCAACTACCGCTTCCAGCTCACGCGGCATCTTTGGAGGGTGGGGGAGGCCGCGTGGTGTGCATTGGATCGCGAGAATGATTATCGTTAGTGAGCTGGTTTGTTGTCGCTTTATTATGTCATGCCAGCCGATACACATGTGCTGTCTTTTTTTGCGTTTGGGTCATCTGATGGGCATGTAAATCGAGAGACGTTTGTCATCGAATCTCGCTTTGTATAATGGTCTGTTGGTCGGATAATAATGGGAAGGAGCAGACATGGATAGTCTTCTTGCTGCAAAAATTACTTGAATCGAAGCATCTGAAACTGTAGATCCATCTTGTCAATGGAGTCAAAAATCCACCTAATGGCGCTCACGAGGCATGAACCCTTCCCGTCCTCAACCATCCGTGAAGGAAGTCGAGAGCACCACCTCGCCGCTGCGTCGCCAATAACCTCTACTCCTCCGTAAACCCCCAGCACTGACTCAGAACTCTGGCCTGAACAGCAATCCTCATCCAAGACACTAAGTATCAAATCGAACGAACGTTTGCCAGACACTCCTATGCCGTACAACAGTCTACGCCCCGATCACCCAAACGCATCAGAAAAACAGATAACGGTCGCCACAATTCGCTACTAAACAACCACCGAGCGTGCCGCAGGGGAACCAACGTCCAAAGTCAGCGCGGCGAGAAAGGACAACCCTGGATCTCCACGCCACATCGTCCTGTCAGCTAGCCTCACACACCAACGTCTGTTGAGTCAACGGTATCCGACCTGGACCTGGAGTCCAGACACAATGTACCCGGTAGATGGACAGGGCAGCAATGCTCACGGCGAACGTCCGTCCACACCTACTTGCTACATCTCCTGTCCTGTCCTATCCTGTCCTGTCCATAACGCCCTTCTTTCCCATCCATCTAGAACGTCTCGATCACAAAAGGCCAGTAAAAAACAAAAAAGAACAACAAAAAATTTCCCAGCAAAAAGACCAAGGCGTGTTGGTGCTGCTGCTCGCGAGGCGGGCGTAGGTACTGTACCTCGTCTCGGGTAACGTGGCCGAGGGCGAATAATATGCAAACGATGAGGAGGCGGGTGCTGGTGATGGTAGGGTATTTCAGAGGTTTGATTATCAACTAAGTTTAGGGTGACATGGCGATGCGTTGCCATAGCTGTGTATTTTACTACGAGAATGCTATGACGCGGATCAAAGTCGTGAGAGCAATGAGTCGTAGGTACTGACCGCTAATGTCTGCTAAGCACCGCTCATACACTCCCAAAATCCAGCACGCTCGTGTCAAACGCACACACACATCCACAATCGCCCTTTTCATCATTGCGCCGAGCGCCTTCGCATAGGTACTGTGCTCGCAGTAACAATGACCATCTTTGCTTCACCTCTATATCCGTCGGGCCGTGACACACGTCTCCATGAAGGCACCCAAGTCGCAGTGCCGCACATGCGCGTGGCTTCACATGGCGCCTTTTGATGCTCTATTTCGCGTGTCCAGTGTTCCTAGGCGCAAGCTGTTTTATTGTGCCTTCTTAGGCGCCGTTTGCTGGCCACCAATGTACTTGTTGATGTCCGTCTGGGCGTGTGCCTGCTTGGCCACATTCTTGAACGTTTCCCATGCCTGTCTGGCAGCAGGCGGGACATCCTGCCTCTGAGCCAACTGGTCACCACGACCCTCGATCTGGTGCAGCATGCCCTGGACAAAGGTGCTCTGGCTGATCCTCGCCCTCAAGAAGACGGTGTAGATGAGCAGCAGGATCCAGCTACCCTTTTGGAAGAGGATCGAGGAGCCGAGCAGGCGGAACCAGAGGGCGATCTCGAGGCCGGCGACGAGCGACATGGAGGCGTCATAGTAGTCCTTGACGAAGCGGCCGATGCTGTCGCTCAGAGCCGACGTCTGCGGCTTCTGGCCGGCGGGGGTGGCGGGCGGAGGCTGGATGGCGGGCAGCAGGATGCCGCGGGTGTAGGTGGCGACGTGGAAGATGCTGTAGACGGCAAAGGGGAGGAGGGCAAGGGCGGTCTGCTTGGAGAAGAGCCAGACGAGGGCCATGGCTATGAGAGAGTATCAGCTGATGGATGTCGTGTGATGTGTTGTGGTTCCGCATACCCAAGTACTGGACATTCTCGTCGCCAATCAGCTGTATGGGGCTGCCCTGGCCCTTGCCGCTCTTCTGGCGGGCGCGGTAGCCCTTGAAGACGACGATGCCGTAGGTCAAGGCGGCGGCGACGAAGGCGGTGCGGTAGGAGAACTGGGCCCAGCGGGAGTAGTAGTTGAAGGTGAGGTAGCTGAGGCCGTAGCGCAGCGTCGTGAGGAGGAGCTGTGGGTGAGGCGCGGGAGGGTTAGTCATCGAAGTGGTCGTCGATGTGAGGGAGCGTCTCATACCGTCACATGCCCCGCGAACCAGGCAAACTGCAGCGTCTGCGCCAGCTTCATTAACCGCGCCTGCAGAGGCTCGCTGGCCGTCGCCGGTGGAGGAGCCATGGGGGCGGTGAGTGCTGATGGCTCGAGGTCGAAAGGTCAATCAATCGATCTATCAATATGCGGGTGTGTAGTGGTGGTGTCAATAATCAAGCAATCAAGCAATACCGGGAACCTGGGGTGCCTGGCGCAAACGTGTTCGTGAGAGAGTCGAGAGCCAGTGCCTTCTTGGAAGTGCAACAAGTGGCAGGAGCGATGCAGCTGCCTTGGCACTTTCCTTGGTGGGGCACCAATAATGACGTTGGTCATGCACCACACTTATCCAATGCACTCGACCTGGAGGCAGGAAGCTTCACGTGCACGACTCACGATGGCTGTTGACAGCTCATCGTGCTATTGCTACGTCACGTGCACGCCGTCAGGTCATCATCAACCAATATACTCATGCCATGTTGTCCCAATATTGATGCCACCTGTGCACGTCGGCCTCAGTACCGGAGCCGCACAAGCTTGAACCATATGTTCTCAGTAGCGCAGGGATGTTTTGATGATGGTCCAGGTTGACATTGTTGACATTGTGACATGTGTGCAATAGGCTGCGCTGGCTGTGTACCATCCTAACCGTAGACTCATATCAGGTCATACATGTATCTATAGGTTTGTATAGATGTAGACGTAAACAGAAACATGGATCTCGAACGCGTCGGGCCTGCTGAGTCAGCCACTCCACAAGGCCAAGCTCACGCGCCGCGCCTGCCCGCCTGGCACCTGCCTCGCTCTGCCGCCAAACAATCGATTGGAACTTCTCGGGTTCTCGGCGACGGCGACGGCGACGGCTGGCCTCAGGAACCGAACTTGAATACCTGATCTCGGAACAACAATAGTACCTCTGTCCTATGGCAACACGCCGTCGGGCTGCATGCGTAAGTTGACTCTCTTTAACAACATCGCATTTCGTGCGCGAGAGAGCACGCTGGCGCAGGAGGCATTTGATCATGAACGCGACGTCACATCAAAACAGCACGTCACGGCAGGTACAGGAATTACATGTAATGCCCGCATGTTGTAGATTGAGTCCGTCGACGTATACATACATGTACGAACATGACAGTATGCCACTGACACCGTATAGCAAACATGTCACGCTCGCAAAGTCAAATGCGACGTGACCATCGTGGGCACACCATGCACAAACTGCCAAAAGGCCAACCGACTGGACTGCTCGGCGCATGAGAAGAAGCGGAGAACTGGCGGAGGGCGTGGATCCTTCCCTGGCATGCTACCTCCTGGAGACTACAGCTCCAACAGCGACCCGACGGCCAGCAATGCCTATTCCTCATCGTCACCCAATGGACCTGTCTATTCGCCACCTCAAGCCTCAAATCCCCAGCAAGCTCCGCCCCCGGTTCCAGACCCTCTGACAGGCATGATTTACCAAACGCGACCCGCGCGCATTGCAGACCTCCCGGCCATCAACCGCAAGGAAGAGGACTTCACATATCTCGGCAGCGACCTCTCGAACATAGCCTTCATCGCGCGTGTGACTGGACAAGATGTGCACACTCACCATGTCCCGACCAAATCCCTACGACAAGTGACCAATTCGTCACGTCAGGTGCCCGCTGAAGTCCTTCAGCTTCCAGAAAAACCCCTGGTCGATCAACTTCTGCAGACCTACTTCTCATACATCAACCCCATCTTCCCAGTGGTGGACGAGCGCCTGTTCATGGCCCAATACCACAGACAAGGGCCAATGGACCCTGCCGGCCCTCCTTCCCTGTTGCTTCTGCAGGCCATGCTCGCAGCGACGTCTCAGATCTCCTACGAGAACAAACAGGAGCGCGAGTCAATGAAGGCAATGTTTTTCCATCGATCCAAAGTGCTCATAGACTCTCGGTATGAACGAAATCAGGATGTGGTGGTGCAGAGCTGTCTCCTGCTGGCATACACCGGCGGCAGCCTGACCGAAGGAGATGCGTACTTCTGGGCGCGCTATGCGGCAACCATTGCCTTCGACCTTGGCATGCATCGTGATGGTGAGAAGAGCGCTCTGTCGGCGCACACCAAACTGACGCGGCGAAGAGTCTTCTGGCTGCTTTTTGCGGTCGACACGACAACCATGCTCCGAGGCCGGCCCGCTGCCATCTCTCTGGAGGATTGTGATGTCCAGGAGCTTCGAGCCAAGGACTTTGAGAACTGCGGTCAGAGTGAGTCGTGTCCAACAAGTCAAGACCCTGATCGATCGCTGATGTCAGTGCCTAGACACGCACATTGACCTTGTGCTGCACACCGTCCAATTGTCAATGATTGTCTCTCGAGCTATTAGGACATGCCTGCGGCCCAGAATACAGACCGAGCAACAAAAGCAAGCTTTACAGAATGCAGACACAGCATTGGGACAGTGGAGCTCGCAGACACCACAGCATCTGCAGATTGGACAGACCCCAGAAGTAAGCCTCCAAAGTGCCATACTGCACCTTGCGTACAACCACGCCATACTGCTGCTGCATCGGACCAACAGCACTTCCGAAACAAACCCCGAAGACTCTGCAAAGTGCAACGCCGCCGCCACGCACATCCAGACTACTGCCGAGCAGTTGGGAAAACAAGGTCTACTCAAGTACTTACCAAACAGTGTCACCGAGGCTTGTGCGGCGGCGTTGATACAGCTTCAGAACGAATCTGGTCAAGCCCAGCCACGTGTCGACTCGCTTCACATCTCTTTGCGGATCCTCGGCGATCATTGGCCACAAATCGAGCCGGATCTGAGTGTGCTCTGGCAATCGCTTGCCAGCGTCCCCGTGAAACAAGAAAACGATCAAGCGAAGCCGGCTGAAGTCCCGACCACGACGGCGCCAGCACCGAGTGCATCAATGTTGGATCCCGCTCTCTCCGGACCGCCGGCTGGCCAAGGTGTCTACCAGAGCGAATTGCTGTTTCCGTGAGTATGGTCTTGTCGTCAGAGCAAGTGTTGAGCAGAACAGAGTTACAGATGGGCATGTTGAGTTGAGTATTTCCGGAGCGATGGGTCGCATCGTGAGGTTTCACGCGAGTAAGCGGCATGGTGGTTTGGCGCGTGGAATGGCTGACGCGGCATCTGGCAGTTGCATCAAACGTCGTGTACGCAAGAAGCGCAAGAGCGGTTTCGAACAAGCACAGGAGATCCCAGCCCTGCGATGAGCTGGCGCAGTGGCAGTCGTTCGAATACCGAATTTTCCTCATTTGACACACAATCTCAGGGACGCTCTCCCGATCGTTTTCCACGCAGTCCTTCTCTTGCCCCCACCAGCCCTGCGACCGGCGTCAAATCTTTGCGACTACGTGTGCGATCCCTCTCGCGTTGCTTGCTCCTCTGTCTCGACGCCAGTCCCGGGCACGGTCTCCCATGCTCACCTCAGTTACGTAGCTATACGGTCGGAACAACAAGTATCATCATGTTGCGACTTATAGCCGTCTCCTTTTTTCATGCTGACTCGGTGGAGCGAGCATACGAGGGAGTTGGTTGTGGTGGTTTTACGGCTGCGGATGGCGCGGGTTCTGGCTCGTTGATCGGATCCCCCGAATATGGAGAGGGGAGGCGCGGGCCAGGAGGGCTACAGATGCTTGTGTCCACGCCTCAAGACGGCCTTGATGCTAGATTCATCACAAACTACATATATTCTGGGTATCAAAATCATCTGTCATCATGGTCATTACCACCACTCGTGTGCACGCTTGGAATGCTCGTCCCTGAAAAAGAAAAACAAACAAACGCAGTCGTCGCGGCAAGCACGGTCTCCATCATCGCGAGAGATGAAGAACCTCACCTAGCTGGCATTCGAGTAACTCCCGCTCCAACTTTCGTCCCTCCGCCTCCCTCCCCCACCATCCGCGTGCCCGCGCAACTGCCTCCGCGGCCTGAACTCATCCCTCGGCGCCGGTGGCGAGACGGTCGAGGAGTACGGGTCCGGACCCGCACGACCCGCGAGCCGGTCGCGGTCCTTACGCTGCTTCTCGTGGTCCTTCTTGCTCTTCATGCGATCGATGCCGCCGGCCGCGACGGCGCCGAGCACCGCGCCGCCGATGGTGCCTAGGGGGCCTCGGTCCGCCTGGTCGCCCAGGAATGCGCCCGCGGCGCCGCCGAGGAGGGTGGCGCCGAGGCCTCGCTCGCCGTCGCCGCCGCGCAGGATGTCCTTGCCACCTTGCTCTGGGGGGCGGTTCGTCGGTGAGGTGGGCTTGCGCTCGCGAGGCCGGTAGTCGTAGTAGTTGTCGTCGCGGGCTCGACGGCGGTGCTCTCGGCGACGGCGCTCGTAGTCGGCGGTGGTGGAGGTCGGGGCTCTGCTGTCGCTCCGGGTGTCGCGGCTTCGGGGCCTGTTCATGTTTCTGTCGTCCTGGGCAGGACTTGTGTCGTATTGGAAGCTTCGTCGTCTCCGGTTCTCGTGGCCTCTGCCATACCGGTCTATGGAAGCTGTGGAGGGTGGTGGGCGGGGTTGTTGCGGAGCGTACTGTGGGCCATACTGCGAGTAGTCGGGGGCGCCGTAGGCGGCGGTATACTGGGCATAGGCCTTCTCCTCGTCGTAGGGCTGCAGGGCGGCGGGGTCGTGTGGGGAGGTGTCGGACGGCAGGCGGCCTCGGTGCTGTGAGCTCGTCCAGCTGGGTTGGTGTGAGGCGCGGCTGGGGTTGTCGTGGTGGTAGTAGGAGGAGGGCTGATCGTCGGGGTGGCCGTAGCGGGGGTCGGGCTTGGGTGGAGGCGGGAAGTAGGTGGGGTCGTAGTTGGGATCGGCCATTGAATGCTCTCTCTCTCAGTCGACTACTTGTACTAGACGTGGACGGATGAGACTTGACTACGAGTGAGAGGGGCAGTAGACTATTCACTTAATTATCTACATATATACCTAGGTATGATGATATCTAGGATGAAACGCCCCAAGAACCGGGTTAGGAGATGATGCGGCGAGTCTGGCGTCACCGTGCTTGCGAGAGGCGCACCTGGTTGGTCTACATTTGATGATTAGCTCTCCTGTCGTTAATGATTATTGCTGCCCAACATCTATCAATTCAGACGCGATGATGACGGACGAGGCTGCGTTTGCCTAGATGTAGAGAATGACTGGCAGCTGACTCAGGAATGAGATAAGCAGAGCGACCAGAATAACATCGTGAACATCCCATCACCGCGACCACCACCACCACCCCCACCGACGGGAGTCCATCATTGACACTGGGTGGATCCTCCCTATGGCTTCAACAGATGACGCGACGTGCGGTCAAGACCAGTTTCCTTGGCATCTTGGCGTCTTCGATGCCCACTGCCACCCAACAGACACCTTGGCCACCTTGCAGTCCATCCCGGGCATGCGAGCCCAAGTCCTCACCGTCATGGCCACGCGAGCGCAAGACCAAGACCTCGTGGCTGCCGCGGCCGACGACTATGGCGTCACTCAGCACCACGCCGACTCTCCCGATCCCGCGCATTGGAGGTAGGTGCTTTCACAAATCATGTAGGTAGGTCCATCCATTCCTTGTTCCGCCCAACCAGTTGACGTGTCCTGCAGCAAGGACCACAAGGTCGTGCCCGCCTTTGGTTGGCATCCATGGTTCTCCCATCAAATGTTTGATGACACGGCGTACCCTCACGCCTCGTCGCTGTCCGATGACCAAAAGGTCCAGCATTACCAGTCTGTCCTAACGCCCAAGTCCGAGGACCGAGACTTCTTGCTCTCCCTCCCGCACCCCAGGCCGTTCGGCGAGTTCATCTCGAGAACGAGACAGTATCTCCAACGCTACCCGCTGGCACTGATCGGAGAAGTCGGCCTCGACCGCTCCTTCCGCATCCCAGAGGCATGGCTTCCGGCCCAGCAAGATGAAAGGGACCACAGTCTGACGCCCGGCGGACGAGAAGGCCGCAAGCTCAGCCCGTATCGCGTCTCCATCGACCATCAACGGAAAGTCCTTCTCGCTCAGCTCCGGCTCGCGGCAGAAATGCAAAGAGCCGTCTCGTGCCACGGCGTCGCAGCTCACGGCATTGTCTACGAGACAGTCGCAGAGACTTGGAAAGGCCACGAACGGAAACCTCCCCCCAAGAAGGAGCGCCGCAAAGCCGCCGCCTCGCATGTGTCCCAGGAGGACGAGCCAGACGAGTACAATCACCCCCCAGGCCCACACCCCTACCCTCCGCGCATATGTCTGCACTCCTATTCCGGTCCAGCCGAGACCGTAAAACAATACATCGCCTCTTCCGTGCCATGCGACATCTTCTTCAGCTTCAGCGTCACGATCAATGCCTGGTCCGAAGACGGAAATGGCAAAGTCGAAGCGGCCGTGCGGCAAGTTCCGGATGACAGAATCCTGGTGGAGAGCGACTTGCATACGGCCGGCGAGAGAATGGATCACTACCTTGAGGCTGGCGTGCGGAAGATCTGCGAGGTCAAGGGCTGGGAGCTGGAAGATGGCGTGAGGCGATTAGGGAGGAATTGGAGGCGGTTTGTGTTTGGGCGGGAGTCATGACGTGCAGAAGGGAGCGTCTGCCTCTGACGAAACCTCTCGTCCGCTCTCGAGACCCTCCTAATGGCTTTGTCCAACGTCACCAAATGCTTTGTGAAGCAGATTTTCTTTGACAGTTTCACGACCTCTTTCTAAGCCGTCAATAACATTGTCCTCACCGCTCGACAAGAAGAAACCATAAATTACCCACAACTCAGTCACCCACTCACCCTGCACCAAAAAAAAAATCTCAGACCAACACATCACCCGAAAAAGCACAAATCTTCAACACACACACACAGAACCCCAAAACTAGCAAAACAGTAAGAAAAAGAAACATGGGCTGCGGACTCTCCCACCCCTCCCATTCCAACCACCACCACCACTCCTCTCGCAGCCACCGCCACCACCGCCACAGCGACGATTACTCCCATTTCGATCTAGGCTACGCCGGCGGCGATGTCCATGCTTATGCGTATGGCGGGCCGCGCAGACATGGGTCCAATCGCCATCATTATGCTTCTTCTTCTTCGAGACGTAGACGCGATACCGCGTGGGACTACCCGATGGATTTACATGGGTACTCGGGGGGTTTTGGGGGACAGTGGTAGGTTGATTGTAGGTGTTCTTTTTTTCCTTCGGGTTTGATGATGAGGAGTAGGTAAATGCGTATTTGCATTTGTTTGGCGCTGGTGTTGTGTAGGTACATGGTAGGTGTAGTGTTCATTTCTTTGAGTCTGCAGGATTATCTTGAGACTACCTTATTATCGCCTTTTTCATTTCATTTGGTGGAGATGCGTTGGAGATGATGGAGGTGTGGGATATAGGATCTCATTTCGTTTCGTGGAGATGCGGGATACGGATGGCTGCCTTTCTTAGGTTTCATGGGATTTTCGCACAAACTAGCCGGCTTACTTACGTTTAGGAGAAGGGAGATCATTGCGTTGATGATACATCATACCGCTTGATAAGGTACTCTATAAATCCGAGAGTCACAAACATCCAAAGTCGAACGAAGAGTTCCGAAATATAAGTCTCCGCGGCTTTGTAGACGGGTCTCAGCACCTGTAAAGTCGCCCACTACGTAGGTCAACGAAAATTAGCACAAGCCTTTCTAGAGCTTGATTGTCATCGATCACTGTTATCACATGCTGAAGGTAGCCTACCGCAGGTACGTCTCGTTGCCGGTAAGGTATGCTAAGTAAGGCTTTCCATCTCTAGCAGCTATAACGACTCTCCCCCTCTAATAACCTTTGGCCCCTTCAACTTCCTCCCCACACCCGTCACAAATTGACGAAGTCGTGGTGCTGCTCCAACACTGGAACCAGGGGCGACTGCGGGACCCGCGCTTGAGAACTCAAGTCCATTCATTCATTCATGCTCTGTCCCGATGCTCTGCCAGCACCGCCATGCTTCCATTGCCCCTACTGCCATCATCTCCAGCGGTACCGCCGGGTCTGCAGAGCAATATCCGCTCACATCCGTAGCCTGGATACTGCTCGACATCATGAACTGGGTAGCTCTAGATCATTAGTGCCATACCAGCACGTCTGGACAGTTGGTTCGGTTCCACGGCTTCTTGACCGTACCGTTGAGATTCCCCATCGCCGCCTCTCCGAAAAGCCATCGATCGCTCCTGGGATCTATCTGGCTGACGTGATCGACGTGCACGCTTGCGAAGGTCTGGGACGCGCCTCGAGCCCTTGTCGAGGAAGGTTCGGATCGAAGTTGAGTGAGGCCGTTGCTCATCCGCGACATGACGATGGTCGCAAAAGACGACGTACGGAAACCTGGTGTCGTGACTGCTTCATGCGACGCCACGCCCAGATCATCTGTCGAAGACTCTGGCAGATCGCGAGCTTGTCAGGTCGATGGAGATGGCTCTATTCTCCCGCCAGAGTAGATCCAGATATCAGCTCCATATATATGAAAGTTTGATTGTTATGTTGCTTCCATCCATACAATCGAATCGTGAGCACTTCATCGTTGAGCTACCTATGGACACCGGATTTCAGCGACGGTGACATCTTCTCCCCATTTGACGACCACCGCGAGCTCGGGGAAGCGGACGGTGTCAGGATCTGGCCGAAAGGTCTTGCGTTACGTCAACGCCGTTCTTGATAGCACGATCGCGGGTGTAAGTGGGCCGAGTCAGTCCAGTCTGCATGGCCCGGGACTTCATATCGGAACGGCGTTCTCTACACATGCGCCCACGCTGTCACAGACCGGCGCCTAAACTGAGGCTGAGCTCCATCAACGCAGCAGATGTCATGAGGCTGCCTGGTCTCGAGCTCATCATTCCGTCGTCAGCAGCAGGACAGCAAGGCGGCGGGAAAGAGTGTCTGGCCGGATGTGGGTGTCGCGACATTGGGTCAACTACTCTGATGTTTGGTCTACGGCGCGGCTAAACATCGGCGAATCTCATGCAGCCCAGACGGGATGACCTAGGTGGACAGCTGAGGCATCCATTTGAGGCGTTGATCCATCCTTTGCATGAAAAAGTGCGGCTTAAGAAGGCTGCTGGTAGAGAAAGGGGTGTTGGAGCCTTAGGTTGTGTGGGATGGGAGGAGGTGAAGGGGCCCGTGGAGATTGTGATGGGTTGCCTGTGCGTCGAGCGGATTGTTGTCAGCGCGGCATACTTGTCATGGTAATCCAGGCAGAGGGTTGTGGAAGGCTTTTGATAGGGTCGACGTGGGAGCTCACTGCTTGCTCTTGATATGGTGCTATGTCAATACACCCAATCGAATGCATACGGCGTGTTGGTCCACCGTGAGTGATGTTCGCACTCAAAGACGCCTCACCGCCATGCATATTTCGACACAGGACCCAGACATAATACATCGACAAGCGCTCAGCCGTCCACGTTTACGACGCCCTCGTCGCTTTCGCTCTCATCTTCATCACCAGAAACTTCCTGGTTCTCCCGCTCCTTCTGATCCATCAGCTTTTGCAGCTCCGCATCATCGTTCTCCGTCACAGCCTTTGGTGCCATCTTGACCTTGCAGTCGCCGCCGTGCGTCCGAATCCTGGCGTCGATATCCTTGATCGCTTCCTCCAGTACTTGCAACCCTATGTTTTTGTCGAGCGTTTGCGAGGTGAGCACGTAGAGTGGTGGAGATACGAGCTTGACCTTGACCTGAATGTCGTCGTTGCTCTTTGCTTCGGCTGTGCGAAGAGCATCCTTGACCGCATCAATGCCATCGTAGCCAAAGCAAGTGACTTCGACGTCGGCCCGGACCTTGGTGGGTTGGGGTGTCAGTCTCTTCCCAATGTAGCTCTGCAGCTCGTCCTTGATCACATCGTTCTTGAAGGTGACCTCCGTCCAGACGTCCGGGTTGGTGATGCTGAGCTTAAATGCGTCGATGGCGTGGCCGTACTTCTTGTTCAGCGGCCAGCCGATGTCCTGGTACAACTCCTCGATCGGGGTGTTGGTCTTTTCGGCGACATGCCGCATGATGCTGTGGACCATCTTGCTCTTATTATACCGCTCCTCGCACTTGACAATGTCCTCAGGGCTGACGCGGCGCTTGGACAGATCGATGTAGCCTGCATATGTCTATCAGCTGGGGACACTGCTGGCGTCATGGCAGGACTCACCCTTCTCTTTGTCCACTCTCAGCACCACCACGACCTCGTTCCGCCCCACTCGGATCAGCTTCTGGATACTCCTGATCCGTCGGCGCGACAGTTCGGAGAGGAGGATCATGCCGTCGATGTTGTCGTATTCGAGCAGTTTGACGTATGCGCCCATCTCGGCAATGCTCTTGACGTTGACCATGACGAACGAGTCGATTTCGGGGTAGCGCTCCTCGTAGAAGCGGCAATTGGTGAGCGACATATTGGCGGTGGTGAGTTGGACTGTGCGACTCGACGGGATGCGATCACTCTGGAAGTCCTTCGTGATATCGCGTGCTGCGAATGCGAATGTTTCCAGAAGTCGAAGTTTGTCTTGGAAGTCAGAGTCACCTTTGGAGGCGGCACATCTGCATGACTCAGCGGCCATGTGGGATAGAGCGGCAGAACGTTAGCCCGAGCCGAGAGAATACGCATCGGATATTTGATTAAAGATTGATTGGTGGTGGATATTTGATTAAAGATTGGTTGCTTTCATCATCAACATCTTGTCCGAGAACACCACTTCTGGTGTTATAGGCTCCCCCCTTCCAGGTTTCGTCACATTCCCCTGTGAAGCTTCTCCGGCACACTTTCACCGCGGTGTAGCAAGATGGCCTTCGCGAATGTCCAGCTTCTACACTACCACAGAGATGTAAGGACGAGCGAAATGTCCAAGGGCTTGACTTGAATGAGGTGGCCCCCCATTGTGCCGCTGCGCTGCGCATGCAGCTTGCTCTTCTATCATTGTCGACTCATGCTGCTGTATACAGCCTTTCTGGGCATTGGCCCAATCATGCGTTCTGACCGACCACATCACAAAGGATCCACCGTATCAGCAAGCGGTGCAGATATATGCGACATTTCTGTTCCCCACCGCTGTGCTCGCCGTCGGCGTCGTGCTCTTCAGATAACAGGAATTGATAGCAGTCCCGGCCGACCCGAACGATACCCCGACACAATTCATCGTGTTCGCACAGGTATCTATGCAATACTCAAAATTATTGAACGTGTTTCCAACAAGGAAGCTGGACAAGTCATTGCTTGCTGTATCCGTGCCGCAGGCCACTTTGAACCTCGAGCCAGGGTTCGAAATGTACATTTGGTCGTTGGCGTAGTTTGCTGCTGTCGTGACGCAGGTAGGGTTCTCGAAGACGGTGGAGGAGGATGTTGTTTGGATCGTCTGGGTCACGGTAGTGCCGTTCGTGGGCCAGACGTGTGTCAAGGTTGGAGAGCCGCTGGATGGTGCAACATAGGAGTATGAAGGGTTGGCTTTGGATGGAGTTGGCAAATGGTGCGGGGCGATGAGACTGGACAGACTCACGATCATACTCGTTGACGCCGTATTCCGCGTTGGCTGATTCAGGTCCACGGTGTAAAAAGCTGTACGTGAAGCTCGCTATAGAAGAGGGCGATGAGCGACGTTGATTTCATCATGGTTGGAAAAGACAAGCATGGACTTACTACCAGCCGTGACGTCGATGGTAACAAACCACAAGTTGCTCGTTGAAGTGTAGTTGGCAGCGGACATCTGAACACCTGCCGACATAGTGCCCAGTTGCGGAAGAGAGCCGTAAACATACTGTTTCAAATCATCAGTATCACCAACCTCTTGAAAAAGCGCCGGCATGAAGCCTTTGAAGAACGGAGGCATATCAAGAGGCATGAGCGGAAGCGCACTCACCACCTCTGCCCCAATAATCGTTGAAACGAACCCATCGAACGTAATCGGAATGATCGACGGCGTGCTCGATGAGGTCGCGTCTGGGTAGCAGTCACGGTCGAGGCGGACCTGGTGGCAGTGCCGCTGATCGTGGTCACATAGGTGGTCGTGGAGTAAGACACCACTGTCGAGGTCAAGGTGCTTGCAGATTGCGTGGTAGTAATATAGCTACAGACGTGGTGACGGTTTGGACTGTTGTGAGGGTCTGAGTCGCTCGCGGGGGCGTGGAACTGTGAGAAGTCAGCTTGCTGAGCTGGATCGAAGGCGGTTTGTGCGGGCTGCGGCTGAGCTTGGTGGTGTGGCTTGACGCCGTGTAGGGCGATAGGAGCGAGGTGTTTTAGGGCACACGCGGCTGCGCAGGCGCGCTGAAGTCCTGCGGACGGCGAAGCGTCCGCCGGCATGACTTTGCGGTCAAATCGGTGCGGGACAGCACGGGGAAACAGGGCCAAATCTTGATGCCGCTAGGGCCGAAACACTTACGTAGTTGTATTCGTGATCGTGGAGGCTGGAAGTGTGGTTGTTGCACTGGCAGATGTTAGCCGACACTCTCATCTAAGAAATTCACGCCCGTCCATCGACATCGCCGACAAATGAATGGCAGGCAGGCTTACGTAGCAGTATTCGTGATATACGCTGTCGAGGCAGGCTGGACACTAGTGTAGGTGACGATTTGCGTGGTAGTGTACGTCGAGACGTAGGTGCTGGTTTGTGGCGGCAGCGTAGAGGTTATGTACTGCGTCGAGGCTGGCTGAGTGCTGTCCACGGTAGTCACGTAAGTTGACACCACAGTGGAAGCCGGCTGGACTGAGATCGAAGTCGTGGTCTGGGTCAGAGTGGTGGT
Organism: Teratosphaeria pseudoeucalypti; assembly: GCA_013403795.1. Taxonomy (NCBI): domain Eukaryota; kingdom Fungi; phylum Ascomycota; class Dothideomycetes; order Mycosphaerellales; family Teratosphaeriaceae; genus Teratosphaeria; species Teratosphaeria pseudoeucalypti. Next base: position 110,126 of record JABBMZ010000065.1, read on the forward strand.
GGAGGTGACGTAGCTCGTAGATGCCTGGTTTGATTGTGGCGTCAGTATGAAGATCCAGCGGTATCGTAAGCGGCAGAGCTGCGACTGGTTTGATTATACAGTTCCGGAGCGTCGTCCATGCAGGCTGCGATAGTATCGGGTGCGAGGTTGGTACTTCAGGCGCCTGCAAACGCTATCCAGGATTGACGATGTCTCAATCGATAGGAATCTTGCTCATTTGCGGGATCCAGTCGCGAACGCAGAGTTAGAGCCGATCTGACAGTCCGGTGAGAGTGCTGCGTGCTCTCGAGAACCGTTGCTAAATGGTGCGAGGAGCAGAGGGCGTTCAGGCCAAGCGCAGCAAGGCAAGTATGCGGACCGGGGAATCGAGCAAGCTCGACGATGGCTCCAGAGGACGTATCAAAGGCAACACTCCAATATAGCAGATTTGCAGACAAGGTGTCAGTACTTACAGGCTGGACGCTGGTCTGAAAGCGGTTTTGTCAGCTATAATCGATGTACGGATAATGGCTTGCACTCACATATGTCACGTAGTAAGTACTCGGATATGCCGAGGTGCTGGTAACAATGTAGGTACTCGTAACAGTCTAGAGACAGATTCAGTTTTGCCGGAACGCATCGTCGTGTTGCGAATGCCACTTACGGTCGGAACATAGCTGACGGACGTTGAGTAGACCGTTGTTCCGGAGACAGAGGTAGTCGTGGCTGTTATCATGACCGGATAAGAAGTTGAGTAAACGGTAGTGGTTGTTATCAGGCTGGTCTGCGTTTGCGGCGGGAGCGACGTGGTCTGTGTTTGGGTCACGTTTTGGTTGTAGGTGACCTGGCAGGACCAGTCAGCGGTAGTCTGTCTTGTTATAAGCCAGCGATGGTCGTCAGCTGCAGCCAAGCGGCAGCATAGACGCCATCCCGTAATGCCTGAATTCGATCAAAGAATGTGACTTTGTCAAGGGAATGACGGAGCCACAGAGCTCCAGGTGGAAGGCTAGCCGACCGAACTCCTGATCGATTATTGAGCATCCTGAGGTTATGAGCCAGTCAAGCTTCAACGATTGTTCATCAATAGCGCCGAATATACCGTCATATGACCGACCCATAAAGCCTGTCGTTCGGGCTATAGAGGGATAGGACCATGATCTGATGGCACTGCTGAGAGATCTTCGAATTACTCACCCCATATGAAGTCGTCTGGGTGACTTGTAAAGTGGTGGTCACCGGGCGCTGCGATGAGCTGGTCACCGTAATACCGAGAGTCGTGGTAGAGGTGGAAGTCCCGGTAATCGTGGTTGTAGAGGTGGCCTGGTAGGACGGCGAAGCGGTGGTTGTAGCTCTAATTAATTCATTAGCATGGCGTGGTTTAAATGTTATGCAGACTGGCAGAAATTCGGGTTCAGCTGGACCTGACTGCATCAAGCATCGATGAAAAGAGTGTCTGCTGCCCTGAGACAGGCTTGCATCGAGCTCACAGCTTCGCTTGCACTCGGGCTTGATAGCGTAGGGCTCTGCGATCTGGGGTGCCTTCTGCAAAGATCGGTAGGAGTGACCAGAAGCGGTTCCCGACGACATCGAGCGTCACGCAAGCTTCTCGGCTACAGACGAGCATTGGAATGGGTTCCACTTGGAGCCATATTAATGCGGAGCATCTGTCCCAATTGCTGGGTTTGGCACCAAGTGTCGCAAGGGTGCACTTACGTGGCAGTGATCGTATAAGGATAGCTGGAAATTTGTGTGACATTCAACGTCGAAGTTGCGGTATTCTGTAAAAGACTAAGCGTCAGGTCTTGAACAGAACATCGTTGGACTGACGATACGTACGGTCTGCGTTGCCTGAGGCAAGGTATACGGGTAGCTCGTGGTCTGTGTCACACTGAGAGTTGTTGTTGCCGTCTCCTGTAAGAAATGTCAGCCGACATGGCAAGATCATGTGCGGGAGTCTACGCACCGTCTCAGTTGCCCGAGGGAGTGTGTACGGGTAGCTAGTGGTGTACGTGTAGGTGCTAACGACAGTCGAATAAATTGTGGTCGAGACTATGGACGTAGAGTACGAGATAGAGGTCGTCGTACTGGCCGAAGCTGTCGTCGTTATCGTGATTGGGACAGATGTGGTGTAGGAGGAGACGAGCGAAGTAGTATATGTGGTCACGGAGGTTTGCGTCACTGTAGATGCCTGCGGATCACGATCAGCAGGTCTGGTCATACCATACGAGCCCAGAAAGCAGCCAATCCAGTAGAAGATCCAACACTGTGCGAATGCTGCTCCCCTGAGCAAATGAGTTCTGAAATTCTTGGAGAGCAATCTGGTCTTCGGAGAAGAATACTCGCAGGAACCTCGCATCTCGAATTCCGCTGGGTGCCATGCAGATGTGAAGGAGGGCTCAAGATTCCAATGATCGGCTGGCTGGCAGAGCTGCTTCCGGAAGTCTGTTCACCATCGATGCATCGATTGAGCGCCATGCTAAGGTATTGAGACGCCAGATATTCAAGCTCATTACTGTCCAAGGCTGCCAAGCTGATGCCACGGAAATGTCTATCGGGGTTCGAGCGATTGAGGAAGCAATTGCATTCCGCCGGACGACGAAGTCTTTGGCTTCCGCTTGGCTTTACCCACAGCTGGTGAATCGAGCATCGAGCTTAGGCGGCCGGCCGTGAGGAAAGAGCTCGCAAAAATTTTCCGAGGGCGTCCATGGAGACCGAAGGCGCAGAGAGAGGCGATACTTCTGGGCAGCATACAATAAAGCTGCACTTACCGGCTGAATGGTGGTCTGTCGAACTCGTCAGAAGCCATGCACGATCCAATGATTCCCAATACTCACATAAGTCACTGAATAGCTATAGGTCGTGGTAATCGGAGAAATCGAAGTCGTAGCAGTGGCAGTCACGCTATACGGGTAGCTGTAGGTAGTTGTCGCCTGGGGCAGCGTCGAGATGACCGTAGAAGCGGGCAGAGTTTGCGTTGCTTGTGGCAGCGTGCTTGTCGCCGTACTCGCTGGTAAAGTCACGTACACGGTGCTCAAAACAGTCGAGGTGCTGTAGGAGACTGAAGTGGTTGTGATTGTCGTGCCTGATAGCAAGTCAGTCGAGAACTCACGGCCCTAACTTCCTTTCGTCGATTAGAAGCGGACACAGGCCAGTCCTGGTACGAAGACAACCCGCCAACAAATCAGCACCGAGCGTCTTGGCTCATTTGCCATAGACTGAGCGGTGTTGAAGCCGAGGCACAGGTCGAGGATCTGCGAGAATCTCACGATATCACAGGGGCAAGTGTCGGCGCCATTAATACTGCATGCTGCTGTTGTGGAGCCTTTTACCGATCCATGTCCCAAGCTGAACATAGTTCGGCAGGCCGATAGTCCTACTTGTGCCAGGCCTTGGTCATCTCGGGACCAAGACAACTATGCGCGAACTACTGCAAAAGAGCGACCCAAGCTGGACAGCATTGGAGGCTTCCTGCTATATTGGCAACGGCCAGCACGAATGCAAACTTACCAGGCGCAGTCGATATGATAGTAGTAGTTACCGGGGAACTCGTCGTGTAGGTTATTAAATAGCTGATTTGGTTAGCCAAGCAGATATGCGAGGGCACGACGAACTCACGTCGAGACTATAGTTGTAGACTGGGTGACGCTCTGCGTGACCGCGGGTTGCATAGAGGTCGTAGTCGCTGTGCTCGCAGGCAAAGTGACATATTGAGTCGTCGAAACGGTCGTGGGCGAGTAGGATACAGTCGTCGTCGTTATGGTGGTCCCTGTCTTGAATTAGCAGTGGGTCCCGTACGTGAGATGCTGCCGGTGCTCGGGAGGGACTGTTAATTGTCATGGTGAGAAGAATCTCCGAATATCATGGCCAGGCCGGCCTTCAATAGAACCCACATGCGTTCCAAGCAAGGATTACTTACCAGGCGCCGTTGAGACGATCGTCGTCGTTATCGGATAGCTGCTCACGTACGTTGTAACGTATCTGAGCTGTCAGCACGGAAACAGAAATTAGATATAGCTGAGTCGCTCACGTTGAGACGGTCGTGACGTTATTCGTGCTGGCCGGAAGTGTACTAGTGATAGTCGCTAAAGTGTGCGGTTAGTGGCTTCATTTCTTGGTTCTCAAGCATTTATGAGTAGCTTACAGGCTGGAAGGATTGTCGTTGCGGTGCTTGCTGGTTGGGTGACATTTCTCGTGACGTACAGCGTGCTAACGACCGTGGTGGGCGAGTAGGAAACGGAGGTTGTGGTGATGATTGTGCCTAGCGCATTGTTAGCCTGCTTATGATATCAGGAGAGCAATGAATTTCGTGGCATGAGCGTGGATGGCCAGGTTCGGTGTCATGAGCTTGCATGGAGCGCAAGAGCCATAGATAAATAGAGCATTGAATCATTGATCCAACGATTGCAGATCCCCTGCTTGTGCTGTATATGCCAAACCGAAGCTGTGCCCTTCTGTGCACCTTGTCTGGCAGTTCTGGTGAGGCGGATAATCCCACGACCATCCCGGTAAGGTTCCTTGCACAGCGAATGAAATGTTTGAGCCAGCATTGCCCCCTGAGACTGTCCCCTATGCGTCGCCTGAAGGAAACTGTTGAAACAGAGAGTGCGCGTTGACGAAATCAGACCTGAATACGCACCTGGGGCCGTCGAAACAATTGTGGTCGTTATGGGATAACTACTGGTGTACGTAGTCACAATGGTCGAGACGACCGTCTGCTCAAATGTCATGGTCTGGGCAGGCAAAGACGTCGTGGCGGTGATTGTATTGTTTTGAGTCGTTGTTTGAGCAGGCTCTGTGGAAACAATAGTCCTATTGACCAACCGAGTTTCAGCTGGTAGGGTCGACGTCAGTGTCTGGTTGAAGGTAGAAGTCTCGGCCGCCAGAGACGTGGTTGCCGTGATCGTGCGGTTGAGGGTGTTCGTGATATTGTAGGTTTGAGTCTGCTGTGGCAGCGTGGATATCATAGTAGTGTAATATGTCGTCGTCTCAAAATCGGTCGTGTACAGGACGGTGGTTGACTGCGGAAGAGTTGAGGTGAGGGTTTGCACTACTGTCGACCATAAATAGCTGGTATTTGCTGGCAATTGACTTGTCACGGTCCTAGCAACGGATGTTAGACTGCTGCATATTCGAAGCTACAAATCTCAACACTGAATCGGGACGATTGGAGGAGGATCCTCTCTGTTACATCGAGGTTCTTTTGCTGCAATTGCGTGCCCAAATTGGGAGAAATCATGCTGGCTTACCCGTAAAGAATAAACGTCGTTGTCAGTGTCTGATCTTGAGTGACAGGCACATACGAAGTATTGCCAGGCAGCTGTGTGGTCACATTCCTGTAGATCACAGTCGTGGTTGTGTAAGTCTGCACCTGGGTCGTAGGAACATAAGATGTATTTGCCGGAATTTGACTCGTTACCGTCTCGTAGAGGATAGTCGTCGATTGCGGAAGTACGGTAGTTTTGGTCTGGCACGTAACAAATCAGCAATATGCTACGAAGCCACAAGGAGGCAAAGCCGTTCCGTGATGACGAAGCAATGCAGTTGGCTAAAAGTCACGTCTAGCGGTTTCGTCGTTTTCTACTCTCCTTTTGACGCCTATCTATAGCACGTCTGAGCTCTCAAAGCACTCTGAGTGCATCGCAATACGTGGTAGGCGGAAGCCAACCCTACGCCCATTCTCGCCAACTTGTTCGCCCGTTGGAGCAGCCGTGACGCTCGCGTCTAATGACCGCATAGTGATCGTCATAAATCGACCAACAGCTCGACCGGCCAACATCTTATGCAGTGACTCGACTCAACCGGCTCGAGTATTTCGCCTCTGCCAGACTCTCGGCAATCCTCCCATTCGCACAACGATGGAAATTACGCTTGATGCTCAGCGGAATGCGGCTTACCTGAATCAGAGTCGTAGTAGCAATCGAAGTGTTCGCCGAAAATTGAGTGGTGATCGTATTGTAGATAATGCTCGTCGATGCGGGCAGAGTAGAGGTCAAAGTATATGTCTGGTAGACATACGAGGTATTGGCTGGGAGATAGGAGGTATTGCCCGGGATTCGAGTAGTTTGCGTGATATAGTAGGTGGTCGTGGCCGGCGGAAGCGTCGTCGTCATCGAATAGACGTATGTTGAGACTTCAGTCGTGGGAATGTAAGTCGTGGCGATATCGGTCTCGGCGGCCGTGACATTGTATCCGCTTTGTGTATACGTCTGCGGCGGCAGCGTCGTCGTCAGGTAGATGAACGTGGTGACCATGGGCGTCGATGAGGCTGAGTTGGACACGCCGGACGATGCCGAAGACGAGCTTGTTGTATTGCTGGAAAGGTATGGTGTGATGACAACATTCGACAAAGCGACATAAGCCTGGCCAGAGCATGTTATGCTGATGATGGCCAGCTCCGAGCCAGAAGCATCCGCAGTCGAATTGTAATTATACGTCTCGGTCTCTTCAGTGAGCTGATTGGACGGGCCGCAGTCATCATTGACACATATCGTCAAGGCGCAGTCTGGGGATGTATTGCCATTCTGTGCATCTGCCGCGTCGGCACTGATCTCATTAATCCCTCCTTCCGTCGCAGAGAAGCTTTGCGTGGCGTTGTATGTCGAGCCCCAAGAAGCGGAGGACTGTCTCTTGCGCACCGATCCTCCACTTTGAGTCGTGGTGTTGCCAAATGTGACGAGCAAGAAGCTCGAGTTTGTGTTGCTTGGCGTGATGGGAGCATTCTGCCCAGGTGATATAACTTGGGCCGTGACGTTCGGGCTCGAGTTGGAATTGCCCGCAAGCGAGCTAGCATTCGCTACGATCGGCTTCTGCGTGGCCGCAGCAGCAGTTGACGGGGATGGCGTTGATGTAGATCCTAGTGCAGGGCAGGATGCATCCGATGCGTAGGCAGTTATTGTCAGAGTGCTGATAGACGCGTTAGCAGGACCATTGGAAACCGCCGCACTGCTAATGTAAGACGTGACAGTCGTTGTGGAGGGATCTAAAGTGATATTGAAAGCCGTCGAGCGAGTCACGGTCACTGTGCTTGGTACCACTGAGCCAGAGTAAGGACAGGTCGAGCTGTCGCCATCAATGTCGGCGCTAGACGTGGCATTTGGCCCCAAAGCTCCTGAGGGGGCTGTGGAACCCAGTGCAGAGGACAGTGGGTTCATTGCAGCCATGCAGGATGATCCATTTCGAAGAATAGTGATGTACGATGTCGTGGCCAAGCTTTGACTTGCCCATACCGTCGTGGTTGAAACAAAAACTGCCGCGTTGGCACCCGACAATGCAATGTACGAGGTGACTGTAGCAGAGCAGGACAATGGGAGTGGGCTAGGAAGACCGCTTGTGGATTGCTTAGCTGCGCCGGACGATGCAGCATCGCCCGAGGTCCCACTGGTGAAAATGGCGCTCGTTTGGGAGGATGCTGCAGTTATGGTGATATACGAGGTCGCAGTATAGCTTGCAAAATCGCTACCACATCCGTAGACCGTTGTAGTGAGGCCCGACGATATGGACCCATAAGTGATCATGCTTCCACTGATAGAGGATCCCGGCACTGTGAGCTGGCTCGACTTCGTCTCTGCTTGCGCGGCTGAAGAATGAGACGCCGCGGAAGAAGATCCGCCGTTACCTGCTGAAGGAGCCAATGAACTTCCCATCGAATCTGGCCCAGCCGTTGCCGAAAGAAAAGCAGAGCCTGTCGCAGGCGCTGCATCCGTTGGCGCAAGAGCTGTAGAGTCGGTCGAACCTGCCTGACTCGTTCCGCTCGAGCTCTGACTTTCACTGGCTCCGGCATCCTGTCCAGAAGATGGTGCAGTCGTTATCGTCCAAACTCTTGTTCCCGCGGTATAGATAAAGGCCGTTCTCGACGGCCGGGCGCATGTGCCGTACTCTGTGATGGTGACCCAACTGGTCGAGTCCGAGGATGATTGTGAAGTCGATGTCGAGACAGTCTGGGCTGACGTAGGGATACTGGACAAGAGCCAGATACACAACGACAAGAGACGCCGCATGGCATGGTGACCCGCATGTGCGGTGCTTGACCTTTGACCAAGTCGATGTGCAATCGTCAACGCAGTGGGAAGAAAATCGGCATCTCGCGCTAATGGCGTGTAATAAGAGTGCATACAAACATGCAGGTTCGCATTCCAGACGACCCGATTCTGGTACACACCTATACACTTGGTGGAGATAGGCGACATGTCGGATGTGGTCCATTCGACATAATAGACAGTCCTAAAAGATGTGGTAAACTCCAATTGATATGCTCATCCCGAGCGCCCAGACATTAGAATATGCATGGGAGATTCGAGCAGTCGGGCCTGCGGGACTGCTTCATCGAGCCTTATGTAGGAGGTAGGAAGTGTCCCTGTTTCTGCCTCGCTGTCCTTTCCGGGCTCTCATAGTTTCTGCCGAGACCATACGTGCGGGCAGACCCAAAGGCCGTAGATGTGGCACTGGGAGTCTCGATGGAACATGACGAGGCACATCTGCCGATGATATCGAGGCTGCACATCATACGTATCCCATACTATGGATGTCGGGATGGTCTCAAGAAGCATTGAAGGCCCCGAACACTTGCCTTTCGATCTCCAAGACTTGCCGGCGGTCAAGCCCATAATCGAATTTGAAAAGAATGCGCGTATACGCAGGACGCGTCGAGCAGAAAGATACTCTTATTCATCATTGGCTCCACCATCTTTTGCTTCTTGTAGGAACGATGAACGAGGGGGGGGATGTTGGACGTTCAGAGCACAAGCCCACACATCAGCGCTGATGCCAAGACTTACCTTCCGTTAGTGCTGAGTCTTCCCGTCACGCTGCCAACCAATCAACGGTCTCGATGGTACTATGAAGCAGCCAGCCGCTAAGAATAACAAGTCAACCGATCGATTGACTGATGGGAGTTGCAAGTACAAGATAAGCTGACGACTTTGTGCATGAGGTGGCTTGAGATCCACTGACCGTTCAAGCATCTTGGCTTCTATAAGGCGTCCGTGTCTGCCTCCTCGATACCCTGCAGACTGCATTTCCTCCTGGGCAAAACGTCAACATCGACTTCCTAGCAGCTTCTCATGTCAGGTCATCATGGTACTGTCAAGCAATAACCCCTGGGAGACTGAGGATCGCCACGACATGGTCCATATTGGCTCGCACAAATTACATGTTTCTTCCAGCGGACGACCTAGAAGACCAGGCGATGCCGCTGTCCTCTTCTTCAGTGGTGGCGGTGCGCCTGCAGTTATGTATATCCGGCTTCAACGATTGCTCGGCGAACACGCTCGAGTCTACTTCCATGATCGTTCGGGCTATGATCAAAGTGATCGAGGACCGCATGCGACGTTGACCGCTCAGCAGGCCGCTGAAGATCTAAAGAACCTCCTCGCCGTCATCCGCGTTGGTCCTCCTTACGTACTTATAGGACATTCCTATGGTGGTATCTGCGCTCGTGCATTCCTGGAAGCTGTGACATCTGGATCAGTGACCGGCATGGTCTTAGCAGACACAGCTTCGGAGCTTATGCTCGCACTTCATGAGCCCAAGATCCCACATCCGTCTTTGGAAGCGGTCGGTCCGGGAATCGACTTTGCAGAGCTTACGAACCTGCGTAATGAGTCCGCGCTGACGGACGATGAGTGGGAGAAGCTGCTAGAGGCACTACAGCGCACCCAAGCTGCTGCAAAGGCAGAGGATAACCGTGGATCCGCATGGGCTTTGGCGCAAGCTCAGCAGTTTCAGAATCACGCCCTTGGTCCATGTCCGCTCGTCGTGATCTGCTGCAATCCAGCTCTCGACTATCGTAGGCTCTACGATGCAGGGCTACAACGAGGACAAGGCACAGAAGTAGAACGTGGAGAGGCCTTGCACTTCATTGAGAGATTCAGTCTGTTCTTGGACATCGTGGCGGCTGCACAGTTGCGGTTGACAAATGTCGAGAAATCGAGGAAATACGTGCAGTGGCTGAATGTCGGACATGACGATATCATAAGAAGGCCAGGTCTGTACGTGGAACAGGTGCTTTGGGTGTTGGAGCTGCAACAAGTGTCAGGCAGAGCCTAGGGCCTGGCACCGGCGTCCAGCTGATGTCTACAGAGTCTTGGTGTCCTGCATCATCGGTTTTGGGCACTAACACCAAAAGCAGGCTGTTGAATCTGGTGCAGGAATTCCAGTGGACTGTGCAGAGGGCTCTTCTACCGCTATGCGAGGAAATTTTGTCGTCGCCATTGTTGCAAACATGAAAGCTCGCCGAGGAGGTATGTTCAATCTCGAGCCTTTTAGCTAAGTGTTGATGATAACGTCTCTCCGTGTAGACAGGTCATACGAGGATCGGAGACTCTCCACCAGGGCGGCGAGAGTCTGGTCCTGACGAGAAGTCAGTTGTAGAAGTCAGATCATCACCGCTGCGCCAAGTCTCAGACGCGCACGTGACCGTGGATCTGCGCAAGGATGCCCGCAGGTCCTTTCGTCGAGCTCACGTCTGCTTGACGTTGGACATCCGGATTGTGATACCACATCTCGTTCTGATATTTCCCGGACCAGCAATCGTCACCGAGCAGTTCTTCGCGTTGTTGATGGACTGCAGTTCCCCCATGTCTGCCTACCTGCTAGCCGACGTGGTACGTACTTTGCTTGCCTAAGACTGACGTTTAAGCCGCTCTGAATCACAAGCCTACGCTGCTGCCACCCGCGTAATGTCGGTAAGGACAATGGCGAAATACACGAGCAGGGCAGTATGCTGCTTGCTGTCAGCTTCACGTCACTCTCAGGGCTGCGTCAACGGCGAACGCCTGCGAACTAGGGGTTGGAGCCCGCATACGTGGTTTCCGTCGAATCAAATCGCTGCATTAGACATCGCCGGATGAAGAAGCGCTCATCGTAGCCCGCATGGTAGACGAGTGGTGGGTGTGACTTCTGATAACACGGGGACGGCAAGCCGAAAATGTTCTCGAGCGCGCATCGTTGCCTGCAGCATATATCTAGGCGGCCCCAGGTCCGGCATGATGGCCCACCTGTCAAACAAGCTCTGGACCCTCTTCACCATGGCCCCAGTATTCGATGTTGCATTCAGCCTCCTGGCAGGCGCCACTCCTTCCGGATACAGTGCTCCGACTTCTGCTGCATCCGCCCCTACTACGACGTCCACTGCCTACGCCCCCGTAGGCGCCGGACTGCACATCGGCAACGATCTCTATACCTCTGCTACGACAGAAATCACTACCCATGGCCCCTTCACCGGAACGCCTACCACTACCGGCGCCGAGCAGGCCAGCACCACACTCTCTTCGACCATTGCTCCAAAACCACCGCAGCAGACCTACTACAACACGAACGGCAAGCTGCAAAACCCAGAGGTCATCCCTTACCAGCCGTGGGGTGGTATCGGGTACGATGCTACACCAGTGTACCAGGTTAAATCCGACCATGATTTTGAATCGCTCGCGCTCGGCATCAACCAAGAACTGATGGAACTCGACCTCTTCCACTACGGGCTAGGCATCTACAGCGAGGAGGACTTCATCGAGGCGGGCTTCACCAAGGCGGATCGTGACCTGCTCGAGTACATGGCTATACAGGAAGCCGGCCATGCTACGCTGGTCGCCAATATGCTGGGCTGGGAGGCTGCTCCAAAGCAGTGCCAGTACGACTACCCGTTCACCAACGTCCGCGAGTACATCGACTTCATGGCCAAGATGACCCGCTGGGGAGAGGCCGGTAACTGGGGATTCATGCCGCACTTGGACTGCCGTGAATGTGCGGGACTGCTGACGCAGGCTGAGGCTATCGAGGCCCGCCAAGTGTCTGTCTTCCGCCAAATGCTTGGTCTTCACCCGATGCCCATCTGGGTGAGTATTCCATCATCATAGCTAGGATACAGATATACTGACCTGAAGTAGTTCGCCCCTGGCATCCCGCAGAGCTGGCACTGGACCTTCATCTCGCAATACATTGCCTCCTGCCCATCCAACGACACTCGCGTCGTCTGGCAGAACTTCCCAAGCCTGCAAGTGTGAACCAGCCAAACGCGAACAGGTGAGTGTACAGTACGTCATTAGGCGCCATGAACATGAAGCTAATCCTCGCCCAGGATCAACGCCAACTTTACTGGCGCATACGAGGCCACTGGCAACCGCACGGGCGACCCAGACATCTACGACGAAGAGCTTCTCGGCGACGACAACTGCCTCAAGACCAACGAGACCGGCAAGTCGTGCTGGCCAGCGATTTCCCAGGACAAGTACGACCCTCTGTCGTTCCCGGGGAAGAATGTCACCTTCACTTGGGACGCGCCGGGCCAGTACGTCGGACCGAACAACTCCTACGTCACGTCGACTCGGGCTGGTGAGCCGCAATTCGCGGCTTGGTTGGTGCAGTTCAACTTGACCTACACGCCCTTGGTCAAGACGGGCAGCAACAGCGGCTTCACTTACCAGCCAAACAGCACCGTGTACTCGGGCGACCCGGCACTGAATGGGACGGCCTTCGTGGCGTTGGTCGACACCGATGAGCTTGCCATCACGCCGTTCAACATCAGCTTGCTCAACCCGCATGTTGTCGCGCTCGGCCTTTACCAGGCTGGCTGAGATAGTGCCACCAGTGGCATGTTGACGTGATGATGCAAAAATTAGCAAGTAATGTGTCCTTTGTAGATAATGCGCAAACAGGTCTTTGACAAGCTCTGAGATCTGTTCGATTGCAATCACAGATGAAATGGTCTGTTGGCCAGGATCACGAGCGATAACCCTTTCCCGGTCTTGGGCAGTACATCTCATGCATCACAGCAATTTCGACGATTTCACGATCCGTACCGACTTCTATCCCCTGCCCGAGACCTGCGCGTCTGTGGGACTCCTTGGCCTCAATCCCGATGCTTCGATGATGCGATGGCAGTATCGAATGGTCTCACCTGCAGCACAGTACACACAGCCAGTCCGGCCCACAGACTGATCGCTCTTCAGCTTCACCAACACTGCTGATAATACCTAGTATTATCATTGCCCGCCTCCCGACACGCCTTCTCCCACCCACAGTTGTCAATCTTCACAAACGCATCGCTATCGCCCTTGGGCTTCCTGCACGCCCCCTTATCCGGATCCCATCCGAAGGTATGACCCCTGGTGCCGTCGATGAGTGTACAAGCCTTGCTGGAAATATCGTCGTCTTGCGCTCTGGTGGTGGCATCGTGGCAGCGGCACCACGTGTATTTCGCGCAAGACGTCAGTCCCGTCGTCCAGACAGTCTCGGCATTGGCGCTGGACAGGAGGAGCCCCAAGGTCAGTGCGGGCGCCAGGAGATGCATTGTCGGATCTCGTAGGTCGTGGCGCCCGTGATGGTGTGTGTGCGTCGTCGGCGGGAGTCCACTGCGGAAGTTGTGCCGGTTTATGCTGTCCAGGCGCCCGCGCCGCCGTCACGAATCTCCTCGGGTCTCAGCGAATCTGTCCGTGGCCCGATCTTGTGCCTGGCTCTTCGGCAGAGACCCAAGGCGCGCCGTCTCAACCGGGCCATGTCTCGGGTTGAAAAGTGTCTGAGACTGGCAAATCTCTGTCGCCATCGCCGGCGCTTGGATATCTAAACACGTCAGAGTCATCGAGGCGCCGTCGGATGGTTAGAACCTATGTGTTGCGATGTGCTCTCAGGGTGATGCTCGATCGATCTCCGGCAGGAATATTGGTGCGACGACGCAGCAAGGATACATAGCTGCTTTCTCTGATTCAGGCCCAGTTCGCAGGCTTGAGCGAAGATGAGAGTGCGATCAGGATTCTTTGCGTTGCTAATGCGGGCTTGAGCAGTGGTGGTCTGGCATCGGTTGGTCAACCGTATGGTGAGAAGCATTGCCCGACGCTCAATGCATACGGTAGCCTTCAGTCGCACGATTATTAGTAGTACTCTTGGCTTGTAGTGAACTAACACCAGTCATCACCCACCAGTACTGCACCAATAGTTGATGGTCCACATCTTATATCGCCTCGATATGAGGGATTGATTAGTCACGGACTCAGCAGCCAGCCCTCTTAGATCCGTTCAGCAGATGATTTCAAACACATACTGTCACAGCTCGCTCGGACAGACAGGCTCAATAGTCCAATCAACAATACTGATGTGCTCTAGAGCCCATGACTCGGGAGCGGCGAGGCATCCGGAAGCCCGATTAGTGACGAGCTCCATTTCACAAGAGCGCTCTGTCCTGACAAGAACGAGACTCACAACATCCGCAAGACCTGATCGTGCTCTTGCTTCATGAGTTGCAGACGATCAGCTATATAATGTCTGAGGCATGAGTAAAGATGGATTGACTTCACCTTTACCCTCGGTAGGCGCGCACAGCGAAGCTGCATCTTCATCCGCAACGGACTCCGACGTCGACAGCACCAGAATGGACAAAGTCCTGGCGCTGGGTCCAAATGCATACTTGCATTCGAACGCAACTCTCACTCGTTGGAATCTACAACACCCAGAACAAACCCAAACCCCCCACAACCTCCTCCCTCAACCACCCATGAGCCCCGAAACCGACGACCTGATCAAGAAATGGCCCTGGGTCAGCGGCACCGTCGGCCTGGCCCTCCTGCTCCCCCTCCTCTTCAGCGAGTGGACGACCGCACGAGGCAAGACCAGCGACCTCCGCTCCCCCAAAACCTGGTGTCTGCGCCTCCACGACCCGCGCTACTGGTGCCACGTCCTCGGCCCGATGTTCATGGTGCACCAATTCGAGGAATGGGGATACGACTTCAAAGGCCGACCGTACTACTTCCACAGATTCCTGTGTGCGCGATTGGTAGGCTTTCCCTCCTCGTATACAGCCGTGCTGGGGCGAAATTCGTTGGCTGATGCAGGCTCGCGTAGGGTTATCACGAAGACCTGACGAATTGTCCCGGCACGCCGCTGCCGGTCTTCGCCGTCAATGCCTTCACGATGTGGACGGCGGCGTGGACGCTCCGCTCGATGGACCCTGCCGGTGCCGGCGCGAATTTCTACGGCATGGTCGTGATCAACGGCATCGGGCATCTGCTGCCTGCGGTGAGGGACAGCGAATACAATGGTGGCGTGGTGATCACGCTCCTCGGGTTCCTGCCGGCGACGTACTTCTACTACACCGCTATGCTGGCGCAGGAGAAGCTCACAGCCTTGGGCGTCTTACGCTCGTTGGTCATGGGGGTCGTGGGCCACCTACTTGTGCTCCTGCCGTATAAGATGATCGAGATGGGATACATTGGCGAGGTGCCGGCTGCTGGTGTTCAGGTTTTGAACACTCTGATGCTTCATGTGGTTACTGCACCTTTATAGTCACTGCCGGGTGCATATGCTCGCACCAGTACCTCCATCACGATACCCCTCCCACCCTTCCTCATCTGGACCCCTGTCATGGTATCGATTTTCGCCTACGATGCAATCTTCCTCAGCTCTAAGAATTTTTTCGGACAGCGTCCCATCGCAATCAATAAATGCGCTTGAGCGTCAAATCGTTTCGCTGATTTCCCGAAGAGCACTGCTCCAAGAGCCGTATTATTCATCGCCACAGGTTCCTTGAACAGAATATCGCAAATTCGCAAAGCAGAGGAGAGACGCCATCTCTTCCATCCAGCTTCGCAAGGTGCCGAATTTGGTGGATCATCGTCCCTTAGCGACTTTATCTGCGTCGATCGCGTGAATGCTATCTGAGTACCAGCGGGCAAAAGAGAGCCGATGATCTACTGATGGAAATTGCCGGTGTACACCATTGGGACATGACGACATCACCTCCCTTCCCTGATGCTTTGACGACCGACAGACGCTAAATGTTCCAAACAGTCAGCACTCCGGCCGCTGAAAATTCAGCGCGACGGTTGGCCTATCTTTTTCCGCGGGCCCAACCTGGCGCCCTCTCCAGAAAGCATCAATTCAGCGGCTTGGGCCTCGATCAGCCTGACCTAATCCCACCACTGCCCCATCCAAGTCCTCATCATCTCCTCGTCCACGGCCCTCATACTCGCCAACGTCCTGCTCAACTTCGCCGTCTGAGCCGTAGCCAATCTCGGCAGACCCGCGCCCTCCCTCGCCAAGCCCTCATAGAAATCGATCAACTTGATACCCGGAATCTTTTCTGCATGCTCCGTCGTCGGCTCGATCGCCTTCAACTTGCTCAGCCAAGTCTTGAACGGCACGACTTGCACGTCCCGCCCTGTGTTCCTCTGGATCGCATCTCGAATCGCTGGGACGAGTTGAGACCAAGACACTGTTCGAGGGTTGGCGAGGTGAGCGACGGTGGCACTGTCGGCGCTTGCCTTAGTGAGTTGCTCTGCTCTCGATTGTGATACCTCGACCGCAGTCCTAGCTGCCAAGTCCAGGGGGACCCAGTCGACCAAGTCTTGGTTGCCCAGCCTCTCTGGCACGATGCCCATGGCTCGGCTTGAAATTACGATAGATGGTAGCCACTCGTGCTTGTTCCAGACCATTCCTTCTTCGCTCGGACCCGCGATCTGTCCTGTCCTGACAATGGTAGACGGCACACCGGCCTTTTCTGAAGCTTTGGCGAGGATGATGGAGGCAACATGTTTGCTTTCCGCGTATCCCTGACCTGGTATCGGGAGAGAGTGATCTTCCATGAGAACCTCGGGGACGAAATCAGAGGTCGAGTGCTTCGATAGCCAGTTGCCGACACTCGCGATGGACGAGATGAAGACGATTTGTGCCCTGTACCGAGACGCCAAGCTGAAGTCCACGCATCGTCTTGTGCCTGCGACGTGTACAGCTTCATACGACTCCAGAGCCTTGTTGAAGTCAACCGCCCAGGCATTGTGGATGAAGATGTCAACCTGCCGCAGCATTGTATCGTAGACGTCTTTTTGTAAGCCAAAGAGATCCTTGCTGAAGTCCGTGTGTAAGAATGTGACTTTTGAGAAGTCTGTAGCGACTTTGCGCTCATCAAAGCTCTTCCGGTTCCGTGCTTCAGCATCAGCAGAGCGGTTCAGGCAGTACACTCTGGCGACCGTCGGATTCGCAATGAGCTCTTGGAGAATATAGTTGCCCAAGGATCCAGTCGAGCCGGTGACGACAATCTTGTGTTTCTCTGGTCGATCGCTGACTTGCGCTGCTGGAAAACTTGGCAAATCATGGGTGTACTTCTCCACCATCTTGGCCATGATCTCCTCCTTGTTTTCTGCTCCACCGGCAGTCTGATCATCTTGCTCTCCACTGCTCTGCAACCATTTGGCCAGCCCTCCGATGGTAGGGTGAGCGTAAATATCGCGTGCAGACACTGTGCCTCTACCCGCACTCTTGCAGGCATGGCTCAGCGTCGAAGACAATGCCAGAACCTGCAGCGAGTCCGTGCCATAAGCAAAAAGATCTGCGTCATCCGCTGCGTCTTCTGGAATGGCGAGACCCTTGATCTTGAATACTTTCCGAAGGAAATTCTTCACATCTGACAGGCGCGTGCCCGGCTCCAGCTTTCCAAGCTGATCATCGCTGCCCTCGTTGGAATATAAAGCCTCGATTTCATTCTTGAACAGCTCCACAGTCTGCCTTCGCACCAGACTACCCTTTGCTGCTCGTTTGAAGGGCTTGTCGCGCTTCGCAATAGCGACTTTAGACCGCCACACACGTCCATGAGCGGGGGCAGATGCGTTTGCCTTCTCAATCATGGGCCATACATCATCCAGAAGCTCATATGGGTCCTTGTCTGACGGCAAGACATCCCAGTCTGGCTCAAGGATCAGACCTGTCTGGAATCGCCCTTGCCCAACCACCATCGAGCCTTTGAGGAATGGATGCGAGTCTACTTGCTTCTCAAATCCGACAGGATTGAACTTTTCGCCGTTGGACAGCACGATCCAATCATCCTTCCGGCCAATGTATGTCCAGAGCCCAGCTTTCGAAGGATGAGGCGCCATCAGGTCCTTCGTGCGCCATTCGTCAATGTCAGGAAAGGTGGCAAATACACCTTGCCATTGCAGGTACTCAGATTTCTTCTTGACGACCATTTCGAACAAGTCGGAATCATCCTCGGGCCGCATCTGCACGCCAGCGCCCTCCACAAACTCGAAGTAAGTCCAATCGTCCTTGTCCTTTGGTAGGAGATTCGGAATCAGTCCAGCTTCGGTCGAGCCTATAATAGTCTGCACGCGGGTGACAGTGTTGATCTTGTCGCCACTGCCATGGGCGAGGGGTGCACCGCCAAAGAAGACGTTCTCCAGGGTACCCAGAGCCTCCAGACCTCCTGATGTTGCTTCTACTTGCTCCAGTATCGCAGGAGCAAAGATGCCGGACCATGGTTTCGTGTCGTTGATGACATCGATGATGAGTTGAGCATTGATTGGTCGTTCGGCAGGGAGTTGAACTAATAAGCCCCTGTTCAGAATAGTACCAGCGGATACAATTGCACCTGCGCTCTAGTATTAGCCTTCAAGGCTGCTCCGCCTTCTCCATTAGCGCTAGTAATCACCCACCCATTGCATGAAAGTATGGGGCCATGGTGAACAAGGGTTTACCCTCAGGGAACAGGAGTGCTTGCACGCACTGTCGGCCTTCCGGCACGGGAATGAACCTGTGAGTGCGGTTGACAGCAATCGCGGCATTGGTGAGAAAGATTGGCTTCGGCAAGCCTGTCGAGCCACTGGTGTGAAGGATCAGCACTTTGGCATCCGCAGCACTGCTGTACCGGCCTTTGAATGGATGGTCGTCTCGATCCTGTTCCTCGCCGTGTTTGAGCATCTGATCCCATGATTCAACCTGGACAGTCGTGAGTCCAGGAACAGCTTCCTTGATCGTCTCAACAAAAGTCTCCATGCCCTCGCTGTGCAGAAGGAACTTGCAACCCGTCGCTCGGAACAAAGATGCCTGACCCTCTTTCGAATTTCTGGGCGATGGTAGCATTGTCTGCGCCCGCATCAGTAGCCGCTCGGGGGGACGGAGATCGATTGAAACTTACTCTGCATCCCGCCTTCATCAATCCAGTGACGGTGGTGAAATATCGCTGATCGTTCAGGCCAATATAAGCTATCGTTTCCTCCCTGTGATCGACCCCTATGGCCCACTGTGCCCATCTTGCCAGGCCGTCCACGGCGTGCGCGAGATCACGGTAGCTGATGCTCCTGTAGCCTCTCGACAAGTCGGCCGACCGAGGCGTCAGCATGAAGGTCTCATGGGGATGCTCTCTCGCATGCTTCTCAACTGCCCTGGGCAGAACTAGATCTCCAAGATCAGAAGGAGTCGATGGAGAGATCATTGTGTCTGCCATGTCAGTAATCTTGGGGGAGTGCGAATGAGGTGGAAAGCACGACAGAGTGGTCAAGGAACGAAGAGAAATTGACTACCTGCTACCTGGTCATCATTGTTTTATAGATGAAGAGAGGCACTTGGGGCCGATATACGGCGACTCCGTCGGGGTCGTGGTCCAGGAGACCAGCGACATGCTCCACAGACGATAGGTATCGCCTTTGCGACTGACGGTATGACGCCACTCGGATTCAAAACTTACCTTAGCTCGTCTATCCAGCGCACCACTCACAGGTCTCCATGACAGTCGGCGTCACGACTCACGGCCGCCGGGAGTCCCGCACGAGTGGCATGAGACGTCGGGCCATCGTGACGGGTTTTCGATAGCAGGACCTGAGGCCGAGAGACGAGAGACGAGAGACGCCGAGTGCGCATCGTTCGGGCCACGGCCGATGCACCGAGTGGCGAGAGGAATTGATCCCGCCCGGTGGTATATTTTTGAAAGAAAAATCAAAAAGATAGGTAGCAGCGAGGTAGCACCTGATGATATGATGATGATGATGATGTCGGATGACGGCACGCTGGTCTGATTACTACCTGGTATTTGACGCGTGCGGAACAGAAGGCGCATCCCGCGGCAGGCACGGCACGAACCCTACACCGCACCTTCTCGCAGATGACTCGGACTTCCATCACAGCCGGCAAACTATGCCGCTACGTATTAATAATACCTTATTAACCTGGGCTGGCTGTATATCGCACCAACCATGATGGGTTTTCGTGCTGGTGTCTTGCATCAACCACCGCTTCCCCTTTCATGACACATCGATTCTCTCTACCCACGCAATCACATTGCCTTCACAGAATCCTTTCTCAAAGGCGTCCGTCCCCTGGAGTTACTGAATTAGCGGCAATCATGCATCATCCACTCGACCGCTCTCCAGAGCGGGGTCCGGTCCAGAAGCACTGCCAGACTGCCATAGTCGGGGGAATAACACATGACGCTTGTGCCTGATATGATGATCAGACTCAACCTCGTCCGGCCTGAAGCAAGGTAGGTGGAAGCTGCAACTTTTTACTCTCTCCATCAAAACCTCTCTCTGGCCGAAGCACCTGAACCACAGATCACGTCAGCCCTGGACGTGATCGTCAAGGTCGGAGCCGCAGGCGTGTGCAGGACCGACATCCACATCCTGGAAGGACAATGGGCGGACAAGTCTCAGGTCAAACTCCCCTACACCATAGGCCACGAGAACGCCGGCTGGGTGCATGCCATAGGCGACGGTGTGACCAATGTCCACCTCAACATCCCGACCGTCGACATCATCAGCACCGAGATCAACTTCATCGGGAACCTGGTAGGAAGCTATAATGACCTGGCGGAGCTGATGGTGCTGGCTGCGCAAGGCAAAGTGGTTCTGCATACGACCAAGTATAAGCTGGATGACTTCCAGAGAGCTATTGATGATCTGAGCCCCGGCAAGGTCAGGGGGCGCGCCATTCTGGTACCGTAAGGGTTGGTTTGACCTTGAGAGATTGTTGCGGCTTGTATTCTTGTACGGCATCAGTACTGAAACATTGAGAGTGAGTAGGACATACATCGACAGATTTGTTATGGTCTTTAGCAGCTCGGGACATGAAAAATGCTTCACTTGAGCGCATGGCCGACGATGTCAAGTTTCAGTCGTGCTTCGTGATCGTAGGATTTTTATTTACTGGTCTAGACGAATCTGCTTCGAAATTATAACATGAAGTTCTAGCAATATTTTCCGCAATGACGCCATCTTTCGACCATACCTCACGACGGCTTCTGGTAGCCATCAACATCAGTCGAGTTGGCAAGGTCCTTGTACTTGGGGTAGAGCTCTCTCTCCATAAGTCTTGATCTTGCCCATAATGGCCTCATAGGCATCGCTGGGAACCGGTCGGCATCGTCAACACAGAGACGAAGGTCCGGCGACTTCGCGTGGCATACCTCCCGATGACCGTCCTGAGCGGCGGGTCCTCCATCTTGGCAATCTCCCACATCGCCCGAGCCCCCTTCGGCGGGTCGCCCGCCTGGGTCCCGTGCCTCTGCCCCATAGCCTTCTCCGCGTCGATGTGATCATAAGCGGAATTCTTGTTCTCGCCGAAGACCATAGACCGACCAGCCCCTTGCCACCAACATCTGCATGCGGAGCTGCCGGTCGCTGAGGGACTCGAACTCGCCGGAGAGACCGTAGCCGGCGTTGTTGACGACGACGTCGACGCGGCCGAAGGCCGCGAGGGCCTTGTCGAAGGCGTCGTGGATGCTGTTTTGGTCGGTCACGTCGCAGTCGACGGGGAGGTAGTTGTCCTGGGATGTGTTGTCAAAGTTGAGCTTCGATGAGTTCCGGGCGGTTGCCACGACTTTGTCGCCCTCGCCCAAGCATTTCTTGACCAGTTCGTAACCGAATCCGGTGGAGGTGCCAGTGATGAAGAAGACTTGCGGTGCCATGGTTGCAATTTAACTCGGCGTGTGATCCGACTTTGAAGAGACGTGGGGTAGATGACAGAGGGTCGTCGTTAACAGCTTGTGCCGCCACTATATGTGCGTAGAACACAATGATGGCAGACCGTCACTCATGCGGCTGCAGGTACCACACAGTGACATTGGTGATGGATAGTCTCCTCTCTACGGAGTTATGGTGGCTTTACTGATGACGTCGCGTGCATGACTCTAAAAGCCGCCTAACACCGTGTTGAATAGGGTCTTCAGCCCAGCGACTCCTCGGAATGGTGAAGAGCCTAGGACAACGGGTTGGTAGAGACAAATTGTGCCCATGCTGGAGAGGTCAGCCGTGGGCTGTAGCAGGTGGGTACAGCAGTATGAGCAGCCGACGCTGCCACGACAATAGCTTCAACTTTTTGTACAATATTCAAGGTAGTGTTGGTCAAACATGATTTTGAAGCACGACCGCTTGCTTTGCGATAGGTATGATGGATTAGTGCTGTACAGAGAATGCCATTACACATTATCGCCTTGGCGAGATCGTAGCCGCCAGGGTTCAAGTTGCGCCTTGAAAGCTCTGCTGCAGTATCTGTGGCTTCCTGTCCTCCAGGTCAAGAATGCACTGCCCGAACAGGCCGTTGGCCCACGAGAACCTGCTGGATCGTAAGCAAACATTGAAAGCTGCAACAGCAGGACACCAATCGAACTTACCACGTCCGTGTAAAGTCAGAGCCGTTGAAGGTATTGATGCTCTCATGGATCAGACCAAGTCCGCTGGTCGTGCTCACGAGCTCTTTGAGTTGCTCCGTGATCTCCGAGTCATCGTTGCTTGTCAAGATGCGCACAATAGAAGCCATCGGCCAAGCATAGCCGGGACCGTTGTGCGCCCCACCGATAGCGCTGATGTTAGGCCCACGCATGTAGTATGGGTTCTGTGCGCTGAGCAGCAGCGACCTGGTCGTTTGGTACACCGGATCGTTAACGTCTAGGTAGCCGAGAAATGGCAAAGATAGCAGGGAAGGAATGTTCGCGTCGTCCATGATGTTCTGACTGGAGTAACCATCAACCTCGTAGGCATAGATTTGGTCACCCCCAGCTGTGTGCACTATGCCGTGTTTGGTGATGGCCGTGCGCAAGCTGGAAGAGAGATTCGTCATGCGACTGGCAAGATCTGTTTCGCCAATTGCAGTGGCAATGTTTGCCGCGCAGCCTAGATAGCGTGACAACATTGCGTTTGCAGGTATGAAGCCCATGAAGATGGTCGCATCGTCCGACGGCCGAAAGAAGGATCGAATGAGGCCCGTACCACTGTTGAACGGATTGCCAAGGCCGCTGTTTTCTGTCGTCTCTGAAGCTCGATCGGTCTGACGGGTGAAGGAATACGTGAGCTCGCTCACGTTGCCATTCTCCTGGTAGGTCGGGACCATCATGTCCTCGGCGACCTGAAGAATGCTTTGCACTGCCGCAACCCACTTGTACTTTTTGAAAAAGTCCGCATCTTTTGTAGCATCGTAGTAGTTCGTGGACACTTCCAAGAATGCCGCAAGGGAATCCAGCTCATATTTGCATTCGAATACCGACTCCTTAGAATACTGAGGCCGAACGACATCACTGGCTCCATATGTATTCTCAGTAGGAGAGATCTTCGACTCAACTGGTGGTTGGAAGGAATTGCAGTACGGATCGATCCCAATGTACCGTGATTGCAGATTGATGACACCACGGTAAAGAGAAGCCAAAGAGTCGAAAGAGTCGGACGCGTTCAGCAATGGCAGATATGATTGCATTTGGTTAGCCGAGTCTCGAAGCCACATAGCATGGATGTCTCCGGTGATCAGAAACGTGAGCTCGACATCCTGCGCGTCATCTGCATGGCCATGCCCTTGCCGCTGTTAGCAGATATGTGGCATCATCAAGGGACCGCGGCTTACATGCAACCGCAGTGTCGAGCGTATTCGGATAGGCGTTCTCGAACAGGCGACGGAGGTCTGGGTCCGCGATTTTCTTGGAGATATCCGAGATGGTGGACTCGACGATGGACGAGTTGAAGGTCCTGCAGGCTGGCGCTGGGCGTTGATATGGGAGATTGTAGCGACCGCCTGAGTATGGCTCATGTGGCTCCTTCGAATAGTCGGCGTAGTCTGGGCATTGTGCTGCTGCCAAAGCCACACAAGCAGCTAATCCTGAGAGGACGCTGATCATGCTGGGCATTCTGTCTTCTGGCGTCGTGAGGTCACGGGCAGTCGGTCAAACGAGGTTGAAGGTTATTAGGAAACAGTCGAGTTATTATGCAGCAGCGGACGTGCACGTACAAAAGTGCTCCGTGATCGACACGAAGTCAGCAGCGGCGGGTTGCATTCAATAGCGGGGTCGTCTTCAATAATAATAATAGGATGGTTTGACGAGACGCTTTACCATGCCATGAATACTAGTCTCTAATAAGGTCCTGCTGGTCGTGAACCCTTGAATCAATGAAATATGTGCCAAGATGCCGCCGGGTCATCTCATTCTCATCTCCGCCGCTGTCCGCCAGAAATTCTGATCGACAGCTTCAAGAACATGGATCCTTCGGGCCATGCGCAGATGGACGGCAGGCTTGACCACGGTGCCTGATCATCCTTGTGGTACATAGCTCGAGCGGGGTATGGTTGCACTGTTGTGTTGCTCGCGAGCACAACAGTATCGTGGCCTCCACATGGTACCACGCGGCTGCAGGCAGTCGACCGGTTGCTTGGGCTTCTCGTGTCGAGAAAAATGGTCAGGAAGGTTTGAAGGAGGAGGGGATTCGCCAGCAGCAGCAACCTGGAAAAGGTCTGAGACATTTCGGCAGAAGTCGGCCCACAGATCCCGAGCGAGGCGGAGCGCGTCAATTTCGTGTTGTACGGAGGTATGCATTTCTGTGCTCTGCAGCCTGCTTACGATGCACCGCCTATGCCACGGGTGTCGACGCTGTTAGCCATCATGACCTTTGAGCATCATCCGATAGTCCATGGCCTGGACGCCGACGTCGTGGGCTCGTCATCTTCCACGCAGCCAACAAGTCAGCCGTCGTCTTCTGCACTCTGTCCACGATCATGACGTTAGCCGTCTAGACGAGCATCTCGAACAATAGACGAGGTGCCCTTCGTTGCCGACAATGGACTGACGGCGGCTCCATGCACTTGAATAGCCAACTCTGCGTCTTCATAGAGCCGCTCGTGCAGCGCGATATTAGGCACCGTTAACAAAGGGGCTCGACTGTTCATCCTGCCCGGACTGCTCAACGCAGTATTCAGGCTGCTGAATGCCTTCTCGCGTAGTCAGATCGTGGTCTCGTGCTTGACGCGGCCCTCTACCAGTAGCGGAGTGCATGCATTCAGTAACAGCATGTAGAACAAGCATGCTTCCATCATGGACTCGCGAGAATACATGCATTCGTTCAGCTTGGTATCGACAAGCGCCCTAGGCCAGCAGAATGACCTGACAGTCGATATATTCGAGACCTTCGTCGGGCGACTGCTGTACCAATGCCATGCTAGGAGGCAGCCGGATGTGGCGACAGTGATCTAGCACCCAATAGGTCCTAGAACCACGGCTGCTCCGGAACCCGGAGTGCGCTTAATGGATCTTTATGGCCTCCCTCCAAACGCATTTGGCTGGTCTGTTCACAGTACACGGTCGTGCCAGCAGCTTGCAAGGTACAAAAGTTTCCGGTCAACAGCCGTCTCAGCCTCCAATTCAGCAGAGGTTCGAGTCGTTCCGGATGCGTGTAAGTGCGACTGTTGAGTTGCGAGTGGTGCTTTGGCTGTGCTTTGCCCTCGCGTTCGGCTTGAATGCGCGTGCCACGCCGATGACTGTGCTGCGTCGCTCGAGACATAATGATCCTTTGATGAGACCCGGAGACTCTAGACGGCTTGATAATGTATAAGAATGTGAGCTCTGAAGATTGGGAAGCTCCATCGCTCAGCGTTGTCGGTAGGTGGGAAGCATAATCGTTTGGACATGGCGGCGGTAAAGCGTTGATCTGTCTCTAAGGCCGAGCACGGCAAGTCGTGTCCTTCTGCGCTTATATATCAGTGCAGGATTCAGGCCGCTCAGCCTGACCAAGACGTATTGGCGCGAGAATCACGGGGCGCGATGGCCAAAACTAATAATGGCGTCGAGGCGTGAGGCGTAAGGCTCCAGGCGCACCGGCGACACTGCTCGATCGCGCATGGCTGCATCTTTTCATTGACGCGAAAGCCCTTGCATAAGATATAGTACATTAGAAAGTCTATCCCCGCCTTACCACTGCAGTGTTACAAGGCTACAATCTCCTTAGCTTGATGACCTTCCCAGCTTTCCTCTCGCAGTCATTACCATCAAAGCAAATTCCCCTACCAATGAAAGGGCTATGATATGCGGCGTTCGATCAGACAGGAAGAGCTACCTCTTGGTTCACTTCCCTGACGATGAAATGCGCCATATGTACAAAGGACTTTGGAACTGGTCGTTCTGTGAATCTGAGTCCAATGCTCTAACGATTCTACTCACAGACATCCAGTGGATTGGGGGTCTATCTTTGCAGAAACCCATTCAGTCCCAATCGCGCTATCTCAACAAAGCAGGCTCTGGCTCCTGGACAACATCAAGACTCATACCAGGTTTCCTCCTTCCCGTCCGATCCGACCTCGGCGAAGCCAACGCCACGCTTACTCGATGCCACTCCCTCCCTCCTCGCTTGATGCAGCAAGGGCTGATCTCCCCATCCTCCAACCTGTCGGCCCAGTGCACCGTATGCTTTGGCTCATAATCTGGCAGTATGAAAGATATCTTGCCTGCTCTGAGGACATGAGCGCCAAGCTTGCGAGTCGTGACGGGCGAGTACAAAGGACTGGGAGTGTGCCGGTGCTTTGCCAGAGGTGTGGGCGGAAGGTGGCGCCCTGCTGTGATGTGCAGATCCTGGAGAAGCTTGTCGAGGGTGGTGTGGAGGTCGACGGTTCGGATCTCTGTTGGTCTTCTTACGCTCTTGTTACGTTGCATGGTCGATGTTGATGCAGGGGCCGGTGCGCGCAATGCTGCCACCGGGGCAGGCTCTGCGATTCTCACCTTTTGGAATACCATCTTTGAGCCATCTTTGCGTACCATAGCGAGGGATTATATCAGAGCGGGGAAAGGCACGCGACAGGTCTGTGATGAAATGAATGACGAGGAGGTCTGATTGTTCTTTGTCGACCAGCCCGAGCATACAAAGCATGGCTTTGTCAGTCTGGATCAACCTCATCTGGTAGGCGGCCACTGAGCACTTCAATATCTTGCATAGCCTGAGAATGTTGTGGCGCGTATTGATAGTGGTAATCAAGGTGGTGAGGTCATCCCATGATCAAGGGTCCCGCTCTTTGTTGATGATCGTGCTGGTAGTATGTACAATTGGAAGTATCTGTGGATGCTTCCCGACAGAGTTCGACATCCCGATCTCAATGCGCGTCTATTGCCTCGACCGACAGCTCTCAGTAGGCAACGCACAAGCACCTAGGCTTCGGCAGCTTACGACGTGGAATTGCCCGGAGGAGCGATCCCAAGGGTTGAGGCATCGTTCTGGTAGCCTCCATCTGCTGTTGTGTATCCAGCAACGGAGTAGTAAGAGTTATCCGTGTAGTCGGCAGTTGTGTTGACACCGATCTGGATCCAAGCAAACAGACCGTCGCTGATATCATCACCAACGTAGACGAACTCTGGGAACGGATCGTAGGTCGTGCAGGCTTGAACGATAGACCACATGTCATCGTCGTTGGAAACGATGGTCTGCGTGTTGGTGTTGTATGGGTAAACGGCCTCAACTGCGGACCGTAGCGTCTCTGGGTAGAAGAGCTGGCCGATGTGGGTGACGGCGCCAGTACCTATTTTTGACGATCATTAGCCTACTGATCCATAGTTCATCAGACAGCAACGTACCGTTCGCCAGCGTGCCATTTGTAAGCACGGTTGCGTTCATGTGGGCGAGAAGATGGGTGTGCGTGGCGCGGCCATCATAATGACCTGGGAAGATCGATTCGAAAGATACGACGCCATCCGAGTCCGTGAACTGGATGCCCCTCAAATAGGTGCTGTCCCAGCCACCTGCGGCATAGTTACCAGATTCGCTGATACCTGAGTAGACCCCAGTCGCGTTGGCGTTCCAGATGTCGACCGCAATGTCAGACACAGGCTCGCAAGTGTCTACGTCCAGGTACTGGACCTCAAGGTAGAAATCAATACCCTCACTGACAGAGAAACCAGTATCAGCAGATGCGGCGGACAGATCCACTCTACACAAAATCGTCTCACCTGTACAGAGCTTCCTTGACGTTCTTGCGGATGGTCTCGCCCACAACATAGTACGGACCGTCCGTCACCTCGGGGGTCAAGATGCAGGATGTGTTTGCAGCAAAGAAGGTAGACTCAGCGGTTTCAGAGTTGAAGATGTCGATTTCAGTCATGTTGTGATTGACAGTCTCGTATTCCTCGAGCGTGGCAAGATCACGACGATACTTCTTCGGCTCTGCACAGTCAAGTCAATACCATGCCGTGGCCGATTGATCCACGACACCTACTGGCAGTGATGCCGCGTGCCGCACGAAGGCCCTGGACAGCCTCAGAGCGGCGTGCAATGGAGCGTTTCTTCGTCTCCTGGTACTTAGCTGAGCCCTCACACTTGTTGATCGAGCGTTTAGTGTGGGCAGCCCAGAAGTCTCGGGCTTTGATCTGCTTGGCGATCTCTTCATGATCGTGGTGCTCACCAGGATGAGCTGCTACCAGTGACGAGGCACAGAGCGCAGAGAGAAGTGCGTGGAGCTTGACCATAGCGGCGTCTTTCAAGAGCGAGTGTACAATCTGTAATGATATCGTAGATCGGTGTCGATGAGTGCGTTGAGGTTGGGAGGTCTCTTAGAGCAGGCAGCTAACATTTTATATTTGAGCACCTTACGACTGGACTTGCGCATCTCCTTAAGACATTCCTCGATGTTGTCGTTGTGGGACTGATTATCCCAGCATTGGTCACTCCTCAGCAAAATCTTAGCCACAATGATTGGCCGCTGCTGCTCTTCAAAACTCCACACGCAGGAAGGTGATTGCTTGCACAGACCCATAGGAGGCACGTCTGTGCAACGCAATCAATCAATTGCGGCCCTCGTCGTCAGCAGATACAAACACCGGGGATGCTTCATCAAGGGCGGCTCTATTGTATCTGCCACTCGGGTGTCTCCAAAAGGCGGAGATCTGCTAGACGGCGGCGATATGCCAAGCATGTGCATTTTGCGCGGCTTCACCTAAGCGTCATTAATAACAGGCGTAGTCATGAGTCTCATGGGTAATCGCCGCCGCAGGATTGGCCACTCATCCGGTCCATTCTTCGTCTGCGTACATGATGCTAGAGGTTCGAGTGCGCCTGCTGCGTCGAGTCGCGGGCTACTGCAATGTGCCGTCGCCATCAATGAAGTCGTCGTCAACAAGCGGCAGGACTAGGCAGGCTCCGGGCTTGGCAGGGCATGTTTCGGGACAAAGACCTGTAGCTTAGCGAGTCGTTGCACTGCCTCCGGTGGTACGCAGACACTGATACCAACTGCATCGTGCAATATGTGAAACGGCCAGTCCAGTCGATGTAATGTTGCTGACGCCGCCGCGCAGTGCTGAAGACGTGCTTCGGCACGCACTGTGGACTAATGAGGGTCACCAATTTCCTCCCGGCGTAGGGCGACACCATGAAGCGCGTATCTTCTATGCCGCTTTGTCGAACAGACGTCTGGCTACTACGGCCTAGCCCTTTCGCCCGCGCGCGCTTATCGACAAGGGCGGTCAGGAAATCTTTGTTTGCCAAGTCTTGAGACGAGGACGCGAGACGAGTGGTAGTAGGACGTCTGCATCTTGCTACAGTCTCCATTCCTGACCATGTCAATAATCGTCGGTGCTTGTAAGTTCATCTATCCATTCTCTAATAACGAAGGCAAAGCAAGGAGCTCAAAGTGACAGTGGTTTCTATCCAAAAGTCAAGGGTCGGCGCTGACCGAACGCCCACAGGTAGAAACCAAGCTGCATGAAGCGGTCATGGTTCTCGTAGCATGATTTATCACTTAAGCTTTCACGAATGTTCTGGATGGATTGAAGGATTCCAACACGTGCGGCTTTCCAGGTTCAACCCTTGATACCATGCCCGAACTTCTTCCTCCACCGTTTCGACCACACTAAGCCAGGGCTGATCCTCTCGTCTGTAGCATGAGGAGAGTGGGTTCGCGAATAATCTGGATTTTGAACTCGATGCCGTGCACCACTACTATCGTCATGTGGAATTGTTGAAGTTGGTCGTCCGTCATTGCTGTGTGGTGCCACTAGAGATGGGTTGAATACCTTAGGTATGGTTCCGTTGCTGTCTGTTGTTGGGGAGAGGAGTCGCCAAGCTGCTTGGAAATGCTTCGTCTGCACCTGTGCAGTTGACCTTCAAACGGAAATGACAGACTTGGGTGCACAGTCTCTGCATGGGGGACTGATCGATCATATCCTAGACGAAATCACTTTCTTTGTTCTTAGTAGACAAGGATACATCGCCTGCATCATAAATTGGCCATTCCAGTTGTGCCGTTTCGATTTGCCGGGGTTCTATGTACCGGCACATCTAGACCACCATCCAACAGGTCATGTCATTACCTTATTGTTGTTGACATACGAAGCAACGGGAAGGCTCTAGTGCTGCGAATCAGCAATAGCCTTCGCCCTATCCTCCCTAGCCTTCGTGACAGCAGGACGTGCCTGCAGCCTTTCATTCCAAGCCCACGCTGTAGGATACTTCTCCTTCCACTCTGCCTCAAAACCCTCTCCATTGATGTGCGGAGCAATGGTGAGCAGCCAATGCCATGGCACGAACGCGAGGTCGGCGTAGGTCACTTTGTCCCCGACCAGATAGTGCTTGCCAGTCTTCTTCAGATGCGAGTCAATGACTCCAATGACACGCCTGATCTCGTTACCATAGCGGTCCAGTACCGACGTCAAGTTCTTCTCCGGGTGATAGAGAGTGAACCATGCACGCTGGCCGAAGTACGGGCCTTGGCCGGATGTTTGGAAGTGGAACCAGCTCCGAGAGAGATACTTCTCTGGAGATGTGCTGTAGCTCAAGGACTTTGTGGTGTCGTAGGTGTCGAGCAAATAGTCGATGATGGCACCGCTCTCCCACAATGTCACGCCCGTATTTGGGTCCTCAATCGCTGGCACACGACCGTTCGGGTTGATTGATTCGAACGGCTCTTGGTGCAGGACTGAGAAATCCATAATCTCGGTAGTATAGGGGAGCTTGAGCTCGTTTAGGATGATGGCGACCTTCCATGGATTTGGTCCCTGCAATTACTATTAGAGTCTCGTCGTAAGAAGTCGAGATTCCCAGACGTACACCTGGGTGGGAGTAGAGCTTGATAGGCTTCTCAGCCTTGACACCAAGCCCGACGGCATCCTGAACACTCTTGATAATGTCAGCCATAATTGATACGGGATAATTGATATGACTGTTGTTGAGAGAAGCTGCGCGACGAGGCCATTTTATTATTCCCAATGGCGGAGGGGTACATTCCAGACCCCGCTTCGTCATCGATGGCGGGACCGTGATAGACTTCGGCGGCGCTGTGACTATCATGCACATTGATGGCGGCGTCCTGATCATAAGCGGTGCAGCGGAACTGCATTAGTAATAATACGGCACATCATACATGCATTGCAATACTGTTGATGCGGCTCGGAACAGAAGCCGAAAGGAACGGTGCCTGCATACATACGCACCGCCGTGCCTTGCGGTATCGCCTGTATAAGCGCCTGCGTGTATAGATGGTCGTGCTGCCTTGAAACAATGTTCTTTACTAGGCGCAGGCCACGGTGGCATCCGCAACCGATATCACCGTGCTTGAAGATCGCATTGCATTGTCTTCTCTTTCAGCGGCTTAACGAACGCCATCGGCCTTGGTTCTGTCCTAGGCTCTGTCGCTTTCCGCGTGCTTTTAGTTTGCACGTTGCGCGAGATACAAGCCTTTGCTCATATCGCGTGTAGAAAGAGGTCATCTCCATTATCACGTTTGGGTTTCTAGCCGCCAAGCCGTAGACTGCATGTATTCTTGATGCTGAACAAGGCGATCCTCCGTTGATGGCAGTGTCGAGCCGTTCTTTCTGCCAGGCAACGTGCCTGAAGGGATCGTCACACTACAACTGCCCTGGGGCGTGTATCCACTCGCGCCAACAAGTCGTTTGCCTTCCACATATGGTGACGTGACGGTCGTAACAACTGATGACGCCAGATACGGATGGGCTGCCTGTCTGGCCGTCCTGGCTGGCACAGGAGCGCCCCTGCGCCTTTCATGATTGAGAGAGGGAGGCACTCAATCAATGCATTCGCCAGCTTTGCGGCACGGCATCGGCCTCCTGGGAGGCGGAGAGTCAAACTTGTAAGGCTCCTTGGTATGTTTCCTTAGAGAGTAGCTGCTTTGTCTAGGTTTTTAGAAGTCGATGGTCGTATATGGAGGCCCTTCTCTCCAGCATTGCACTGCTCATTTGTCGTGCCTCTTTTCTCAACATGCAACATGCAGCCATAGCAGTATTCTCGACATTACGATTGCTCTAAAGGCCAACGCACCGCTACCGCAGTCTGATATGGACATGGTGGAGCTGCTCACGTTCTTCCCTGGCAGCACTTCCTGGCCTCTGCTATTGTTCCGCACGCTTGCTCACGGCTGAACCATGCCTCAGAATGCTATGGAGGTGCTTTACACCCCTGACAAGCTCAACGAGAAGAGCCTCCAGTGTTGCGGCGCAACACTTGGGAAGCAAATCAGTACGGCTCTAAAGTGGCACCATGAGGACGAAGCATTCGAACACCGCGAATACCCCAGCAATGGCGCATTCGACCCCGATGTAGAGTAAAATGTGAGCAATTGTGCTCCATGCGACAATGTTAAGATTGCAGAGCCGATGAGCCTGCTCAGCCTTGCTCGAGGTTTAGTGCACTGGCCAGAGCGTCCGGACACTGGCGTAGGGACTCAGGTCGTCCGTCATGTTTATAAGAACCAAGACGCACTCGAGGCCTCAGGGTACACTACCGCCGACATCCCGCGCTTGGTCGAAGAGTGGCACTTGAGCATGCCACCTCAGGACAACAGGGTTGACTGGGACAGTCGGGGCAAGAAGAGGGTTTTCGCCGCCATCGAACGGGAGGGTTAGCGAGGATGGAGCCAGTCAAGGGGGCACCGGACGGGTGTCTGTGTGTTCTTGCTGCGATTGCGCTGACCTGGATGGGTGTCGACTTGGTCTCCAACACTTGCGGGAATCGCTTGGAGTTTGGGTAGCTGGTAATGGATCAGCGTGCATAGAGATCAAATCGTGCACGTCAGTACGAGCGAATCTACCAGCGCACAACTCTTGGCGTGCAGACCGACTCAGTCAGCAGCTATGCTAATTCCCCTCCCGGCGCACAACATCTCTATGCAGCGCCCGAAATTCTACGTTCGCCCAATAAGCCACCGACCCCTATCCTGCTCTTGCTACATAGGCTGAGCGGGGCCCAGTCTTCGCACGCAGTCAGCAGCGCAATGGTAGATATCGCAAGGAGGGCAGGGTGCAGCTCGTCACCGACTGTGATGTAAGCGGCTATGCTCCGTGTGGAAAGTCGAAGGTCGCGAAGGAGGCGCCAACACTGTGATGCACTGGCCCGAAGATTACGATGCCGGTTTGCTCACCCAGGTCGTCCACGTGGTAAAGATCAAAAAGCATATTCTTGACAAGGCTGAGACCTACACCACAGAGGACATTGCGGACTTGGCTGCCAAGTAGGGCTTCACGACGTCAGCGGGGGCGTCCACTCAGGGCTGGGATGCCGGCGGCAGGATTATTAGGATGATGGCGACCATTGCGACTGGCGGGGGTAAGGGTATTTTGTTGTGGAAGGATGATCTGTGGTCAATCAGTCCATCGTATTCAGTGCCGACTTAAGCCACCTGACGAAACGTGCTTCTGAAAAGCCGGAGTGAGTTTGAATGCGCTGATAATGGTTGGAAATCATAGGCAAGATGGAGGGAGAGCTCCTTCGATAGACCGAACAGAATCCAGTGACATTGCCTTCAGCATTCATGTCTGCAGCATCTGGCCGCCAGCGCCTGTCATGTTTTGCATGTCCAGGCAGGCTAGAGGCCTTGATGCCCGAGGAAAGCTGCAAGCAAGCTCCGAAATGATGGGAATACCCTCTTGTCGCCATCTACGCGTGGAATGAAAAGAGGTTGCCTCGATGCGTAGGCCAGCCAGACTTGATTGGCTCTGACGGATGGAAGGCTAGCGGCAGGACGCGAAAGATAGAGCGGCAGCATTTGGTCGGAAAGAAGCATATTTCCACTACATACGCGACCGCGATCAAGATGATATGCCACCAGCACGACTCGTCATTGACCCACTGTGGCAGTGTCTCTGTCCAGCCTGGTCCCGAATAACATCATCGCGACTACTGCGGACGGTAGCCACGCGACCATCGAGGTGCCTCAACCAGCGACCTTTCGTCCCCGCGCGCCGGAGCATTGCAGTCCAGGTGCAGCGACAAGATGATGGTGGTGACGATGAAAGCAGTATCATCAACTACAATCATCCCGTGACAAAAAGGCGGCTGGCAAGGGACTTGCACAGCGCGCTGGAGAAAGCCAAGAAGGAGCCCACGCCATATCTCTACACCAAACTTCGCGCCCTTGCCATCAAAGCCCAAGTTCGGGAGGTGCGCGCTTTGGTCGAGCACTTGATCCAGGAGCGACAAGAGAAGCCGGATGTCAACTTGTACACGGCGCTCATCCTGAGCAACGTGAGTGCGACCGCGGGAGCAGCATGGCGGGTCTTGGAGTACTTGGAAGAGATGAAGCAGGCGAATTTGGAGCCGGACAATGCTTGTTGCCATGCCATTCTGCGCGTCTTGGCGGTGCATCCCGATCACCTTCTGCGAGCCGACGTGCTGGAATACATGCGGAACAGATGGCTGGAGCTCAATGAAGAAGGCATGCACGATGTCGCTGCTGGGTTGTTGAGAGAGGGCTTGTTCGAGCAGGCGATGAACAGGATCGACGGCATGCAAAGAGAAGGCGTACAAGTCCAACCATGGCTGCTCGACATGGCGCTCTACATGCTCTGCGCTGCTGGCGAGGTGGAGGAAGCCCATCGCGTCATGCGACAACGCTTTGATCGTGGCGAGATGACGCTGAGCAGGATTGTGTGGCATACTCTGCTCGACACCGGTAGCTATTACCGCCATCATCCAAGCACAGCGCTGGTCTGGAACTCTCAAGTCAACACTGGCTACATGAATCCAGCGTCCGGTATCTGTCTGAATGTGCTGGTCACGGCATCTCAAGCTGGAGACGCAGTCCTGGCCACCGATGTCTTCTCACAGCTCTCGAAGCGTGGAGGGCAATTTCAACTCATCCATTATCAACTTCTCATGGACTGCTATCTCAACACCGCGAATCCAGATCTCACGCGTGCATTGAGTATATTGACTATTATGACGATCGAGAAGGTGAAGCCTACAGTCTTCGAAACGCGAGCCCTCTTCAACCATATGCGTAACAGACCTGATCTAGTCAAAGAAGCCTTCAAGATCCTTAAAAGCCTGCACGACCAGGGACGCGAAATACCTCTCGCAGCTCTGAACCTCCTCATTGAATGTCACGTCGAGCAGAAGAATCTAGACGAAGCACTGAGGATCTACAAGCTGATGCATTCGTTCGCTCCTCCGAGTACCTCCAGCACGCACAGAACGTTTGTCAACGTTGAGACCTTCAATCTTCTCCTCAAGGGCTGCCGAGTAGTCTCTCCTCCCGACGAAGCACAAGCCAGCTTCCTGGTCTCCGAGCTCCTGGCTCTTCGCATCATGCCTACCCCACTGACCTACGACCGACTGATCCTCGTCTTTATCGAAGCTGCCGTTCACACTCTCCAAACTGCTGCCGCATCCTCACCACCAGACGAGCCGCAACAAGCGCGAGGCCTGGAATTGCTGGACTGGGCCTTCCGACACTTCGCCGACATGCGCGCCGTGTCTGCTGACGACCACAGCTCGCCCTCCTCGACTGGGACGGGCCTGGGATGGATGCCTCGATTTGGCACAGTCGAGTCGCTTGCGGTGCAGCTTGCCAAGGTGGGTGACGGAAGGTGTTGGGATGTGCTGCAGGCTGGTGAGGATGTGGGAGGTGAGGGGCTGGATGGGTGGGAGATGAAAGGGAAGTGGGTGAGGAGGAATGTTGAGCAGGCTTGGGCGGAGGCGACTAGGAAGGGGAGCGATGGTGCAGAGGCTCCTGTGGACGCGGCTAGGCAGGATAGCAGTAACAAGGATGTGGCCAATGTGGATGTTGGGTTTGGGTTCTCGTTGTAAGCGAGAACCGGATTGTGTGGGACAAGGCGAAGGAGGCTGCTTGGCTCAGGCTGCTTATACGCCGTTCATCGACTAGCCTAAATGCTGTGCGAGTCATGCTTGGTGTTACGGACACAAGTCACTCTGTTAGACAGCCGATTATTGGTGCCGTCTTGCCAATGACCATGAAATCAAGCCAGTTCACAGCCATCGGTGGGGCATCGTTATGCAAGACCTTTCCCGCTGCGTGTTGAGAATGTCGTCGCAGTGAGACTTTGGGTTCGAAACTATCGGAGAAGGATATCTACAGAATGCATGTAATCAACCGCTTTTTACCATGTACGACGATGTTTCTATGGCATCCTCCGATTTCTGCAAATGATACCCGGTGCTATTCGAGGAAGGTGCTCGGGTCGAGATGCCAAGACCGTGGGTTCGAGACGGCGTGGAAGGGCACTAGAGGAGCGTTGAAGGGCAATAGAGGAGCGTTGAAGGCGTGGAAGGGCAAGAGAGAAGGAGCATTGATAGCGAAGCTTGTGCATCAGGACCCCGAGCGCATGATCTTGACGGTGTTCAGGCTCGGATAAGTATGCGCCATGTAAGGACTCGAGTTCGGCCGATCGATCGCGATGAAGCTGCGTACGTGACTGATGTTTTTCGAACATGAGCAGCGCATCGTGAGAATGGGTATCTCGAGCATCGCGCAAGCAATTCGTTAGTAGTGGAGCTCGCGAGTCCATGTAGAGTTTACCGCCAGCAACGACTGGAACTCAAGAAGTCACGACGCAGCAAGAACGGCTCTGAGTGTGTGACGAAGCTGATCTGATGAAACTGCACATATTATGAAATTACAAAAGCTAGCATACATCAACAGGTGTTGGTAATCATGCCAGACAACAATGAATGAATGGCCAAGCCTCCAACAAATCTCATCCTCCTTCCTTCCATGCATCAAGACTATGACACTTTCTGAGCTTGCATCCCTGTCATACCCAATACTGTCCATCACACACACAAGGAGAATGCTATGGAAATCATTCCGATAGCTTTTTACAAAACTTGCCGCAGACTAATGGCCCCATCCACCCCATCCGCGGAAGAAGCCGTGGTGGTTGCCAAGGAAGCCATGGTGGTTGCCGCCTTCGCCGCCAGTGTTGCCAGTATCAGCCGTAGGGCTGGCGGCGGGAGTGGCATCGGTGTTATCAGTGCTGGCGTCAGGGCTGGCGCCGGGAATGCCTCCTTGCACGCCGCTAACGACTTCCTTGAGAGTGCTGCCACCGTGGACGCCCCAAGATCCCATACGGTGAACGGCAGCCTGGGCCGAGGTGTACTGGCCACGGTCATTGAATTTGCCGATCAAGTCGTCGAGGGTGTCCAGAATCGACAGCTGGCCGATGAGGATGAGCTCCTCAATCTGGAGCAAGAGCGCCGTGTCATCCGGCAGAGCGGTGGGGATAGCAGTCCCGACTTGAGTCTGTGTCACAGTCACGAAAGTCGTTATGGCTGTGGTGGGCGAGCCGGAGACGAGGGTGGAGATCGTCGAAACGGAAGAAATGGTCACCGTGGTTGGGACCGTCGTGAAAACAGTCGTTGGCACATCGCTGGTAGCCGTCGAGAGGACACTCGAAAGAGTCGAGAGCGCTTGGCTGTCGGTACTCGTGACTGTCGCGGTCTGGGTCGTGATACCGGACAGAATTTGCGTAACAGTGGACACCAGACCGGTGTTGGTCGACGCCGAGGATGTCTGCGGGTTGACTTTGATGGCTGCCGTGGATCCAGTGACAGTAGAGTAGCCGTTGACTGAGCTGAAGAGACGGCACTCGTTGTTCGCAACGGTGATGGCAATACATTCTGCGTTGGCGTCACAAGCAGCCAAGCACGTGTCGACTGTGATCGTGTCGCCCTGGCGCTTGGTAACGAGACCGAGGGTGTTGCCAGAGTATTCACGGTTGCAGAATACATCGTACGGCACACCCTGTCCATCCTTGTATTGCTGGCCGTCGAACGTCGGGCAAAGGCTGTTCGATGCAGATACGGCCGAAGACGTCGTGGTGCTGGCGACAGACGTTGGACTGGCTGTAGTACTGGCAGTTGAGCCGCCCTCGGTGACGTAAACGGTCACAGTCACGTAGTCAGTGAATGACGAGACAAAGGATGTCGTGCTGATCATGGTCGAAGAGCCGGAGCTAGACGTGAGGGTTGCAGTCACGGTGGTTATGACTGTGGTAGCTGAAACCGTGGTGACTAGCGTGGAAGACGGCGAGCTGGAAGACGGACTGCTGGATGCAGCGCCAGAGGATGTCGTCAAGGCAGCGGAGCTGCTCTGCGCAGGGGCGCTTGAACCGGAAGCCGAAACACTCTGCGCGGAAGAGTTCGAGGCAGAGGGCGACGCGCTCAGCGGGAGAGCTGTCGATGCCAGGCTACTCTGCGCGGGTACGCTCGGAGCGGAAGCTGAAACAGTCTGCGAGAGAGATGTCGCGGCCAATGTGCTCTGCGCTGAAGAGTTTGCAGCTCCAGTTGAGGCGCTCAGCGGGAGAGCTGTCGATGCCAGGCTACTCTGCGCGGGTTCGCTTGAAGCAGAAGCTGAAACAGTCTGCGAGAGAGAGGTCGCGGCCAATGTGCTCTGCGCTGAAGAGTTTGCAGCTCCAGTTGAGGCGCTCAGCGGGAGAGATGTCGAGGCCAGGCTGCTCTGAGCAGGAACGCTTGAAGCGCCAGCGGCAACGCTCTGCGAGAGAGACACTGATGGCGATGTGCTCTGCGCAGAAGACTTGGAGGAAGCCGAGGTGCTCTGCGAGGGCGAGGTCGAGACCAGGCTGCTCTGCACAGTGGAGCTCAAAGCGGAGGTTAGCGCGCTTTGCGAGAGAGAAGCCGAGTTGCTGTGCCCTGATGAGGCTGTAGCAGAAGCCGAAGTGGTTTGCCCGTAGACGGTCGTCGTGACGTAGTCCGTGAATGTGGAGACAAATGAGGTCGTGCTTGTTACAGTCGAGGCGCCCTGGCTAAGGGTGAATGTCGTGGTCACGGTGCTAACGATAGTGGTGGGCGACACCGACACAATCGGGCTAGCGGTCGAGGATGTCGCAGTGCTGCTGATTGAGCTGGCCGCGGCGGTCAATTTGATGGCAGACGTCGCGCCACTCTGTACTACCGTACCGGTGACCGAACTGAAAAGCTGACAAACGTTGCCCGCGGTCACGGAAATGGCAGTACATTGCGAGTTGGCGTCGCAGGCGGCAAGACAGCTTTGCACAGTGGATGAGGCGCTCTGTCTCTTCGTCTTTGCGGTCTCGCTGATCATGTTGCCAGTGAAGACTTCGCCGCAAGTGACGAAGTATTCTTCACTCTGAGCGTCGACGTATGTCGAGCTTGCATGAGATGGGCAGAGGATGTTGGTTGCAGAAGCGCTAGCCGACGAGCTGCTGACAGTGGAGCTAACATTGGCGGCCGTGGAGCTGGACAACGAGGCTGCGACCGAGCTGGATGGTGAGGCCGAGCTGGTCTGAAGGACTGAGCTCGGATTGGCGGACGCCGACTGCGAGGCGATGCCGGTAGAAAGAGCCGAGGGTGAGACGGCAGCCGTGCCACTGGTTGGGGCAACGCTCGAGTTGGAAGCGAGCAGGCTCGACGGGGCGCTCGAGCTGGACAAGACGCCTGTAGACAGCGAGGGACTCGAGCTGGAAACCGCGCCGGTAGATAGCAGGGCGCTCGAGCTTGGAGACACGCCCGTGGACAGCGAGGGACTCGAGCTGGAAACCGCGCCGGTAGATAGCAGAGCGCTCGAGCTTGGAGACACGCCCGTGGACAGCAAGGCACTCGAGCTGGCAGACACCCCGGTAGACAGCTGGGCGCTGGAGCTGGATGACACGCCGGTAGACAGCTGGGCGCTGGAGCTGGATGACACGCCGGTAGACAGCTGGGCGCTCGAAGAGGAGCCAGTGGCCACCAACGAGCTCGAAGACACAGCGGTGCCAGGAGCAGGAGCGCTGGAACTGCTTGACGCTAATACTTGCTTGATAGCGGAGATCGCGTCTGACAAGGCAATTGATCCACTGACCGAGCTGAACAGTTGACATTCGTCTCCAGTCACAGTCACAGCTATGCACTGACTGTTCGCATCACAGGTCGCCATGCAGCCTGTAACTGAGGGCGTGGTGGTTGTCTGGCGCCTGAAGCGTCTCATCGTCTGGATGGAGATCAAGTCTCCGGTAAAGGCCTGGCCGCATGTGACGTTGTACTTAGCCCCCTGGGCATCAGTGTAAGTCTGGTTGGCGTATGTTGGGCACAGAGCCGTTGTTGCCGTCGCAGGAGCGGAAGAAGATGCGGTACTGGGGTTGACAAGGCTAGACGAGGAGCTGGCGCTAGTGCCTACAAGAGAGCTGGAGTGGACAGCAGTACCCGAGCTTGATGCCGAAGTGCTGTTGGCTGCACCAGAAGAAACAGCGGTGCCGATCAGGGGGCTTGACGCCGAGGTGCTGTTGGCCGGGCTTGACGTGACGGCTGTGCCGACCACTGAGCTCGAAGCGGATGCGCTGCTGACGGCGCTCGACGAGACAAGAGTACCGCTGGCAATCGGAGAGCTAGGAATTGCTGTGCCCGTTCCAGCCGCAGAGCTTTCGCTAGCGACCGAAGGAATCACGGAACTATTGAGAGCTGCCGATGTCGCAGCAGTCGACAACGGCACTGTTGGGCCAGAAGCGCTGTTTCCGCTGATACTCGATGAAATCGCGGTGCCTGGCAAGGCAGTCGCATTCGAAGAGATGGGAGCCGAGCCGCTGGGAACAGAGGAGATTGCCGTACCGCTCAGAGCCGCCGTCGAGGAAATGAGGGAAGTGTTGTCCCCAAGAACGGAGCTTGGTGAAATGGCACCACTAGGACTCGAGGTCATGGCCGCAGTTCCAGAACTCGAGAACACGCCTGTGCCAGTGGCACTTGCAAGAGAGGTTCCATTCGAGTATTGAGCGCCGCTTGAGATCCCAGTTGCGCTGATCGCAGATCCAGACGGGACAGCGGTGCCACTGGTGCCAACAATCGAGCTACTGTTGGTAGGGTCCGCCTTGATGGCTGAAGTCGCACCGGCTTCAGGCGTGAGGCCGGTGACTGAGCTGAATAACTCGCATTGACCACTGGACGTAACACTGAAAGCAATGCATTGCGAGTTCGCATCACATGCTGCATTGCAAGATTGTGTAATGGCATTGCTCTGACGCCTAGACAAGGTGCGATTGCTGATCAGGGTACCAGTGTAGACTGCGTCACATGTCACGTTGTAAGGCTGGTCCTGAGAGTCTGTGTAGGTTGTGCCGTTGTTGCCAGGGCAAAAAGCATTCGTCGTGGCAGCAGCTGCGGGGGCGCTTGTGGACGCTCCAGTTGCTGTGATGCTGGTGGAGTTGATGGGACTTGGGGACGAGCCAGTGTTTGAGGGTGAGCCGGTCGACAAGGCTGGCCCAGTAGATCCAATTGTGGACGCGGCACTGGAATTGCCGTTCGTAGATGAAGCGCTGCCTGAGATTGCGATTGGGCTTACAGAGGCGGAAACTGATGACAACGTAGTCGAAGTCGACAAAATTGGTCCGGTAGATCCAATCGTCGAAGCTGTGGAATTGCCATTTGAGAGTGGAGCGCTACCTGAGATGGCGATCGGGCTCACAGATCCGGAGACTGACGACAACGCGGTTGACGACACTAGTCCAGTGGATCCAATTGTGGACGCGGTAGAATTGCCATTGGAGAATGGAGCGCTGCCTGAGATGCCGACCGCGCTCACAGATCCCGAGACTGATGGCAACGCAGTCGACAAACCTAATCCAGTAGATCCAATAGTGGACGGGGTGGAATTGCCATTCGAGAATGGAGCGCTACCTGAGATGCCGACTGCGCTCACGGATCCGGAGACCGATGAAAATGCAGTTGATAGGCCTAGTCCGGTAGAGCCAATCAGGGACGTGATAGTAGAGTTTCCATTTGAGTATGGAACGCCGGTTGAACTTGCCAAAGTCCCCGAGGTGAGGGTTGCAGCGCTGGTTGGAGTTATACCTTCGATACTGTCGATCGCACTAGTGGCGGTGGCCAAGATGCCTGCGAGGTCGAGGCGTATGTCACCAGTTGCCGTGGCTTCCAAGGCCTCAATAGCACTGGACGCTGTTGCCAGGACGGCTGCAACTTCGCTTTCGAGCGTATCGTCCGCAGAAGATGCTACGGAGGCCTGGATGAATAAGTAGAATTAGTCATGATCCCAGGTTCCCACCGCCATGAAAATAAAAGCGTTCGGACTTACAAGTGTGGAAAGTGCACCGAGGCCTTGGCTAAATGCAACACTGTTGACAGAAGACGTGATAGTGGCATTCGAAGGTACGATGCCAACACCAGTACCAGTAGACGCGCCGACTATCGCCGTGGATAGACCAAGAGCTTGTGAAGACAAACTAGCTGCTTCTGAAGATAAACTGGCAGCTAGCGAGGTTCGGTTGGCAGTGAGGGCACTGCTCGCTTGGCTCAGGACACTCGAGAGTTCCGATGTAACCGTCGAAAGGGCTCCGGACAATGAGGCGATACCTGTAGTATTCGAACGAAGGCCCGAAGTGACAGATGCGATACCTGTCGCGTTTGGAAGAAGACCAGAAGTGATAGAGGCGATTCCTGTCGTGTTTGCTAGAAGACCAGAAGTGATAGAGGCGATTCCTGAAGTGTTTGTGAGAGAGGCCACTCCTGAAGTGGCCGAAACGATGCCTGAGGTGGCAGTAATGCCCTGAATGCTTGCGATAGCCCGCGTAGCGATTGCTAAGATTCGGGCAAGTCCGACACCAATGTCACCAGTCGCCGTGGCTTCTAATGCGAAGATTTGGCTGGAAGCTGTCGCAAGTACGGCTTCAATCCGAGCGTTGTTGAAACCGTCTTCGGCAGCAGTCGCGGCGGCGCCCTAGATGTAGTAGATGGGTTAGTGGCTGATTTATGGAGCGTGCTATCAAGGTCGTCGACTCACGAGTGTAATAAATGCATTAGCGCCCTCACTTGCAGCAATACTGTTGACGGAAGCCGTGACAGTTTCCCCAGCAGATGCACTGAAAGTTATACTAACAGCCGCGGAAGCGCCGGAGGCCAACGAGGAGAGACTCAGGGCTTCAGTCGAGAGACTCTGGGCTTCAGAGCTAAGGACAGCTGCTAAAGACGTTTGGCCTGCGGCGGCAGCGCTACTGGCATGGCTAAGAATGCTCGAAATCTCTGAAGTAATCGTTGCGAGGGAGCCCGAAATAGAAGTCTCGCTGGCCAAGATTGATGAGAGACTTTGTGCCTCCGAGCTTAACGAGCCGGCAAGACTGGTTTGGCCAGCAATGGCAGCACTACTAGCCTGGCTAAGAATGCTCGAGATGGCCGACGTGATGGTTGGCGATGAGCCGGGAATCGCCGTCCCGCTAGCCAAGATTGATGAAAGACTTTGAGCGTCAGAGCTCAATGATGCAGCAAGACTGGTTTGGCCAGCAAGGGCGGCGCTGCTAGCTTGGCTAAGAATGCTCGAAATGGCCGAAGTGATAGTGGGCGATGAGCCGGAAAGCGACGTCTCGCTGGCCAACATTGACGAAAGACTCTGAGCCTCAGAGCTTAACGATCCAGCAAGACTGGTTTGGCCAGCAAGGGCAGCGCTACTAGCCTGGCTAAGAATGCTCGAAATGGCCGAAGTAATCGTTGCTATTGAACCCGAGACAGAGCTTTCGCTAGCCAGGATTGATGATGCTTGAGCACTAAGCGAGGCTGCTAAAGAGGTCTGGCCCACGCTCGCCGCACTGCTAGCCTCGCTAAGGATGCTCGAGACCTCTGAAGTAATAGCTGGAGCAGAGGCCGAGAGAGAAGTCTCGCCGGCCAAGATCGACGACGCTTGAGCGCTGAGTGAGGCTGCCAGGGAGGTCTGACCCACAGTCGCCGCGCTACTAGCCTCGCTAAGGATGCTCGAGACCTCTGAAGTAATAGCTGGAGCAGAGGAAGCAGAAATCGAGGTTTGCCCAGCCAAGATTGATGATGCCTCAGCGCTTAGGGAAGCGGCTAGAGAGGTTTGGCCAACACCTGCCGCACTGCTAGCCTGGCTCAGGATGCTCGAGACTTCTGAAGTGACAGCTGCAGCGGAGGAAGCAGAGGCTGAGGTTTGCCCGGCTAAGATTGACGAAGCCTCAGCGCTTAGGGATGCGGCCAGAGAGGTCTGCCCTGCACTGACTGCACTGCTAGCTTGGCTAAGGATACTCGAAATCTCCGTCGAGAGTGCTCCAGTTGTCGACAAAGTCTGGCCAGCCAAGATTGATGATGCCTCAGCGCTAAGAGACGCGGCCAAAGAAGTTTGCCCAGCACTGGCGGCACTACTGGCCTCGCTAAGGATGGTCGACAGAGAGCCAGAAGCCGACGTCTCGCTAGCCAGGATTGATGACAGGCTCTGGGCTTCAGAGCTCAGTGATGCAGCCAGAGAAGTCTGACCGGCACTCACGGCACTGCTAGCTTGGCTGAGGATGCTGGAAATCTCCGTCGAGAGCGCTCCAGTCGACAAGGTCCCGGTGCCCAAGGCTGAACTGAGGGACAATGCTTGAGAACTCAATGATGCTGCCTCCGAACTCAACGACCCAGCGAGGCTCGATTGCCCCGCCGCTGCAGCACTGGTCTCGGCCGAAAGAACAGAAGTAATTGCGGAGGTGATCGAAGAAAGTGCTCCAGAGAGTGATGCAGGCTGAGTAGCCTGAACCGAGCTCAGGGACGCTGCTTCTGAGCTGAGAGAAGCGGCTAAGCTGGTTTCCCCGGCAAGGGCAGCGCTGCTCGCGGCTGAGAGGATTGAAGTAATCGAGTTCGAAATGGATGCGGTCGGGGTTGCGAGATCTGACGACAGACCTCCAGCTTCTGAACTGAGCGACGCTGCCAACG
Organism: Teratosphaeria pseudoeucalypti; assembly: GCA_013403795.1. Classification (NCBI taxonomy): domain Eukaryota; kingdom Fungi; phylum Ascomycota; class Dothideomycetes; order Mycosphaerellales; family Teratosphaeriaceae; genus Teratosphaeria; species Teratosphaeria pseudoeucalypti. The sequence continues at coordinate 154,990 of JABBMZ010000065.1, forward strand.
AAGTCTGACCGGCAAGGGCGGCACTACTTGCAGCAGAAAGAATACTCGATATAGCGCCGGAGATCGATGCGGTCGGAGTGGCGAAGTTTGATGCCGAGGACAAGCTCTCGACCTGTGAAGAAAAGCTTGCGGCTTCCGAGGACAAACTAGCTGCGATGCCGGTTTGACCAGCTGCAGCCGCGCTCGTCGCCGCTGAAAGAACGCTCGTTAGTTCGGATGAAAGGGACGATAATGCAGAAGCCGACGTTTCACTCGGGAATCCGGAGGTCAAGCTTGCGGCCTCTGAAGAAAGAGAGAACGCTTCTGAGCTCAGGGAGGCTGCCAAGCTAGATTGCCCGGCCACGGCAGCACTGCTTGCGGCGGATAGAATGCTGGATATCGAGCCGGAAACCGATGCCGTTGGCACCGCGAGATCTGAAGATATCTGCGAAGTGATCGTCAAAAGCAACCCAGAGAACGACGATGTCTCACTCTGCAGTTCCGATGAAAGGCTTTGGGCATCAGAACTCAAAGAAGCTGCTAATGAGGACTGTCCAGCAACGGCAGCGCTCGTGGCGGCTGCAAGTACACTCGAGAGCTGGGAGGTGATTGTAGAAAGCGATCCTGATAACGAGCTCTCACTCGCAAGTTCCGACGAAATGACTCCGGCTTTAGAGCTGAGAGAGGCTGCTAGTGATGAGTCGCCTGCAGCGGCGGCGCTAGTAGCGGCTGAAAGAATGCTGGAAAGCTGGGAGGTAATGGTCGAAAATGCTCCAGACAACGTCGCACTCGCAATAGCTGACGCCTGAGAGCTGAGCGAGGCCGCCAACGACGTTTGTCCCGCAGCGGCGGCGCTGGACGCAGCCGACAAAAGGCTAGAAGCCGCTAGGGTTGAGAGCGTACCTGACACAGAGGTCCCACTCGCAATTGCTGACGCTTCAGAGCTAAGAGATGCCGCCAACGACGTTTGTCCCGCAGCGGCGGCGCTGGACGCAGCCGACAAAATGCTGGAGACTGCGGGTGATGAGAGCGTACCTGACACAGAGGTCCCACTCGCAATTGCTGATGCCTCGGAACTGAGAGAGGCCGCTAGCGATGTTTGCCCTGCAGCGGCGGCGCTCGATGCAGCCGACAAAATGCTGGAGACTGCGGGTGTCGAGAACGAACCTGACAACGAGGTCTCACTCGCAATTATTGACGCCTCAGAACTGAGAGAGGCGGCTAGCGATGGTTGCCCTG
>JABBMZ010000066.1:0-155763 GCA_013403795.1 Teratosphaeria pseudoeucalypti
GAGCCCTTTCTCTCCTCCTCCTCCTCCTCCTCCTCCTCCCCCCCCCCCTTCTTCTTCCTCCTTCTTCGGAAAAGAGAGAGGGACCGCCGTGTGACGGCCTCGTCTTCGGGTACAAGAAGGGATGGGGGAGGGGAGGGGAGAGAGATTGTCCATCGTGTCATGGAACTGACCGTCGTGGGATAGGGGATCGGTCTGGTCTCGGGTGCTGGCGTCCCGGGTACGAGTGAAGTGAAACTAGCCGTCGCCCAACCACAGAGGCGAAAGGACGGCGGTTTTTCCGAATGCCACGCGGAAAAAACAAAACAGTTCCATGTGTGGCTCAAGATCATCTCCTTCTCTCCTAGACAACACAAGACATAAAAAAGGAGCCACTACAATCGATGTATAAACCTGAGACTAGCGCCGCCCCCTCCCCGCTCACCAGCCCGACCCCAATTCCTCCCGAACCCCTTCTCATCATAAGGTACGAACCAAACCCCCCTTATTACATATCAGACACGTCCCATCCCGCGCTGTGCCCTCTCCACCAAAAGACTCCCTCGTCCACCGCTTCCCATCCCATTTCGATCCGTCTGACGAGAGAAACCAAAAAAAAAAAGACATGAAACTCCTCGCCCTCACCCTGATGGCGGCGCTCGCGACGGCGGAACAGACGTCGCCGATCTTCTGCGAAGCGGCGAAGAAGAAGGTATGGACGAACGAATGAATGGATGGCGGAGATGAGGGGTGGGGGGGAAGATTTTGGCGGAAAGTGGGGACCCGACTGACGCTTTTTTTCTTGTGGTGACGGTGTGTAGGGTCGAGGGGATTGTGGCGTGTACCAGATCATTCTGTGTCAGGGGAGGTGTTGGTATCAGGTTCGTTTTCTTTTGTTTTCTTTTCTTCTTCTTCTTCTTCTTCTTCTTCTTCTTCTTCTTCTTCTTCTTCTTCTTCTTCTTCTTCTTGCATGGGAGGGGGCTTTTCTTTGAACGTTGTGGATGGCGTGTCGGGCGAGGGCTGATGACTGGATTGGTGTAGTGCGAGAAGAAACCGTTTTCGGGGGGATGGATGTAAGTGTACTTTTCACTCTGATTCTTTGTGTCTTTCGGGTGAAGGGTGGTGGTTGATGGGTGGTGTACAGGGGAAAGGAGGGCTGCGCGTGTTATTGCGGGTGATGGGAGCTGCCGAGGGTGGATGATGGGATCTACCTGAGGCACCAGTGTCTCGAGGTGGAGCTGCCAAGCCAAGGTCCAAAGATGGATACATGGACCTGTTTATCGATGAGGTCATCTGTATGATCAGAATAGCTATCGAGATGATCATGACCTCACGTGCCCCAGCCATACTTACTCCCGCCTTCGCCCCGCGCTCGCCGGCCTTCCGCCCACTTGTCCTGGATGCCGTCGTGGTTGCTGCGGGCGTTGTTGACCAGCTGCTGTAAGCTGTGCTTGCCCGGCGCAATGGCCTTGACCGCCTTGTGGTCGACCGTGTCGCCGGCCTGTCGCAGCTGCTCGTTGGCGCGATACTCGGTGTCGAGGTTGAAGTGGGTGACGTGGCCGGCGTGGCCCCCCTTCCGCTGGCGACCCAACAGCTGTCGACGTTCGGCGGCCGACAGGTTCAGGTCGGAGGCGACGGCGTCGAGGGAAGTGGAGGCGGAGGGTGGGGCGGGGTGATGGGTGGATGCGGGGGGTGGAGCGGGGTGGTGGGCGGATGCCGGGGGGCGGGCTTCTTCTTCTGGCTGAAGGTGGGTCGGGGTCTCGGCATCGTCGGCCGCGTCCTCCACCGCCTCCACTTCATCCTGCTGCACCGAAAACAACAGTGATCGCTTGGGTGGCGCGGCAGGAGCGACGGCCTCCACCGGCCCCGCGGCTTCCGGCCCGGTCACCGCTCCCGCCGGCTCCACCCCGCTCGGCATCGCGGCTTTCTTCTTGACCGCCTTCCTCCGATGGTTCGCGACGCTCAGCGGCCGGAACCGCGTGGCGTGGCCCACCATCGTCACCTCGTGATCCGTCTTCACCGCCGCCCCGGTGCCGACCCTCCCGGCCGTGCCTGCCCTCCTGTTCCCGAACTCATCATACTCGCTCCCCTCACCTGCATTCCCCGTTCCTCCCTCCCCCTCCTCTCCCTCCTCCGACACCGGTGGGGCAGCCCGAGTGAACGCGGCTTCCGCGCTGGTCTTCAAACTCACGCCCCTCCCCACCCCGCTCGCCTGCGTCACCGCCCGCTTCGGCGCGGGCAGGAGGTCATTAAAGCCACTAAACGCGCCCGACGTCCTCGCCCGCTTCGCCCGCGGTGGCGACGCCTCGTCGTCGTGTGCAGGCTCGGCACGGAAGCGGGGGACTTCGACCTTGATCTTGTTGCCTGCCTGCGCCTTGTGGGTCACACCCGCCTTGGCCGACGACGGCGCGGGCGGTGCGACATGCTCGTCGTCGGAACCTTCACTGTCCGAGTATGCGACGAGCCCCATCATCATAGGTACATGACCTCGCCACGAGGTGGATGATGTGGAGTGACGGATGGAGATGTTGACAATCGAAGAGAGCTCGGAGACTGCATGACTCGCGACTGCATGCTGAGTGGGTACCGAGAGCCGGGAGGCTAATGGCAGTACCCAACACCCCTCGGAGGGGTGTTTCGAGCCATCCATTCGACCCCTCCACCCCTCCATGCCAAGAGTTAATGAAATAGACATGTCCATACAGTCCAGTCACCCCAAAACCGAATGGCAGACATTCTCATACACGATCATAGATCTATATATTCTTGACGCCTCATGCTGTAGCTTAATTGAATCCATCAACATTGAATCATCCATCAACCAACCGGTCGATCATGACTCTATTGACTGCTTAATCAAACTGTCTGGAGCCGATATCAGCGGCTAGTGTGATGTTAACAGCGTGACGGGCTAGCAGTCACAATCAAGTCGTCAATAAGTTGATGGGTTGGTTGACTGATGGAATCACTGCATGACTGCTGCTCTGACATGATAATAACCCTGCACTTCACCTATTCCCCCTACGCCTTCGGCACCTCCCGACTCTCCACAGCGCCATGCTCCCGATGCTCCCCCCCGACCAACCCAACCTCCTTCCTCTCCACCGCCAACGCCACCTCGACGTCCGCCGCCCGCTGCGCCGCATCGACGGTCCCGAACAACAGATCGATATCCTCCAGCTTCAACTGCTTCGTCTCGGGCACGAAGAAGAACACAAACGTCGTCATGGCGGCGCAGAAGATCCCAAACATCAGGAACGTCCGCCACCCGATGTTCGCGACGGCCACGGGCGTGACCTTGGTGATGACGAAGTTGAACAGCCACTGCGTGGCCGCCGCCAGCCCGACCCCATACGCGCGCAGATTCAACCCGAAGATCTCGCTGACGAAGACCCACGGCGTCGGGCCCCACGACATCGAGTACCCGATCACGTACAGGTAGATCATGACGACCATGCCGATCGAGGCCGGGCTGACGTGCGTGCTCTTGGTGTCGGGCGGGTGCGTCGCCAGCACGGCGCCGAGGATGAACATCATGGCCGACATCCAGGCCCCGCCCGCGAGGAGGGAGCGTTTGCGGCCGAAGTAGTCGATGCCGACGAGGAGGAAGATGGCGGTCGCGACCACTTTGACCGTGCCGTAGACGCCGGTCGCGAAGAGCGAGGCGTCGGTGCTGCTCACGCCGACCGTCTCGAAGATCTGCAGAGGGTTAGGCCGTGTTGTCGTATCCACGTGATCAGATGTGGAGGACATACCTGCGGCGCGTAGTACCCGATTGAGTTGGTGCCGGAGAACTAGAGCATTGCCTCGTCAGCTCATGCGTCGACCCGCCGCGGGCGCCCGCCATACCTGCTGCCACAGCATAATCATGAACGCCAGACCGAAGCGTTCCCTATTCCCCTTCCGCAAGCACTCCTTCCACGTCACGCCTTCCGTCGCGTTCAACTCCTCCTCGATCGACGCGCGGATCTCGGCCAGCTCCTCGATGATCTCCGGGCTGGTGGTCGTCGAGCAGCGCACCCACGCCAGGCTCTCGGCCGCCTTCTGGTGCCGGCCCTTCTTCATCAGGAAGCGCGGCGACTCCTTCAGGAACGTCAGCCCGACCAGCATGATGCCGCCCGGGATCAGCTGGATGGCGACGGGGATGCGCCACTGCGTCGTGCTCGGTTTGATGTGCAGCGAGACGCCGTAGTCCAGCCAGTAGGCGAAGGTGCTGCCGATGACCAGGAGCTCCTGGAAGAGTCCCGCGATCCGGCCGCGGTGCTTGGGCGGCGCGTTCTCCGACACGTAGACGGACATGACGGCGCTGAGGCCTCCGATGCCGAGACCGGCGACGACGCGGCCGGCGTAGATCTGGCACGATCGATGAGCCATGTCACATAGCATGTCGATGTCAGAGATCAATCCTCACCGATGCGATATCATGATGCGCGCCCGTCTGCACCGCGGCGCCCACCAAGAACACGCCGATAAACGCCATCAACGTGTACCGCCTCCCGATGACCTCGTTGACGAACGCCGCCCCGATCGCCCCGAAGAAGCAGCCCGCGGTCAACAAGGCCACGACATTCGACGAGATGTTGGCGTTCCTCGACGACGCGAAGCCCGTCTTGCCGAGCGGCAGCCCGAAGTCCTTCTTGAAGCTGTTGAGGGCGAGCACGGAGCCCATGACGCCCGTGTCGTAACCTGCGCTCGGCGATCAGCTGCGATCGTCATCGACTGGATCGTCGGGTGGGGGCATTCTCACCGAACAGCAGCGAGCCCATGTAGGCGACCCCCGTGAGGAGGTAGACCCTCCTGTGCTGCCAGAACGACGACATCGTTTCTCGATTCCGCCGTGGGGGGAGGTCCAAAAGCTTTCACGACGACGATGGACGAGCAGGACAGATGGCACCAGAGAGCAAACGAAGCAACCCTACCTGCTGCCCGGGCGAGCCATCTGTCTATATGGGCCAAAGCCCCGGCTCCTTGTCAGGTCTCAACCTGCCGCCCGCGTGACACACGCGTGGCTGCACGCTAGTCGTAGTGTTCATCTCGCGACAAAGAGACCCCGGCGGCTGGATGTAGATTCGTGCGGAGTCTCCGCATTGTTCGGGGGAGGATTGCTTGTTTTCCCCAGAGGCAAATGGTATGCATTCTCCCGGGGTTTGTCCGGGGCGGGTGGCCGGCAGACCAAGACGGCGGGAAGGTTTTTCCTCCAATGAGCGTCGAGGGAGGCACGGCCTGTGTGGGTTCAGTATATGTACATTCATTACCTTCTTTATGTATCTGTGCACGTTTGGATATCATGCTAATGCGTGCATTCGTGCGGCTGAGTGACGGTAGAATAAGCGACGAGTCGCACCGCGTTGCCGAGGACCAGCGGCTCGCTTGCCATTATACGGTATTGATGTCACCATCGGGATACCACAGCGTCAACGTTACCGCGGTCATCGACTCTGTCCTTCCCATCATCCATCCCGTTGACCGTCGACGTCCTCGTTCGGCGTCAACATGATCACAAGTACAACAATCAAAGTGATCAAGGACGGCAGGGCACAGCCAGGTTCGAGATCCATCCTCTCTTGACGCACTAGAAGGTTCACAAGATCCCTTTCATACGGTAGACATTGATGTCAGGAACCTTCGTGCCACGATAACATCAGCACAAGCTCCGCCATCCGCCATGATGGCCTCCAAGTGGATGATATCTTCTTGCGTGCCCCAGACTTCAAGGCCGCCGCCGCCGCCGAGTTCAAGGTTGCTTACCTGAGTCTTCAGGTCGCGACAGTCAAGTGGAGTGGAGGTACCGACGACGATGGCCTGGTGCCTTTGGCTGTGGGTACACGTGCGGCCCGTCGCATAGTAGGCCGAGAGACGGTGAGCAAGATGCGGATGCGGATACGGACATCTGCTGCTGGCTTTCTGTTCGGTCTGCACCTAAGCTCTTGGTGTCCCTGTGTGCTCTACTTCAACGCTTTCTTGTCTTGCGTATGCAGACTCCAGACCCAGAGCGGTGCTGGACTGGAGGAACTTCACCGTCCCACTACCCTTGGCGGATTCCCACGTGGCAATGTGGCATGTGAGGATGCACGCCACGCCAGAGATGTAGGACGTGAAGAGATGCACGAGTCGTCCGATGGCATGTCTATCGATCTGGCCCTGTAGTCTTAGAGGCATCACGCGCCTTCAAACCTCGCCTTGCACAACCTGCGATCTGCTTTTCCTTTCTCCCACATGCGCAGCGTTGGACATTGCCGCGGAGTGGTGTGGTCATCATGCCGTCGCGATCGGCGGCGTCCAGGCCATCGATTCCATCAAAGGCACATTTTGGCCATGCCGCGAAAGGCTCTCGCCGCGTCCATCGACATGGCTGTCACGATCACGCCTCAGTCTATCCTCTGTCGCATCTCCCTCGCCTCCATCTCCTTCCCGTGACCCTCACAGTCTTCTATCCATCAAACCACCACCTCCCTCCATCTCCGCTCACAGTCCTCGATCCATCAAACCCACACCCGTCCTCCCTCCACCTCACACCTCCTCGTCCTCCCTCCGCTCCCTCGCCCGTCTCTCCACATAATACCCCTTCTCGGGCCGCCTCAACTCCTTCATCTCCTGCGGGGTCAACTTCTCGGCCACCTCCTGCACGTCGACCAGCTCCTTGACGGCGAAGATCTGACCGGCGACGGTCTGCGAGACGGGGTGGTAGACGGTGCGCAGGCGCTTGTGCAGGCCGAGGGCTTTGAGGACGCCGGTGGTCTTGGTGGGGAGCCCGATGGCGGAGCGCAGCAGCGTGATGCGGAAGTAGCTGGTGGCGGACATTTTGTTTTTGATGGATGTGAGGTGTGTGGTGGGTAGTGTTGACTGTTGATTAATCAAATGGTTGTGTGATGTTTGTGTGGAGATGGTGCTTCTTCCATCAGCTCTCCCGCTCTCCGCGTTGCACCTCCACCTCCACCTCACCCGCCTGGATGTAACGACATGTAGGAGTTCATGAATCAATTCTAATCAATCAATCAATCAATCACCCAATCCCGGCCGCCATGGAGAGTGGACTCCACGAAGACCCGACTGCGCGCCTGGCGGAGCTGCTCAAGCACCCGGACGACCTGGACAAGCTGCCCAGCCTCAAGGGCGAATTCACCCGCAAGAAGGCGGCCGTCGACGCGCAGCTCAAGCTCGGGCTGAACGAGCAGCTCAAGATCACGCAGGCCGGCATGTCCAGCATCACCAGCGCCCAGACATCCGTCGCGCAGATCAAGGACGAGATGATGCGCATCGACCGTCTGGCCTCGGAGGCCCAGTCGCTGATCAGAGACTTCCCCGAGATCAACAAGCTGAGCGTGATGCAGAGGAACTTTGCCGCGGTGGAGAGCATGAAGGCGAGTGTGGACCGATTCGCCCAACGCCTGCAGGAGATGCAGGGCTTGTTGGAGGAGGACGATGCGAATCTGGAGGAGCAGCCGAATCTGTTGGCGGTGCACGAGGGCATCGGGGCGTTGAGAGATGTGCGCGACGAGGCTTTGGAGCAGGTCGGCCGGGGGGCGGAGGGGGACAGCGGGCTCGAGCTGATCGACAATCTGCCGCTCGAGGACGGGATGACGCTGCGGGAGTACTTTGGGAAGCTGGACGAGGTGGTGGAGTGGTTCGACGAGCACGTCGGCCAGGCGTGCATGAGTCTGATTGAGCTGGTGCAGAGTTCGAATACGGGCCTGATCGTCAGGTTGGCCCTCGTCATCGAGGAAGAGGAGAGGAAAGACAAGCAGGCCAAGGCTCTACAGGATGCGCAACGAGAGTTCTCCGGTGTCGCCCAACGCTTCAAATCCATCCACGCCGGGGCGCGCGAGCTGCGAGGTTACAAGAAGAAATTCCTCCAATGCGTCGAGACCAAAGCCTCGCAGCAATTCGACGGTGTCAAGAACGCCTTCGACGAAGACCCCGAGAAGATTGAAAAGGCGTGTCGCTGGTTCTTCAACGATCTCAACACCGTCAAACTCGGCATGGTGGAGCTCGTCCCGAAGAAGTGGAAGATCTTCCGCACCTACGTCGACATCTATCACAAACTCATGCGCGACTTCCTCGTCCGCGAGCTGGACGACCAGGGCATCAGCCCCGTCCACATGCTCGCCATCTTGAACTGGGTCCCGAAATACTACAGCAAGCTCACCAGACTCGGCGTCTCGGATCACCCCGAGGCAGAACTCCAACCTCACGTCATCGACGGCCGCGAGCACGACCTCGTCCGGGAATACAGAGGCCTCATCACCAACGCCGTAGAAGAATGGATGGACCGCATGGCGTCCGCCGACCGTCGCGGCTTCAGCGACCGCCAAGAAGACAGCCTCGACCACGACGCCGACGGCCTGCTCCACACCAAAAGCCTTGGCGACATGTGGACCATGCTGCGCGAACAACTCTCCGTCGCCCAAGCCTCCGGCCGCCCAGATGTCATCGAAGGCGTCGTGGACGCCATGATGCGCGCCCTCAAAGCCCGTCAGAAAATGTGGGAAACCCTCCTCGACGCCGAGTACCAGCGCATCGACGACCTCGCCGCCCAGCCCAACGCCGTCGTCGCGGAGATCGAGGGCGTGGGCACCTATCAAGACTGGCTCATCGCCGTCGCCAACGACCAAATCACCAACATCGACGACCAGCCCGACCAGAACATCACGTCCTTCCTCACCCGCTTCCGCGCCGACTACGAACCCCTCGTCTCGCCCTCCTACCCCCTCACCAACGCCTTCGAGCACGAGAGCCTACAAAACGGCTACATCGACCTCGCATCCCACTGCATGCACCAATTCGCCTCCCTCCTCTTCGCCACCGACTTCCGCAGCATCATCAAAACATTCTTCACCCCGGCCTGGTATTCCGAAAAGGCGATGCAGCAGATCACCACGACCTTCGACGACTACCTCTCCGGCGACAACAGCATCCTCACCCTGCTCCACCCTTCCCTCCGCGATATCCTGATCGAAGAACTCAGCACCTCCCTCCTCACCGCCTACCTGACCTCCATCCGCAACAAGTCCGCCAAATTCCGGCGGGCGGACCCGTTCACGGAAAAACTCAAAGACGACGTCGTGACCGTGTTCAAATGCTTTTCTGCCTACGGCGAGGACGTGTTCGGTCTCGTGAAGGACAAATGGCGGGTCGTCAACGCGTTCGCGAACCTCGTCACGGCGGACAAAGGCCCGGGCGTCGTGGAGGCTTTCGTGCAGCTGAAGCGGGAGTACTGGGACGTGCAGCTGAGTTGGGTGGAGGCCGTGCTGAGGTGCCGCGACGATTTCGACCGGGGCATGCTGGGGGGTGTCAAGGGCGCTGCCGCTGGCTTGGAGGTGGATCGGGGGGTGGAGACGGTCATGAGTAGGGTCAGGTAGGGAGGTAAACAGGGAGTGGACCTTGGGTTGGGGGTAACGCTGGAATTCAGATCTATCCTGGTCGATCTCAGAAAGTCTTGCGTGTGCTCGCTCGTACGACAAAGGAAAATTTCCGTCCACCACCATCGCCGCCGCCGCCGCCGCCGCCGTATTATTCCCTCTCCCCCCCTGGAACGAAGTCCCTCGACTCCCTTGCTCGTCGTGACGAACACGCCCGCTCGTGGAACCTCTACATCTAAACGCCGTGAACCCGGACTCAACCCGCTCGTGCCCCAATAGCCTCGACCCCTCCCTTCCCCATCCCCGCAGCCCCCTCATGGCCCATCTCCTCCGACCCCGTTATCCCCCCCATAACCCGCCCCTTGCTCTTCCTTCCCCGGCTTCCCCGGCTTCTTGCACCGCGGCGCGTAGGTGCAGATGCGCGGGGGTCCGGCGGGCGGCAGGCAGGTCGGCTCGTGCGGGTGGCCGCAGGGGTTGATGGGCCAGGGGATGGGCACGCAAGCTGGGTAGCCGGAACGGCCGCAGTTGGCTTCGCCGGGCCGGGCGAGGGGGAGGGCGAGGGTCGTGGGGGTGAGGAGGGTGGCGGTCAGGAGGAGGAGGGTGGGTGTGGGTGTTGTGAGGTGGAGGTGGAGGTGCATTTTCACTTTCACGGTTGATTTGGTTGGGAGTCTGTGGTGGGTCGTTTGTTTGGGGTTGGAGTTGGGGTTGGTTTTGGTGGTGGGTGGGATTACGATTATGATGCTCGTTTGTCTGGCGCTGTGGATCATAGAGAGCGTGGTGATGATGTGAGGTAACGATTGTTGTCTAAGAGCTGTCTAATCAGCATGCAGGTCGTCAAGTTGTTGAATGTCCACCCACATTTGTCCAAAGACAGAGGCATTAGCGAACGAGGGCGTCTTTGGGGGACTTTTTTCTTTCTACCATTGTGACTGCGTCCTCTTTTTAACGACCACGCGGTTTGCAGGGATCAGACTTCTACAAGACTTCTAGACTCCACTTGGGCAGTTCGTCCTGGCCTACTTTTCGCCATATTGGGACGAAAGCTAAAAGTACCCAACACCGCCAGAGTAGTAGTACTAGTACTGTCACGACTCACGAAACGTCATAGACGACGGCTATAGGCCAAAGACCCTGCGGTTTCTAGTGTAACATGAAGGGGTCTAGGGTGAACGATTAGGGGTCGGTCATTAAACTCCAGGTACGATCCCTGGGCTTCTCGCACGTGGCTAAGTCGTGCAAGGACTTCGCCGCAGGGCACTTCACGCAACCTATCGAAGGTATACAATGTCCAAGAGACAGAGACTAAGGCTGGACACATCAGGAGCAGGCCATCACTAGTAGCAATGCTGCAGTCCCATTATAGGCAACTAAGCGGCTAAGTATTAGAAAAAGGTCAAAGTCTACAACCCTACACCGTCTTGTCATGCTAGGAGTCCGTCTCTAACGTCTAGGTCCTCAATCATCCGTGAACATTAATGCGAAATCTACTCGGACCTCATGCCTCAACTCTATTATCACTTCTAGACCCACCCACGACGCCCGCCTAAAACCGACCTCCTTTCCCCGTCCACCCAGGCCGTACAACGCTCATGCTCGGTCCATATGATGAATTGAGAAGAAAACCACCCTCAACCTCGCCACCCATTCGGACGACAAATCCGCAGCAGTGCAGCGCCGAAGTTCATGGAGGAGCGTGCCCGTCATCGTACGACTGCGCTTCATTTACTGTTCCCCCGTTCTCTGATTTTTGCCCTTCTTCTGCAGGTGCCGCTTTCCAGTCGCTGGGTACTTCGGGACGACACCGGGGCGGGTACATGCAGATGCGCCCCTTGTTACGAACAGGCTCGCAGGAATTTGGATATCTTGTCGGTCGGCCGCACGGACGCTCGCCGCCGTTTGCGGGCAGCGCCCAGTTCAAGCTTGCCGTTGCAAGGAGCAGGATTGCGACGAGGGTGCTGCGGTAGAAATACATGTTGTAGTGGTGATGGTGGCCTGGTTTGGTTTGGCCTGGCCTGTCTCCTTCTGTTTGGGATCGTTGTTCTTATCGTTGGTTGGCGCTGTTGATTATAGAGAGCTCAGCATAGTATATAGTGATATTGTTGTGTGGGCCTTGTTCGTCTCTAGTCTGTTAATTGTTATACAAATCGTCTAGCCTGTGTTGTTGTCGTTCCTCGACGTACATATGTGTTCTCCGAAGTATTAGCGAATGGCGGCACTTTTGAGACTAGAGTTGGCTCACTATTGCCTCGTGTCACACGCGTTTTCTGATAAAGACCGTGCTTTTCCACTCTCCAAGGGTGGATGAAAGAGTGACGTTGGTTCCAGACTCTGCAACTCAATTTGGTCGAGTTCCTCCTTGTTATGGCGCAGCGTTAGCACAGAAGAAAGTTTCCAACACTGCCAAGGGATTGAACGAAAGAGTGTGGGCCTCAAAAGTGACAGACAACAGTCGGCGTAGACGCCAAAGTACTGATGAGAAATTGAAGGGCCTGAGAGGCTAAGAGGCCGTGAGGCTGTGATCATAGGACAGTCAAGAACTGTTATATATCAGCAGCTTGTCATGCTGGGTGTCCCTTCCGTCAGCGTCGTCAGGTCTCGCATTCATCCATGAATACTGATCTGCCGTCTTAGTCAAGGATACCCTTTGCCCTATCACAGTATGTCTCTGGCCCTGCAGGCTGCTGCGGGTATTAGAAAGTAAGCCTTTGACTAGGAATCCCAGAACGCTCCAACATGCATCCGCCTTCGCGGCGAGCGAAAGGATTCTTGCCTTTGCTAGCGACGACGAAGTAGGAGCGGACGCAGAGTACCTGGAACTTCTGACACATACAGAGATGTCCCATTACCGGCAGGACGGTTGCGAGGCAAGGGTCGTGTGGGAAGGGCATTTCCACCAGTCCAAGCCTTTGATTACACTTCCATGGGGCGAATAAGGTAATACACCGGATGAAACAGCGAAAAATGATGTGAGGTTGAGATTGCCGACTCAAATCGTTCATGATTGCATGTCAAGACTGTGGAGTCTGGCACCTAGCAGGGCAGGACTTGGAAATTGGCGCGGTTGATGAGCGATAATCCCAGTTGCGTAGGAGCCTCCTTTCATGCGGCGGCTTGTGCTAACTTGCTAAGTAATGATAAATCTTAGTAAGTGCTGATCTTAGTAAGTGCTGATCTTAGGCCGAGGCGGTCGCTGCTATTGAATGCGGGAAACATTGGCATGTTCTGGTCCTAGTGCTATCGGCGCCTGCCGACCACATTGAGAGGCGAGGTGAGGCAGGCTCAGGCCGAAGTGATTGTGGGAGATGTGAGTTGCATGTTGTAGTGCGTGCAGTGTGCGTGATACATACGAGAGGCATCCAGAAAACAGCTTTGGTTGGCGAGCACGGAGGTGCCGGTCGACGAGCACATGACTCCCGTTGAAAGAGCGAGAAGCAAGTTGCTGGGCCCAGGAACATGGCCGGTTCGATTGACTCGGCTGCCTCGTATCGAGAGAGGGGACGAGCAAAGTCAGGCATGGCAGGGACTTCAGTTCCTGCATACGATGCAGCAAGAAGGGATTGCTTGCGCTCGTTTCTTATACGTTGGGTATCTTCCATTGGGGCTCGGCAGTTGACTTTGTCTAGGCGATTCGTGTGTTCTCGGTGCGCGTGGCAGACCGGACTTTGATGTGAATCTCCAGCCCATCCGCTCTCCTCCAGATATAAGGTAAGGGCCAACCCCGAGGCCAATCCTCCGAAGGCTGCTGTCACGAAGACAAGCAGAATCCGACTGGACGAACCGAAAACTGTGTGGAACAGTCTTGTGGCATAGCGCAGCAAGCTTCGTGGATTGTTTAGCGTGCCAACAGCGCAGTCCCAGCAGTTGGAGATGACTATGGGACCTTGCCCGCATTTTTGCTTGAGGATACCGAATCCCAGGTGAAGGAAATTGATGTTGACGGGCCGCTACGGATGCTGTAGGCTTCAGACCCTGCGTGAGTTCGCCGACGGACCCATGTTGATGGGACCAGGGCCGGCAGTTCGCATAAAGCTTACGTGTCCGGTCCGCTTCGCATGCTGATATTGCCGTACTAATAAAGGGCAATGCAAAATGACCTGCACTTTCTGGGTCAAAGGAGTGATCCTTCCCATGCGTCCCGGAAGTTGCAGATGACCAAATTGCCTTGTAGGATCCATTGTCATTTAATATCGTGATCAGAGGTTGAGGAGTGATTGTACTGCGTTCCCCAACAGTCAGTAACTTAGTATGAGAAGCTCACAGCTCCGAATCGCGATACCTGTATCGCCACCAGAAACAGGATTCTTAGGAGTAGTGTTTTAGGACAGGTGTCATAGGAAGCCTACGCTCGCTGTTCTGGCTGGGTCGCCAGCCTGTGTGGTTTCTCCCTGTCGACACCCGGGCCCCGGCAAGGTGCGGGTCACCAAAGGAGTCCTCGTTGGTCTAGGACCTTGGCCACGCACAGCAGCGGCGAAGTCATCGAAGGCTTATACACGGCATCAGGCCTGTACCCCTCCTCTCCCTCAGACCCGGACAGGCAGCGGGACAGGCAGATCTCTCCTTTGGGCCTTTTGGGCTTTAGCTGCTCCACGTTCACTCATCGCGGCGGTTGTATTCGTCTGCGTGTTGCACCGCTTAGCTCGAGGCTGATAATAGTATTCGCATAAGAGTTCTATGATGGGCAAGCAGTAACCGTCCAAAGCAGCCAAAGATGCTTGATATCCCATGAGGGTTCTAAGGACAAGGTATGCTAGCAGAGCGTCATAAAAAGATATAGTAAGCTTACTTAGCGTTACGTAGGGAGTACATGTACTTAGTAATATCTTACGTACGTCCAGTATTCAGATTTGTGAAGTTGACTTTACTTGAGTATGTTTACTATTCATAATAGCCATTCGTATACTAATTACTTGCTACGAACGCCTATCAAGTAAATCAGTATAGGTGTTATGTCTGGTATTATCGCCTTACTAGCTGCTAAGGTAGAACGGCGTGGCTACTAAGGCAGGCTTTCGCGAATCCCCCTGAACACCAGATGCAGCGCTATGGGACATGTACTGGAACAAGCATCTCATCAGCTCCAACACGAGCCAGAGCAAGCGTAATGTAGTTACATGTGCCCGTCGATATGCCAACGTCTAGTTGGAGACCGCGCTGACCACGGCAGATTCACAATCGCGCAAGCTGTATCGCAGACGCCAAGGACCACCACGGCGTCTGATGATCACGGACTGCGACTCAGCTTGTGCGCAAAGCAGCATTATGACTGCTGCGCTGCGGTATACGAGGTCGTGATCTGGATTCAAGTCGGATGCGGAAGCCATCGCCACAATCACTCGCAGACCAAGCATCCCATGGAGCACAGCCGCCACTGAAGAGAGTCGCAACATACCGATGAGATAAAATCAACGACCTAAATACACCGTGCTGTGATAGCACGAAGATCGTCGCGAAACACGAATATGGCTTGACACCGCCGTCTTTTTTGCTCAACCGGCTGGTGTAGCCCATCTAGGCTGGCGAAGCTTCTTCGATCGAAACACGTTAGCAACGGAACCGGAAAGTTCCGTCAGCATCACAGGGTCAGCGACGGTGGCAAGGTGCTTCAAAAGCTAGATCGATGGCAAAGGGCGGCACCGCCTTCACGGTAGCGCGGGACAGTGAAAACTGTGCTCGACAACTGCTATGGCCTCTATCATCTGCTCGGGAGCCTGCGAGACTGGACATGCTGCATGCGCCAAGAGCTGCCCGGGCTTCTCGAGGAGAGCCGTGGCAGACACAGGAGCCCGAAGAAGTGGCTGGCCATCAAACCGAATTGGGCATGAAAGAACATCACGCTATATGGCAAGCATCTTTGGGAGACTCAAAGGCCAAGCTGAAATGCTGAATATTTTGGTGCAAGCATAACAGCATAGAGGTACCAGCCCGAGGCCGGATGTCACCAGATCAGGAAGGAAGGACGCAGCAACACTTCAAGACGATGATCGAAAAAAAACACATCATTTTTGTGGATGACTATGGAGAACGCTTGGTGACAATCACGACGCACTTCGGCCTTGACAGTCAAGCAAGCAAGAGGTCAAGGCTCAAGCCAGGCTGCATCGGCCAGCATGACACGCCAAGACACTGGACACCAACAGGCTGCCGCCGTGTACCAACTGGAACGCCGGGCAGACACTCGTCAATAGCCCATGAAACATCATCTGAAGCAGAAGGCCGCAGATGGAAAAGAGGAGCCGCTCAATCCTCCATCTCATCGAGAAGAGTGTCGGACTGAATGGACACAGCGTCGTCGTCCTTCTCCTCGGTCTGCTGCTCAATCTCCTGCTCGCTCTCCTCCTCAGTGGTGTCACCCGCGTCAGCGGACTCCAACTCATACTCGCTCCTCGCCCTCTTGGCGGGCGGAGATTCCAAGTCCTCAGAGCTGCGCTTCGCACCGGTACCGACCTTGACAGAGGTACCATGACGAGTACCACACCAGTTGATGTAGTTGTAGTACTGCTTCTGGTTGGTGATGTGCCACTCGGCCTCGCCCTTAAGATATCTGCCAGGCTGAGGAGACGAAACACCAGCTTCGCCGCTGGCCGCTCTCCTCGGATTGCTCTTCTGCTTCTGACCGATGGCAGCAGCAATGCGCTTGGTGATGGTGGCTTTGTCGCAGTGGCAGCCGTTCAAGCAGAAGCGGTCGCGGACATCCTTGTTGCCCATGCCACCCTCAGAAACAATGCGAAGCAGAGTCTCGCGCCACAGCAGGTCGGGACAGAAGTCGATGATGCACTCGGCCGCACGCCTGGTGATGAAGTCACGAGTGAGCAGCTGCTTGCGGGTGATGAGAGTGTCGTAGACGCGAAAGATGCCTTGCTTGAGGTCCTGCGTGGTACCCTTCTTGCCCGGGTTCCAGCAGATCATGATGTGCTTGCAGAGATTCCAATCAATCTCACCACTCTCAGCGGCATCAATGATGTCGTCGGGAGAGTGCTTGCCGATCTGAGCAGCGCGCACCACATCAGCCTGGGAGGCGAAGGCATAGTTGCCAGAGTGATACGGATCGCCGCCGACGTTCTCGCGATGACCTGGCTTCGCCGAGCCTGCCCTTGAGCCATACTCAGCATCAGAAGATGGGGAATCGTTGGCCTGGGTCTTCTTCGCCGCAGTCCTACGCGCACGCTGCTGCCTCTGCTTCTCAGCCAGCTCGTCGTCGAGCTGGCTCATGACAGCCATGTTTGACCTGCGCGTCTCCGCCATACCGTTCAGGACGTTCGGGTCGTATTCGCTCTCGTCCCAGGCAGCCGCAGCCTTAGCCTTGTGGAAGTCCATCTTGCGGTGCCACGGCAGAGTGTCCGCCTCAGCCGGCTTGCGCGAGTTGGCACGGCCGTTCCTGTTGGCAACCTTGCGAACAGCCGGCCTGGGAGCAGGCTGATATGGTGGATCAGGTAATGCATCGGGCTGCTCGTCGACCAATGGCTGCGGCGTCTGGTTCTTCCTCTTGCCACCAGTAGGAGCAGTCGGAGTAGCCTGAGCGCGCTGCGTACCAGCATGCGGACCCTGTGGAGGATACTGCTGCGGGTACAGGCCAAGAGGATACGGGTGTGGGGCGTACATCATACCGGGCGGCGGCGGCGGGAGGCCTGGTGGAATCTGACCGGGAGGAACGGGCGGACCATGGTGAGTGTACAATTGACCTGGCTGGACATTCATCGGCTGTGCATGCGGCTGCGACCTAAGCATCTGCGGCGGCGGCGGATAGGCCATGTGCTGCTGGGGCACACTACCTGGACGGCCTGGCTGACTACGCATGTTAGGGGGCATCTGCGGCGCACCTGGCCCGTTTGGACGGAAGTCTGGCGTGCTGTGGGGTATCATCTCCGGAATGCGCTGGTTGCCGTAGATGGGGATGCCCAGATGACGCCAACGAGTGCGCTCAAGCATACGGAGGTACGCCTGCTCAGCATCGCCGCGAGGGATCACCCACTGGTCGAGCGGGTAGTCCTGGAGATAGCGCAGCATCTCCTTGTCCTGTTGCAGATGTCAGTAGGGATCTTGGCTACCGAGAATTCTTGGCTACTGACCTTATGCTCCTGGTACAACTCGGTGTAGGCGTAGTCGCCACCAATGGCGCGCGTCTCGAGGTTGTAGTACATAAGCTCACGTGTACGCCTCATCTCTGGCGAGAAGCCTGAAACCCTCCACGGCCTGTGGAGGTGGATGTCTATCGTCATCGTCTGCTCGACGGTCTGCTTAGCATCGTCGCTCTCGATGGAAACGTGGCTCTGCGCATCGGGGTCATTGGTCGGATCGTAGCGATCATCGAGGTCCTCGCTGCGGACGTCATTGTAGTCTACAGAGCCCTCGTCGACATTGTCGTGCATGTCCTGGAGTTCCAGAGTCAGCATGATGCCATGTCACTTACCTGGAAAGACCAGTACTTACTTGCGACCTGAATGTGCCAGTCCTGGGCTCGGTAGTGAACGGACTAGGCCTCGGAGAGTTCTGGACTGGCTGCTTGCCGGGCTTGTTACTGCCGGTCAAGGATAAGCCTGGCGAGGATGGTGAACGATGGTGAGCAGTCGGCGCTCCATGCGATTTGGTGTTGACGGCAATCGTGTCTTCATCGTCGTCAACAGCGGCAGCAGCACCAGCTGTGTTCGCCGAAGCAGACTCGGCAAGACCACCAGCGGTGCTTAGGCGAGAGCTGGAGTCTGATGTGCGCATACGACGCGGGCGGTCAGTCGCTGCCGATGGCGTGTACATGTTGGCCTTGGGGTTCTTGACGAGGTCGCCACGAGTCTTGTCCGTCTTGCGAGCGGTGGCGCTCTGGGTCGGAAGGTCGGGGGCCTCAGTCGATGCGGGCCTGTTCACCAACTGCACACTCGTGGGCTGAGGATTGGTGTCGATACCTGCCGCAGCGGCTTCAGGAGAGATGATGTGCTTCTGCTTCTGCCTCGCCATGACCGTCAATATGTGCTGAATGCTCTGGCGGTGGGAGTTGATGAGAAGCGAAGGCGTTCACCCGCCCGCATGGGCCAGTGAGATGGCTGCTTAAAAGGGGCCAAGATGCGCGGAGCAGTAATGAAGGAAGGGGATTGTTGCAGATGTGTTCGTGGGTAGGGGGAAAGGATGTATATTGGGAAAGGGTGAGTCGCTTTTATACACGAGCAACCACGCTAGTGAGCGCTAGCGCCATTTGGGTGGCCCCTGCTCAGGCACCACTCTCAGGCCCTCCCTCCACCTCCTCTAAGTCGCCGGACTCTCTGTTCCATCGTGCTTTCGCATCCCGTGTGACCCAGATCCGGCTTTTGCACGTGTTTTCACTAGATAATGCAACGGAATGGCTGACGTACCAAAGTTTTGATGCGACTTTCACAAGACTGTTAGTGTGGTGAATGACTGCAACCGGAGGGTACTTCTATCGTCTCATAACTGCGCCGTACGCAATATGAGTCGCATGTGATAAGTAGCACTGTCGATCAGTGCTCGCCAGAAGTGATGGTCGTGGAAGCACGCGAGTAAATGCCCGCAACGAGTGATAGTAGTGAAAGCAGGCGAGTGTGTACCCGCTAGGAGTAATGATTGTTATGGCAGGCGAGTAAGTACCCGCGAGAATTGATAGAGGTAGAGCATCCAAGTGACTGCTCAGAAGTAAGGAATATGGGAGCATGTGAGTGAGCGAGGGGGATTGGGAGTGAAAACTACAATTCTCGGCCCGCATCTTAGTGCGGCGCTAGTATGTGAATGAGCACAGGGTTGGTCCGAGCGTCATGTGTTCGTGCGCGACAGTAGGACGTAGCACAATGTCTATGGTGTATGTATTTTTGCGAACTCATGCCCGTCGCCCAGGTTCCGAATGCGAGCACTTCTGGAGATTGCCTGGATATTTGTAAGCAGGGCGCACATAGATCAGCTTGATCAGAGACAGAAGGATGTGGAATAATGCGCACTGTTCATGAAAAGATTCTCTTGGGAGAGTCATCCCCTGGGCTACGTCTGCATATGTTCAAGACGTATGGAACTCTGAAGGTGCTGGCCTGCATCCGCGTGCTGATTTTAATCCCGCGCTTGATTCATGCTCGTAGCGGCTCTCGTGGCCTGCTGTAGAGTCAATGAACGCCCTCTTGCTGCTGCGCGCGGCGCACAGTTCAGATTGACACTGGGCATGCTCTATGGTAGGCTCCACGCTCGTTTCCGCCTGCAGCATGTCGTCGGCCCCTGCCCGCCAGCTTTGCAGCGCAACGCCGTAGAACCCATATTGTTTCGGTTCCTGTACTCGCAGTTACGGCTCGTGATCCTATACGATAGCCTCCCCGCCCGTCTCGCCCTCGAATCCAATTGCTGCCAGCTTCTTGTGCTTGCTCTTCTCCTTCTTCTTGCGCTGAGCGTCCTCTTCCTTCTTCAGTTGAAAGACCTTCTCGATTGGCGCCGCCTCAAACGGTGAAGGGATGTAGTCGTCCTTGTCGAGATCCTGACCATGCAAACGTCAGCTCTCACGCACCCTATCTCTATTGACCTCGCGCAACCTCTGCAACGTACGATCTCGCCCAACATGGACACGTTCTCCCCCCGCACCAAGAACAAACCTCTTGTGATATCCGCGTATAAGTTCTGCACAAAGAAGCGCTCAATGGTATCTTGCAGCACCAAATTGCCAAATTGGTCCCAACTACGCAGTACTCCAATTAGCTTCCGCCCGTCTCGTAATGCAACCATGAGCTTCTTGTCGGTAAGATCCAGCAATTGAGCAGCAGTGGTGAACATCTGAGGCGGCAGCTGAGGAGCGGCGGGAGGACCAGCGGGGCCTAGATTTTGTTGTGGAGGCATTTGACCAGGTGGAGGCATTTGACCAGGTGGAGGCATTTGACCAGG
This sequence comes from Teratosphaeria pseudoeucalypti, assembly GCA_013403795.1. Taxonomy (NCBI): domain Eukaryota; kingdom Fungi; phylum Ascomycota; class Dothideomycetes; order Mycosphaerellales; family Teratosphaeriaceae; genus Teratosphaeria; species Teratosphaeria pseudoeucalypti. Next base: position 20,193 of record JABBMZ010000066.1, read on the forward strand.
TGGAGGCAGACCAGTGCCCGGTAGCCCTTGAGGGGCGTCATGGATGGTGAGTTTTTCCATTGACGCATATGACCGGTGGTACAGGGAGGAGGCGGCGTCTGCGTTATCGTGCGGCCATAAGTGTGTTTGTGGGAAGGTGGTGACGGCGGAGATGGTCGACTTGTGAGGTGTTTGTGCCTGAGGCTGCTCGGCTTAGGAGCTTGAGGTGTGAGGACGGGAGCTTCGACGGTGAGGCTGACACCACACACAACGCGCTTTCGAGGATGGAGAAGTGTAGTCGTAGACAGGTTACGTGGCAACATGTATAAGTAACATTGGGCAAAAATTGTCTGGCAAGATGCTCTCCGCGTTCCAGGCGCAATCGATCCACGAGCTCAAGCAGCGGGACAAGTCCAAGATCGAGTCGTTGCTGGCATATGGCGACCGTCTCCTCGTTGGACTCAATACCGGCAGTCTGCGGATATACAGGATCAACGACTCTGCGCCCGCCGCAGAGCCCACTGAAAATGGCGAGTCGCCATCACCCGCAAAGTCAAGGACAGTCGAGCTGCTACGGGAAGAGGAGAAGTTCAGTCGCAAACCCGTACAGCAGCTGGCCATAGTCAAGGAAGCGAATACGCTGGTTAGCTTGTCCGACGGCTACATTAGCCTGCACGACCTCCAGACGTATCAATTGAATGAGCGTCTGGAGCAGACCAAAGGCGCGACGTACTTCGCTGTCACTAGCAATGTGGTGAAGGATGCTGAAATTGGCGTGCCCTCGCTTGTCTCAAGATTGGCAGTGGCCGTCAAGAGAAAGGTGCTGGTATGGACGTGGCGCGACATGGAAGCAGAGCAGGATGTGCGGGAGGTCAGTGCCGAGGCGGCAGTCAAGAGCTTGACGTGGGTGACGGGCAGTAGGCTGGTGGTTGGGACAGACCCTGGATTCGCTGTGCTCGATCTGGAGACTGGTGAGATGACGCCCGTCTACAAGCCGACGCCCACGAAGCAGGAGAAGGAAGCTGCTGGGGAGCTCGCCGGTGTCCGGTTTGGCGCTGTCAGCAGCAGTGGCATGGGCTACATGGGGATGGCTTCTTGGGTGCCGAAGCCGATGGCCACAGCTTTGTCGAAAGATGTGATCTTACTTGCCAAGGACGTCAATACTCTGTTCACTGACACCGAGGGCAAAGCGTTGGAGAAGAGGCAGATCCCGTGGTCTTTGTCACCCGAAGCTGTTGGCTACAGCTATCCATACCTCCTGGCCCTTCAGCCGCCTGAGAAGGGCACACTGCAGATCAGGAATCCGGACACACTGAGCTTGCTCCAAACTCTATCCGTGCCTTCAGCGAGCATACTTCATGTTCCACAGCCTAACATCAGCCTGGCGCATGCAGGCAAAGGCTTCCTAGTCGCTAGTGATCGGACGATATGGCGCATGAACGCGTTGCCATATGACAGTCAGTTAAATGAGCTGGTCGGTGTCCAGCGATATGACGAAGCTATAAGCTTGCTCAATCTGCTGGAGGATACGCTCATTGACGACAAGACTGGTCGGATTCGTGAAATCAAGACCGAAAAGGGTGAAGAACTGTTCCGTCAGCAGAAATATCAGGCAGCTTTAGATATGTTTATGGAAGCAGAAGCATCTCCAGAGAGAGTTGTCGCGCTCTATCCCAAAGCGATCGCTGGTGAACTGTCTTCACTACCCGAGCCCTCTGACGAAGAGCCCGAGGATGCTCCGGAGAGCGTTGACAAGCAAGAGGCCGAGAAAGCAGTACCAATGACGCCGCAGAAGGGTATGCTAGCCAGGCTAAGAGGAACTGGAGGCCAAAGCTCGGCAAAGAAGGACTCAGATTCAGCGTCAATCAAGCCGTCAACGCCTACGCGGACCGACACTGATAATATGAGTGTACGCACAAAGGCAACACCAGCCAAAGCTGCAGACAAGCCATTGGAGGGTGATGATCTCAAGTTTGCAACTCGATGCTTGACACAGTTTTTGGCAGATGCTCGAAGGAAGATACAGAAGTATCTTACCACTGATGGGAACTTGAAGCAAGATCCCCCCGAGCTAGACATCGAGACAGGCAAGCCAGAATTTGCCAATTTGCTGTCGCAGTCGGTGTTCGAGAGTGCTAAGGATCTGAAAAATACCGACTGGCAAAACGAACTTTTGAAGACGGCACAGCTCGTCGATACCACGCTTTTCAGGGCATATATGCTGGCGTCACCATCTCTTGCCGGGCCACTGTTCCGGCTAGACAATTTTTGCGATCCTGACGTTGTCCAAAACAGTTTATATGAGAATGACAGATACAACGACCTGATCGACTTTTTACACGGCAAGAAGCTGCATCGCCAGGCACTGGAGATGCTGAGCAAATTCGGAAAAGGCGAGGCCGCTAACACCGAGGTGATACCCGATAATCTGATGGGACCACGACGCACAGTAGCATATCTGAAGCAGCTACCTCCAGAACTTGTTGACCTCGTGCTCGAGTTCGTACGCTGGCCAATAGAACAAGAACGTGATACTGGTATGGAGGTCTTCCTTGAAGACTCTGACAACGCTGAGCGTCTACCGCGTGAACGCGTATTGCGTTTTTTGGCTGACGTCGATGAGAAGCTGGAGTTGAGATATCTTGAGCACATCATTGGCGAGTGGTCAGATCAGGTTCCCGAGCACCATCAACGCCTCGTTGATCTGTATCTCGGCGCGCTGAAACGAGCTGACGTCTTAGATGAGGAGACAGAATCGCTGCAGTCAAAGCTAGAAGACTTCTTGCGCAAGAGCAAGGTCTACAGTAAAGCCTCCACCTTTCGTCAGCTGCCAGCTGACAATCCGAGATTCTATGAAAGCCGTGCGATTGTGCTATCGGCCATGGGTAATCACAAGCAAGCCCTCAGCATATATGTGTACAACATGAATGACTACGCCAAAGCTGAAGATTACTGCAACCAGCAGTACCTCGCCGAGCAAGCAGATCAGCAGACATCTCTCATCAACAGAAGCAGCACACACGAGAGAAAAGTGTACCAGCCAGAAGACGTCGACCAGAAGACGAGCAACATCTTTGCCATCCTCCTTGGATTGTACCTGCGACCTCCAGGCGAGGAAGAGAAGAGGTGGCCGCAAGCTCTTGACCTCCTCTCCCGACACGGCGCCCGCCTCCCCGCCTCGTCGACCCTGGAACTCATGCCTGACGACCTCGCAGTCCAAGAGCTGTATTCCTACTTCCAAGGCCGCATCCGCCACGCCACCTCGAATCTGCGCCTGTCGCAGATCACGAGGAGTCTGGAGGCTGTGCGCCGCAGCAGGACGGAGCGACACTCGATGCTCGGGGACGACAAGGTGGCGGATCTGGGGAAGTTGGGTGGGAGGAATCGGAGAGTGCGGGTCAGTGAGGAGGATCATTGTCCGGTGTGTCATAAGAGGTTTCAGGCGAGCGCGATCAGGGTGTATCCCGACGACACGGTCGTGCATTACGGGTGCGTGGGAAGGACTGCTGGTGGTGGTGCTGGGGAGGGGAGCGGTAGTCGGAGAGGACTGGGCTTGGGTGGCGGCGGTGTGGGAGGATGGGGTTGACGCTTTTACCTTCAAGACGATACTATGATACCCACCAAATCCATGTTTGTCAGTCCGTCAGCCCACCGAACAGGGCTCTCGTTGCTTCCGTGGCGATCGTGGCGACGCCTTCCCTGTGATAGGCAAGGGACAGCGCGATATCGACTTCCTTCGACAACTCGGATGCTCTTCACCACTTCGCAGGACGAGTACTATGCCAAAATATTCAATCCCTCATCTAACCCATGACATCTCCTCGGCCTGCACCATAGTCAATACCATATTTTTTTTTCTTCAGTATCCCGTTCCCCATTCCTATCCCCGATGCTGTCATGAGCGATGATCGAGACAACCCAGGCACTCACCAAGGCAGCGACAAACAAGACGAGCCGGAGAATTCATACACAGCGACACGGCCGTCGTCGCCTGACCACATTGTATCCGTCGCGGAGAATAGGCCGCAAAAGACTCGAGATCCACTCCAAGCCCCCGATGGACGGACACCCGCCTCCAGTCCGACGATGGACTCCGCATCCGCACTGGCGCATCTCCCGCCCCGGTCACGGCAACCGGCGTTTCGGGCGCCGGCGCCGGCGCTAGGTCCTTCACAGGCGCCAGTGCCAGGCGAGAGTGGGGACGGCCAGGCGGAGGAGGCGGTCGATCTGCCGTTGCGGCCGGCGGACCCCTCACCGGGCCGTGCGTCGGCGACGGCTCGCGAGGGTGCGGCGCAGACGGAGACGCATGCTGGTCATGAGGATAGCCGCCAGGCACCAGCGGGACAGCCGGCGAAGCTCCACGTCCGCTTTGCAGGGGACCCGAGATCTTCGGGCCCGGGGTCTCCTCCACGGGGACTGGCGGGCGAGGCCGGAGATGGCGAACACATTGAAGATGCAGGCCCGAGTCCACGGCCGCCTGCGGCTCCGCGGCCACCGCCTCGTGCCCTCCACAAGGACATCGCCGCTCCTCGATCGCCTCCCCGGACGGCTAGTCCTACGCCGGGTCGCGATGGCGACAGCGAACACATCGAGGATGTGACCAGGCACGATCCACATCTCCAGCCGGCACGACTCCGGTCGCATCCCCCATTTCCGCAATCGTCTTCGACTACAGCGACTCCCAGGTCAGCCAGTGAACCAAGACTGCCACCCGGATTCAGAGCGTTCAGGCCACGCCTCCCTCGGATACGTGGTCCGCTCCGGAGCAAGAATACCTTCTTGAATGGCAAGATCCCGATCCCTGCGTCACAGATCAAGAGGGCCAGAGAGGCCGAGAAGTTGTCTCTACGCCGAGCGGAGCGCAAGAGAAGGAGCAGTCGTGAGCCGGATGGCCCGCCGCCGGACAAACGTGGACGACCTGAGGATGGGTAAGTCTCTTGCGTCTCACGTAGGGGGTAGAGCGCAGCACGCCTCCATCATGCCCGCCTTCTAACGGAAACCCTGTACAGACACGAGTCCGCCGATGAAGAGATCCCGAGAGGCCGATCCCTCCCACGCCACTGGGACGACATCAGGCACGCCAGAGAAGGCACACCAGCCCCCGAGGGACGACTCGCCTCCGCGCCCCACGACCTCGCCCAGGACCTCGACGACCCAGATCTCCGGACGCCGGTCATCGCGCCCCACGCGCGCGCGCCCGACAGGACCGTGGAACAGGACCAGGACTGGACGATCGCGACGACGTACGTGAAGGAGGAAGACCTGCGCGAGGCCATCCCCCGGTACCGGATCGAGGGGCGGGCGCTCACGCGGCCGAGTTTCCACGGGAACTTCCTGGGCTGCTTCGATGCCGGGACCTTGTCGTCGTTCAATGTGCGGAGGAAGGGGGGCAATGCGAATGACGGGCGCGAGGAGCGGGGCAGGACCTATCGGCCGATCGGGCACGCGCTCGACATGATGCTGGGTCGCTGGATGGGCGACGCGTGCGTGTCGGGCTCCTGGCTCACGGAGCCGTGGGGGAATCTCCCAGGGGTCGTGGTGCCGGGTCATACTCGCAGGAATGGTGAGCTCATGCCGTTCTTGCACTAGCCCTGTCTTGGATGTGGTCGTGCGATCTCTCCACCTCACCGCGACGGTGGCGGTGTCATCGGATTGAGAGAACTGATGGTGTCTTGGTAGGTTCTCACCCCAGCTCCTCGCTACGGCCGCTGGACAGCAAGCAGTACAACTGGAAGGACCGGCAGGACCTCAAGCGCCCAGGCGGGCCACTGGACGTGCCCAAAAAGCCGGCGAAGCAGCATCGTCGATCCACGACGCCGCTCACGATCATCGAGGGAGTGGTCACGGCCGTCCTTGACGCACATGACGATGAAGAGGAGGAGGATGAGGACGAGGCCCATGTGTACCGAGCACCGGAGGGATGGACCTGCCCGGTCTGCGGAGACGATCAGGACAACACTGGACAGGCTCTCATGCTGTGTTGCACGTGCGGCAAAACGGGATACTGCTCGAGGCGGTGCATGCGCTCGGTAAGAAAAACCTCTGCCCGCAGGTGGTTTCGTGCTCGAGACGCATCGCTGACGATCGCATCGCAGGACAGAGCACGCCATGCACCGCAGTGCAAGAGACCGGTGCCACCGCACTTCGACGCCTCGAAGATCACGAAGGACCCCAAGGCACAGTGCGACAACTGCTGCGACGTGCGGTCCAAAGACGACCTCCCGGGCCTGGTGCTCTGCTCGCGATGCGGCAGAGCGCAATATTGCAGCGTCCAATGCCAGGAGGAGCACTACCGAGAGCATCAGAACGCGCCGTGCACGCGGCCGGAGACGACGGATGTCGAGCATCGTGAGACGGGAGGCGCAGCTGACCGGACTTCACATGATGAGGCGGACGAGGGACCCGGCGACGAGACGCCGTGGTATCGGATCCCTGACGGCCTCGCTGGATGGTACAGGTGCTCGCATTGCACGAGTGCTACCCAGCATCGCGACGGAGGCGGCTTGAGTCTGTGCAGGACGTGCGGCAATGCGCAATACTGCTCTCGACGCTATCAGCGGGCCCACCATGCGAAGCACGCCCCTCGCTGCAGACCGCCAAAGACACCCAAGTTTGATACCTCCAAGCGCAGCGAGAACCTGAATGCCAAGTGCAACAACTGTCTGGCCGGCCGCGAGAAGGTCGTCGATCACGGTCCGCTGGTGCTGTGTCTGGTCTGCGGCAAGACGCAGTACTGTAGCTCGCCGTGTCAGGAGAGTGTGAGTCCGGTTGATGGACGTGCGATGCATGCTTGTCGGTGCTGATGGCGGATCTTAGCACTATGTCGAGCACCAGCACCTCTGCTACGCTTCCGCCAAGGACGAATCGAGTGACGATAGTGACAGTGAGGATGGCAGCCAGAGTGATACGTAAGTCGAGGCGATGGATACTGCTCACGTATGTTCCTGTTGCATCAGAGTCTCATGTCAATCTCGCAGGTCTGAGGGATTCTATGATGAAGAGAGTCAGCAAGACACTATCCTCACATACTCCATCGCCAACGAACACTTGCAATGCGTGTCGGATCCGGACAGCCGATACCACGGATCCGTGGCGAATCTCCTCGTCGACAACGACGTCGGCGACGTTCGTGGTTTCCGGCCGTGGCAGTTGCGGCATGTCGAGTACCTGGTCGTCTTCGGCGAGCAGTCACCGCCTGCCTGGGTCCACTCCCAGGACCTTGGAGGTGCGCATTAGAAATCCAAGATCAAGGGATTCTGGGCGGCAAACAACGAGCTCCGTGCCTTCGTCAGCATACCTGGGGTCGGATATGGTCAACGGCGTGGTCGCACCTTCCGGCCACACATCAATGCCGCGACGCTGATCGAAGAGAGCCGCGTCCTCGAATTCGAGACGAGATGCGTCAAGTTTCGGGACGAAGACGGGAGCCGTCGAAGGGGTTTCGAGGAAATTCAGCGACTTGGGGGTGATATGAGTGCTCGCTGGGATGACGATCTCCAACGGTATTGGCGGACGGTGCGGTGGGCCATACAGATGTACACGTGCAGTTTGCGCCCAAGAGAGTACTTTGGCGCCCCCACGCCAGAATACAATCCGTACGCACCACGGGCAGGAGGAGCTCCTGCCGGCGGCCAGACACAAGCAGGCGATACAGAAGCTCCGGCTCAGCGCTCGTCACCAAGAAAGGACGACAGTAGTGAAGACAAGGGTAACGGCCATCCTGCACGGAAAGCGAGGAAACGAGCAGATTCCGTCGCGGAATCCGGGACGTCGGCGTCCACCACTGGGCCGCCCATCGCGATATGTATCAGCAAAGGACGGGCCATTTCTTTTGCCAAGCCTGGTCCTACATCGCATCCTACATCGCAGTCGAAGTCAAAGAGAGATCAGAAGGGGAAAGAGTCACTGGAGGAACTGAAGGCGAGAACGGAGCGCACAGAGGCGGAAGCAGAATATTACGACGAGCAGTTGGCGAGTTCGCAGCTTGAGTTGGGTGAACTGCAGGACAGGAGAGTCAAAGAGGACCTCAGTGGCGATGTGGGGAGGGCGAGTCTTCAAGAGCAGGTACAGCAATTGAAGGCGGTCAGAGCAGGCCTCGCTGCGGAAATGCAGACGTGCGGCGCGGGCAATGCTCTGACGCGTCAGAGTCGGAGTGTTTCTGCCGATGGGTGGGATCTGGGACAGCTGGAGCAGGCTTTGGCTGCCAGTCGTGCCGATCAGGGCTTCAAGCCAGCGAACACTCAACGAGATCGATGTGTCGCGACGCCGCTTCTGCCTGATCCCGATGAGGATGATCCGTTCGATGAGGATGATCTGCCCGATGAGGATGATCCGGCACCTGCGACGGTGGGCCGCGGACAGGATGAAGGAAAGTCGCGAAAGCGGTCAGAAATGTCGGAGGAAGAACAGCTGCGTCGTGCTATCGAGATGAGCCTGCAAGACTTGGGAATGGACGAGGCGTCGAGCGAGGCGGACCCGGCTGTTGCGACGCCGGACACGCGGATGGACAGTGACGAGATGGCTCCTTCCAGCTCCGGTGGTCCTGAGGAGTAGTCGGAGAGACATACCACTCCTCCTCCGAACGAGGTGGTGAGTCCGAGAGAATTGTTGCGGTTGCAAACTGACGGCGCTGATGACTGTGAGAAGGACGCCACAGACGCTCCGGGCGTGATGTCACCCCATGGATGCAGCGGACGGCGGCGACACGGATCCAAGCCTGTCTGCTGAGAGTGGTGGAGGCAGTCTTCGCAGATCGGCACGCCGCTCGAACCTGCGCGGAAACATGGGTGCCGACGGGATGGAGAATCAAGAGTAAGGAGTGCTTCTGCTGCGCTCCGGCGGCGTGGGATTGTACTGTACAATGTATCCATTGGCTTTTGCCGATGCCGGTTCAGGACATTATTGATCCATTGTCCGTGCCAAGCGGTGCCTCTGGTCCAGACGTGTGTGTCCCCGATGACTCGGGTCCTAAACAGGTACTGCGGCCGTGTGTGCGCGCCTTGGTTTCGTCGTGTTTGTTTATGCGCGGACTGCTGGGAGGTATGACGGGCCTGTGTTGTTCTGTTGTGGGTATGGCGTCAGAGGGTCAACTGAATTTAGAATTGTCTTTGGTTCTCGGGCGCATATATTGGAAACGAATGCGGATCTTTGGCATTGTGCCATTTGAGCATGCTTTTCATGGATCGAAAAGGAATCATCCACTATTGCCAACGGTCAAGTCTCGGGATTGAGACTATCGTGTCGGGTCGCAAGTAGCCAACAGGCTCTCAATTGCGGTACCTCCCGGAGTGGTTTCGGAACAAAAACACAGATTTGTTGCCTGATCCGTCAGCTAAGCCGGTGACTACCTCCATCATAAGTCGTCGACGTCGATCGAAGAGATGAAGTCAAGATGGATGTTCTATGGGGATATGATGAGAATGAATCATGTCATGCCACAGGCCCCACCGGCGATGAGGACCGGCCACCGGATTCGGTGGCGCCAAGACCCAATGGCCGCAGATCATGCTCGAGCGGTTCAGGATCATATGCCGAACGCTGGGGACGCTTGGCTCGTGGGCTCGTGCAGACGCACAAGGCATGGAAGCGTTGCTTGTCGATGTTGTCCGGAGCAGTTGATCGTTGTGCGATGATGATGATGATGATGATGATGATGTAGATAATCCGACAGAACGTTGGCTCCCTGACCCCACCGCCATCATCACCACTACTGCTTGAGGCCGACACGGCACATGCCTGCGACTGCCCGTTCATCACCCACACGCCTGGGCTGCCGCATCGTGCTCGATCTCATATTGTGAAGGTTGGGGGTCGTGTGTGGATTCATGGGCGACGGATGGCTGGTTGGCCGAGCGAGCGGCGGGTGGCCGTTTGAAGGAAATGAGCCGGGACTCTCAGTCCTACCGGTACTGCAATTCAATGGCCAACCAGGGTTCCTGACAGGGTGCCGCCCGAGGCTCCCGCCGAGTGCTCTTCCTCTTTCTCTCTCTGTATGTCGCGCGGACTACATTTATGTACGACTGGGACACTGCCATGACGCAAGCGTCTGGAGAGCGTGAGGCAGACGTCAGATCTGCGCATCGTTCAGCTGTGCATGGGTGGTGGGTTCGTGTTCCACGCGAGTGAGTACCTTTTGTCATGATCAAAACTTTGGTGATGAGTGCAGGATAAAGGCAGGCGGCAGGAGGCGGGGGACGAGGATGGGATGGATGGGGTGGCGATTGCCTCCACCAGCCACACGGCGGGCGGCGCACGGGCGCTAGCCTAACGACCAGGCACTGGCGCCACAGCGAACAGGGGAGGAACACGAACTTGAAAGTGTTGCTGCAGTGATGGCAGGTGGGCCGTGGCTCGGGAGACGTCGCACAGCCAGCCAGCAGTGTCGGTCACTGGTGTCGCATGCAGGGCCAAAATTGCAGTGGCACCACATGAATCAACACCTCATAATAATAAGATGCGCTGGGTGGGTGCATGTGTAGAGACTAGTCCCTCTGGCACGAACCGGTCCCGTGTGGAGTCATCATCATGTAGGTGGGTCGTCGCTTCCCACTCATCATCGGTAGTGCCGGGTTCATGGTCATCAGCCCGCGTCACTAGCGTCATGCAGGACGGGGGCTAGCGCGTATCGGGCGCGAGAAATCTTGGAAACGGTGCCTGAAGGTTGTAGGCGCCAAGGCTTCCCCCCAGCAACGACTTGCCAGATGCACCAGCAACGACTCTCGGTTGTCGTGTGGCTGTGAAGGAGAACCCCCGAGAGCAGGCATCAACGGACGTTGTCATCAGATCGGGACGGGGAGCACGTGCGTCCGGTACCTTATCAGAAGCTCCGAGGCCACTGGGTGCGTCCAGATCCAATGATGGAGGGACGTTGATGGTGCTGGCTGGCTTTCACGAGATCAACCTTCTAGTACTACTCAATTAGCACCTGCCGCTTCTGATGACCCTTGCAAGCCGCGTTTCTTAAAAACCCACAAGTACCTCCCACGTCTCGTCTGCCTTTGCTTTCCCTCCACCCTCCCAAACCAAACTCTCCATCCGAACCGACTCCTCACTCCATCATCATCATCAAGGAACAGCTCCATCATCACTACTACTCGCCAAGGATCCATCCCCCAATATCTCAAACTCACTGGAGGAGCATCTCTTGCATTGCCACCCACCACCACCCAATCACACACCCCCACACACGCCATCACCATGAAGGCCACCCTCGCCCTCCTCGCAGGCGCCGCCCTGGCTGCCGCCCAGGATCTCAGCGCCCTCCCTCAATGCGGTGTAAGTCTCTCACCACCACCACCACCACCACCCCCTCCTCCACCGCCCAGTCACAGACGCACAGTCGCGAGTTGCCGGCCCCGACCTGGCAGTGAACGCGTTCCACCTCCCCTCCGACCTTTCCGATTTCGCACTGCCGCATAACCGGTTCCGGCGGGCATCAGGGACTAATGGCATCCCAGCAAACATGTATCAACAACATGATCCAGATCGCCACCACCCAGTTCGGCTGCAGCGCAGGCAACGTGACCTGCTACTGCGAACAGCCTCGGTTCGGCTACGGCGTTCGCGATTGCTCCAACGAAGCCTGTCCCAGCTCCAGCGACGCGAGCACCGTCATCAGCTACGGCGTCAACTACTGCGAGAGCGCTCTGGCTTCCTACGCTTCAACCGCCAACGGCGCACAAGCTTCTGCCAGTAAGTCCCGAGACAGCGTGGGTGGGTGGGCGTCAATGACTGACCGTGGGATCCCAGGTGGTCTGTCCGTCCTTCAGGGCGCGACTGGCTCAGCCAGCGCGACGAGTACTGGAAACGAAACCGCTACGGGCGCTGGCGGCTCCGCTGCCTCGTCCACACCCGCCGGAAATGAAACCGCCGGTGCCACCGGCGGGAGCTCTTCTGCCGTCACGACTTCTGCCCTGACCGCCCTCGTCTCCGCCTCTGGATCCTCGTACACCACCACGACCGGCTCGACCACGATCTACGGCGGCGGCGTCGTGGGCGGTACTGGCGCTTCGTCCATGTCGGGTGCGTCTGCCACTTCTGGCGGTGCTTCGTCGGGTGCGTATCCCTTTTGGACTCTGCCTTGTTTCTGTGCATGAACTGACCATGTGACTAGCCACTGGTGCTGGCTCTTCGGGTGCCTCATCTACCCACGCGAGCTCCACAGGCGGTGCGTCTTCCTCGGGCGCGGGCGCCTCCTCCACGTCCAAGACCTCTTCGGCGGGTGGTGCTATCCAGACGGCCGCGCCAGGCCTCATCGGTGCCGGTCTGCTTGCTCTCCTCGCTTTGTAACCGTCCCAGAGATTTGCGCGCGATGGAATGTGACATACACGAGAATACGGTCGCTATGACAAAAGAGCTCGCGACAGCCTCGCGACATTTTGGAATCGCGGGGGTAGAGAAAACGTTGAGATGGTTTATGCGATGATACCACGAGAGGCGCGTTGATGGATATGTCACCACAGCCTCTGCATGGCGTCTGGGCTTGGGCGCAGAGCGTCTTTAATGTTTGGTATAGCGAGATCTGGTACGGTCATGATACCGGACCCGAAGTTGAGCCCGGGCTATTTTACTTGGCCCAATCTGCCGATTTCCCCGTCCTGATCTATAAGCTCGATGCAGCTCCAGAAGACGTGTAGTCACGACAAAGCGCGTTCCAGCTGGCCAGCCTTGGTTCCTGCGTAAGCCGCTCGTATAAGGTAAGTAAGCACCTCGGTCCATGGTGATCGCTTATCATCATCGACGACGCCACGCCTCCACAGTCCCGCAGGATCTTTACGTAGAGACAAGCAACCCATGTCTCGCTTGTTGTCTTGGTACGTGGAGGAGAAAGACCTGGCTCGCCACTCACCTCGACAGCGTCACGGAAGGCATCCGCCTGAACGGAATAGATCCGGACCCCAGAAGTGAACGAGAGACCGTATCATCATGGCAATCATGAACGCAGGGTCCCGATGTCATCGTGAGCTTGCTCCATCCTCAGTAGCTCCAAGGCTGGACCCGATACCGCTCGTTCTCCTCCGGCCGCGGATGTCGAGGGTCCTCCTGGAACTCCGGCATGATGTAGTAGTAACCCTGCTCCTCACGGTCAGCTCTCTCTACTCTCGCCACACACGAACATGAAGACAAATACAGCTCCCGGGCAACCCACCAGATCGATCTCCCTGACCTCCGGCACCAGCTGGTTCTGCACCCACCCGTTCCCCAACCAGCCCATCGGGTTCGCCTCCTCGCCTTCTCCCGCCCAATACACGTACTCGTAGTCCTCCCAGCGCGGCGAGCGCAACGCCTCGAGGCAGTGCAGACAGCTGCCCGGCCAGAGCCCCGTCACGACGTCCCCGGTCCGCCCCGCCCCGTCCCGCCGATACCACGACCGGCAGTCGTCGACGAAGACGGTGCGGCGGAAATACGCGTCGCAGTAGCGCAGCAAGTCGCGCACGCGCGCCGCCCGGACGACCATGCGCTTGACGCGTTCCTTTTGGATCTTCCGGATCGCCTTGACGATGTAGTCGCCGGTCGCCTGGATCATGGCGGTCAGGCTGCCTTCGCCGATGGCGCCGTTGGGCCCGAGCATGAGGAAGTAGTTGGGGATGTCGGGGGCCGCGAGGCTGAGGTAGGTGGTGGCGCGGCGGGACCACTGGGATCGCAGCGTCGTGCCGTGGAGGCCGGCGACGCGGAAGGGCGGCGCGGCGGACGCGTGGAAGCCCGTGGCGCAGACGAGGACGTCGAGGGCGTGGTGGTGCGGGGTGGTGGTGGTGGTGGTGGTGGGGTCGGCGGTGAGGACGCCGTGGGGGTCGATGCGCGTGATGGGGTCGCGGGTGAGGGTCACGTTGGGCTGGACGAGGGCCTCGAGGAAACCCGGGCCGGGGGTGAGGCGGCGGCAGCCGGGGGCGAAGCTCGGGCGGAGCCAGTCGAAGTAGTGGGGTTTCGGGTGCAGGCGGGCGCGCATGCCGTCTTCGAAGCGCTGCTGCGCGGCGCGTTGCATCGCGGTGCCCTTCAGGGTGACGGCGTGGACGCTGTTGCCGTCGGCCTCGACCCGCAGGCGGAAGTCGAGCCAGGCGTCGGGGTCCCGTTCGAATGTCTGGATCTGGTCCCGGTCGAAGGTGCAGTCGTCGCCCAGGCCCATCCGGTCCTGGACGTTCTGGCCGAAGGGCGGCGCGATCCAGGTCCGCGAGCGCATGAAGCAGGTCAGCCGCGCGCCGGGCACCTTCTGCAGCTGCGGGATGATCTGGATGGCGCTCGACCCGGACCCGATGACGCCGATGCGCTTGCCCGTGAAGTCGTAGTCGCCGTCCCAGCGGGCCGAGTGCATCACCTCGCCCGCGAAATCCCCCAGCCCGTCGATCGCCGGCCACTGCGGCGTGTTCAGGTTCCCGCGCGCCGAGACCAGGACGTCCGCCGCGTCCTCGAACACCGCCCCATCCGGGGCCCGGACGCTCACGCGCCACCGGCCCTCCCCGTCCCGCCACTCGCAATCCACGACCTCGTGCTCCAGCCGCACGAACCGGTCCGCCCCGTACTTCCGCGCCGTCGCCTCGAGGTACGCCCGGATCTCCGCGCCCGGCGCGTACAGGGCGCTCCAGTCGTGCTTCGGGTTGAACGAGAACTGATACGAGTGGCTCGGGACGTCGCACGCGGCCCCCGGGTATCGGTTCTCGTACCAGGTGCCCCCGACGCCGGCGTTCTTCTCGTAGATGGTGAGGTCGCAGTTCCGGAGTTTCTCGGGGATGCGGATCCCGAGGTAGATGCCTGAGTAGCCGGCCCCGATGACGATGACTCTGATGGGGCGTTGGTGGTCGACGGGGACGTCTGGGATCTGCCACTCGGTGGCGGGTGTTCCTCTGGCGCCATCCGTGGCCGCTGTTTCTTTGGCGCCATCCGTGGCGTGGTTGTCGTTCAGCGCAGGCGGCCTGGTCGGGTGGATGCCGTCATGCTCCATGTGATTCGAGAGTGCTCTCTCCTGTGGGTGGTCTTCGCCCATGTGGACGATCTGCTCAGGCAGGTCCGGGACAGCAGACATGGTGGCGTCAGAGGATCAAAGGATCGGATCGATTGGACTGATGTCTTGGGTACACACATATATATAGAGAGGGAAGTCGGGTTGTCGGATGACTATGTCAGCAGGAAACCCCCCTCCTCTCATCATCTATCTGGGCTCACATATATCCGGTCAGGATCAATGTAGAGTGTGGAGGCTCGTCTCAGCGATCTGCGCTTGTGTGTATGCAAATCCCAGCGCAGCTCTCATTGCAGTCCTGTATGTATCCTTTGCGGTCCCAACACACATGACACCAGACCCTTTTGGCAGCTCTTGGTGACAATCATCATGACGAACGGTTGATATTCTGTGGGTCCTCCACTACTGCGGAGAAGGCGGCGGCGGGGTTTCGTGGAACACGCACCTGCCTTTTCCGGAGGCATGTGCGGTCCCCCGCGACATCTCAAGCGTTCCTGATGGCACTTTGTCACACGTGATCGGAGCAATGTCGCCAGCCGGCTGATCAGCCTGAAGCCTGCATACCCACCGGCCTTCCGCGAGACTAGATTCTAATAATTACTAGCTTGTTAATACGTATAGAAGGTCTTAGTCGTTTCTATTCTAGCATATATCTAGGATCGTCACGATATGGCTCCGAGCTACTAGATCGATCCGTTTGGCATCGACCGCTAGATGGGAAGCGTGGGACAGAGACTCGGATCACATCCAACCACTCTTCGCTTCTTACTGATCCCATGCCTCCTCGATCTCGATGGCGTGAACATTGATCTCAACCCTATCAAGGAATCTTCACACTCGCGGGCGGGCGTTCGCAGGCTCGCCGGCCGCAACCATGAATCCTCGCCGAGTGTCATCACGAGCTGCGATGTCCCGAGAAGTAGTCCAACAGCCTGTGCAGAGATCCTACTAACGAATCATGATCGATATTACTACTAAGAAATCATGATCGACACCATCCCTCCGTACCCAAAAACAACGCCATAGTAACCTGGCAGACTTCCCGAAAAGATCTACGTCGTCGTTGTCGGGGCGGCGCCGTCAGAGATTTGAGAAGCGCCGCCAGAGCCTGGGTTGACCATTCGGATGGACACCGCTCGGCACTGAGCGCCTTGAGTCTCCGCATATAAATTGTCGACATCGCCGCTCAGGCATTGGTAAAAGGTGGTGGAGGTGCCCAGGGCGAGGTCGTCGCCACAAGCCGACCACCCAGCCGTGTCGATCGCACCAGCCTGTGGTGGGTTGTCGAACTGCAGCTGCTCGTTGGCCGCGATGTACCCGGTGCGGCCGGCCTGGTCTTTCAGGACGCCATCCGCGAGGGTGAGCGTGAGAGCCCCTGGTGCGAGCTGCCGGCCCGTGATGTCGCGCTGGGCCTTGGGGTTGGCGGCGTCGACGGTCTGGATCTGGAAGGTGCCGCTGGTGCTACTCGAGCAGCCGGGTGGATCGGTCTGCTGAGGGGGAGTAGCAGAGGTGACGCTCTGAGGCATGGGGTTGGCGATGGCGAGCGCCATGAAGGTCTGGATGGCGAAGAGGTGATGCATTCTTTTGCCGAGAGCTGTTAGACGGAAAGGTCGTAGAGTTCTGCCTGGGGATGTGAGGTAGCAGCACTGGGAAAACGACATGCCCTTTCTATTTATGCCTGCGATTCGGTCACGGTCTCGATGTTGCAGGAGCTAGAAGGAGTAGTTGCCCCTTTGTCGACGTGGTGGACCGAGTGCCGAGAAAAGACTCGATATGGCGGGTCGGTCGGGGCCAATGTAGTGTCGAGGCGAGAGCCATGGGTGATGTGAGGTGTCCTCATGAGCCCATGATCGATCGGGGGCCGCCAGCGACCAAGGAAAGCGATCCGGTCTCTTCGTGGTCTCGGCCATTGGTCGACAATGTCAGCCGCCCAATCCCTTTGGTCATGCCGGACATCGGTGCCAAAATCCGTCAGACGAGGCTGCTGACGGACGGCCTTATTGAAGATAGATCGGAAGCCGTGACGACGCTACTGATGCTGTGGTCTTCTGCTGTTGCTGCAATCTGACAGTGCCGATGAGGGATTAAGCTGTGGCGTCCATTTCCTAGCAGGTCCTTTCGATGGGAAGAGCTTTGTCTCCCTTTGATTTGCGTAGGTCCTAGTCCGATCGCCTCCTGGTTGCCATCACCTCTCACTTGCCAAATCCCCTCCAACTTCCATCCACTCTAGAATCATCGAAAATGCAAACCCAGCCAATACGCAGCTGTAGGAGGCAGCGACGCGCTTGCAGGACTGATGGTGTGTCACCCAGGACAACCGCGACATGAGACCGACGAGTGGCACATCGATCACAAAACAGCCTCAGCCAAAAGGCTGCATGTAGATCAACGAACGAGTTTGTCTCCCGTGCATATGATACTGTATCCTCATTACATTATTCTTACCCCTTTTATTCTACCGAAACACCCGCAATGCAAGATTGGGTATCACATCCTCTCGCCATGCCCATTGCCACCGAGCCACCCTGAAGAAGAAAACCCCATGCACACGGACTTCATGTGCAGGCAGAGACGCCACCATGAAGCACCACTCGCCGACTAACATACCAAGCACGCTTCGAGTTCGAGCATCCAACGCGTCGCAGGATTCTATCAAAAGACATCAACTCTTCTTCTGCTCCGGCCCATCAGCACCTGAACTCGCGCGGAAGACAAGCCTGCGAGTGCCCCCGGCTCTGCCGAGGTCACCAAAATACTTCAACCGCTCCTCTTTGCTCTTCTCCGCGCTCATTCGCGCTTTCTCGATCATGTCGTCAACCCATCGACTCTTGTGTTCGTCCAGGGCAGGCCTCCTGCCGGCGGCGCTAGCCGGGCGCTTCGCACTGTCTGCGGTCCCCGGCCGTGAGCCTAGATGGAAGGTGTCAAGGCTGCCATCCGCAGTCGTTGGCCGGGAGTCGTCGCCCATGCTGAAGACTGGCTGAGGCTGGCTGAGCCAGTCATCGTCATGACCGCTCTTCGCATCCGATCGGCTCATCGGACGTGGCACGGGAGCCTTCGAAGGCGGTGTCCCCGTCGTCGTGTTATGTCCAGGAGTTTTTGTGCCAGCGAGAGCCGAGCTACTAACCTTGCGACTGCCTGGAGCACTGCTATCAGGCGTGATGACCTCCAACGCACCTCCACTCGCCGTCCTCGAGCCATGGTGGGTCGCGAACTGTCTCAAGAAGTCTGCCAAATCCTGCCACCCGCCACCGACGCGAACCATGACTCTCTCGCCTTCGCCCACGATACGGACGAAAAGCTTGATTGGCTGGTCGCTGTCTGCTTGCGTCAAATGATACAACTTGACCTCGCTCTCGCTCTTCCTCGAAGATGCTTCGGCAGGCGCGATGGTGATGCTGCCTTCACTACGCGGACCAAGGCGGGTAGTTTTTGGTCGGACACCGCGGTGCGAGCGTAGCTCTGGCGTACGACCCGCAGGCTCTGGCATCTCCGCGCCTGGACCTGACTTGAATCTGATCGATTGTGATGGCAGGCGTTCGAGGACCTCCGAGACGTGCCGATCGAAAACGTCACCGGCATCCTTGGACGGCGTCCTGGCCTCTGGAGGTTCTGCAGGTTCTCGTCTTTTAGCGCTGTGCAAGTGCATTGGGGCTGGAGAATCATCCGGTTCCGTATACGGGCTACTCGGCGCCTCTTCAATACTGTTGCGAGCGTGGGCATCAACTGGTGCAGCTGCAAACCGCGAGGTCGGAGGGAGGATGCGATCAAAGTCGCGCTCGGCGATTGGCGATACCGGGCTCATCTGTGAGCTTATTCGCCCGGGAGGTGGAGACGGAAATGTCACAAGACCCTTGTATGGCATAACAGGGAAAGAGTCGTGTTGGTCGACGGGTGAGACTGGATTAGAATTATCAGCCCATGGTGAAGGCGTCTGCGAATCGGACTGATGAATTTCGCTTTTGCGGCGCAGCAGCTCGATAGTCTTCACCTGTGATCGTGGAACGCTGTCAATGGAAGTGATTGATGCTCGACTGATGTGACCAGGCTTGACATTCTCAGCACGTGGTGCTGGAGTGACAGTTGCCAAGTCATGTTTCAATCTTGGTATCTCCAGCTTCAGACTGCCCGGAGCCATGGCCGGCATCGACTTTCGTCGTAAGTCTTGCTTTGGCAATGCTCCTGAACTGCTCGGCTTGGACGGCACCCACTGCGGTCCGACACCCAAAGGTTGGACAGACTCTGCTTCCACATTCTTTCCTTTGTTGTGACGAGTGGCGGCCGATGCTGGCACTCGCCCTTCCATGATGCCTGTACCACGGGATCGACCTTCCCAAGCGCCCAAGGACGACATAGATGCACGCTTGCTCAAATGCTCGTTTGAGCTCAAGGAGAACGTGTCGTGAAGCATGGCTTCTCCTACTATTGGCTCACGCAACTTTTTGTGCTTTCTTGACACGCTCCTGCGCGGTCTGGCGCTTTCGTCAGCCGCTTTCTCTTCGGCGTCAGTAACAGCCGGAAAGCTATGCACAAACAGTCGATCGAAGTCGTTCGTCCTCAGAGGTCTTGGCGTCTTGATCTCAATCTCACTATGCGGTCTCTCATCATCGGTCTCCTTGTCGTCACGGAGCTCTCTCCTGGGCTGACGCGCTATCGCAGGCTCGAGCGAAAAGTCATTCTCTGATAGATACTTCTCATCTCGTGCAACAGAGTAGTCCATGCGACCTTCCTTAAGTGGAGACGGCGGTTCTGTGGCCGGAGGTGACGCCAGAGGCCAGTCTGCTGGATATTCAAGCTCCTGATGATGACCTGATGTTTGTGGCCGGGATTGAGTTTCAAGTCCTGTAGGCTTGTAAGTCTCCGGCCGTGGTCGATCGACCATGCTCATTTGCCTCTCCTCGCCCTCCGAGTCCTCTTCGGGTGTGTACAGCGGACGCGCGCGATGCACGGGATCCTCATTGCGCGAGTAGGTTTTGATGTCTTCAGACATGTGCCCATGCTCCGCGCCTTGCATCCTGTCTCGATCTTCCAGCTGCTGACTGCCGCTAGACAGACGCCAAGACTCTCTCTCCGGCTGTCCGTGGACCGGCTGTAGAGCGTCTCGCTGTCCGCGCTCGATGATCTCGCCGTTTTCTACTGCACCGAAAGCAGTGCCAGGATCGATCTCCTGTGATTGCGTGGCTTTGCCGCGTCTGCTAATCCGACGATTGCCTTCTGAGGGAATGCTAGAAGAGCGACTGAGCTCGGGCGTCTTGTCGCGCCTGAACAGCTGGGTGAACGCGTTGGTAGCACGTTCAAATGGTCTGACAGGAGACTTGACTTGCGCTCGCAGGCTCTTAGGCTGCTCGAGCTCACCGCTAAGGAAGATGGCGCGCATCTTCCCAACATTGTCAGGTGGAGTCTGCTCTTTCTCGACAAACTCCATGGGTGGTGGCGGCGGCAATGCCTTGAACACGTCGGGCGAGCCGTTGTAACCTACCGGCGGCGGAGGCTCTGCCGAACGCTCGTCGTAGTCCGTCGTAGGCAGGTGGCTACTGTAAAGACTCGACCTGTCCTGGCTGTGAGAGACATGTGCCTGTCCTGTCTGCTGGAGAGTTCCTGCCTCCTCTGCCTCCGCAGTCTCGCCTTCATACAGACTGGCATGCGCATCGACGTATGGCTCAACACTCTCACGTTCGCCATGGGGGAGCATGTAGACCACGCTAGTGGGTCGTGATGATGGCGACACGAGAGCGTCGGCATCAAAGTCCGGGATCTCACGGGCATAGGAGTCAGAAGAATTCCTTTCGAGTGTCCCATCGGTCGACGCTCGCTCGCTCTCCCGACGTGCGGCCCGCTGGTTCTCATGTATGGCTGCTGTAGACCGCCACTCGTTCTCGATGATCCTGCGCTCAGCTTGCACGACCCAATCGACATAGGCAGCCTCGAGGTCTTCGAAATCCTCAATCCACGACTCAGGCAGGGTCTCTGCGCTGCCCTCAAGCTCATCCAAGAATCCATCCAAGCGTTGTGCCAAGCTCTTGACCTGCTGTTGGATGGCATCCTGCAGCTCATGCATCATGTCTGGGGTAAACGTGGTAGCACGACTGGCTGAATACGACGAGGCTATCGCTGCCCAGCCTTGGTTGAGGTCCATCCTGACGTATTTGAGGTCACGTAAATATTGAGGCGTCTGGCGCAGTATTGAGAGTCGTATCGTCCAGCTGTCCAGCAGCACATGTATGCGTGAGAGGAAGGGCAGAGCCTGCAGAATGATCGCCGTGACGATGGCGGTGAAGTCGTCCAGGTGTCGCAAATCCGAGATGCGTCCCAGACCGGTGAAGCTGTCGTCCACCGAACCGCCAGACGCTTGGTGCGCGGCGAGCACATACTCCTTCAACTCTTCGACATCGGTGGTGTCCAGGTCGCGGCATATCTCGTCCACCCGTCGGTCGTAGGCCTGGACCGTCCGCGCCGCCAGACTGCCCCAGTGCTCCTCTGCATCACCATCCGACGTTGGCACCATGAACATGTCTCGTTCTCCTGCCCCGCTCGTCCGCAGTCTCGTCTTCGCCGGCTCGGGCAGGTCGAATGTGCCAGGCCATTCCCAGCTCTCCAACTCGTGGCACCAGCCACGAAGCGTGATGCATGTCTGCGCTGCCCGGGTGCCTAATGCCCGCTCTGACGGAGATGCGCCCTCCACGCCGTGGTAGATGGCTGAGTCGTGCTTGCTCGAGGTCGACGCACCGTCGTGTTGATGGTCGGCGAAGACATGCAGAGTCCTCGTGGGGGTCAGATCGCTGAGGAGCGGGTCGTAGTCCAAGGCCTGTCGTACCGGTGAATGGGAGGGTGAGCGAGCATGGCGTTGTGGTCGGGATGTCAAGCGTGGGACATTGGTGGTCGGGTTGGGCAGCGGCATCGTTGTATGCGGTGTCTTGATCAACAATCTATTCGACCGATATCTGGCTGCACAAGGATGGTGTCTCTTATGATGATCGTTGCCTGCCTCTCATGATCCTCCAACGACCTGCAGCGAGCGGAGCGGATTGACGACGGCGGGCATGGAAAGGGTGAGACGGTGGACTTGTATGAGGAGTAGTACGAGCGTTGCAAAACCGTTTGCTGTCCCACCTCCTGTTTCCTGATTGTGGTATCGTGCGTGGTCTCGGGCCAATGTGCCTGCTGCTGTCGCAAGTCTCAAACTCGGATAGCTGCAGCGCCAACGACAGTCCGCACCATCCACCCCCCTCCCTGACGCGATGATCCGCGAAGCAGGTTTCCTCCAACACCGCGTCGACTCCCACACATGCAAGCATGCAGCATCCAACGTCCCGCCTGTTCGCCCGACTCATGCGAGTGTCCAAGAAAAGTCAAAGGCAGCCACGACCCCCGACTCCCACGAGAGTGTTCCCCCGCCAATCATGACAGGGTCCCCCTGAGCGCATCTCGGCGCTGTCGGCGAAGCATCCGGGAATCTGAGACTACCTAAATAAGGTAGTTCCAGAGCCCGCTGAGTCCTGACTCAGTCGACAGCCGGGCAGGCTCAGGACCGCGGTTGTACCTGACAAGACCGTCAACTCGGCAAAGATTAAAAGGTACTGGTACGGTACGTAAATACACATGGATGACAGCTCTTCGATCCCATGTCAAGGCCTGCTCAGGAGTGACCTGAACAAAGAAACCCTCAAGCCTGGCCCACTGCCCCGTGGCTCGTCGCACACACTGTCCATCGGATGTGCCTCTTGGAGATGAATCACGGATGACAGCGCGGATGCGTGTCGAGGAACTATGGTGTATAGGTAGGTATGGTGTTGTCGACGCGTCCAAATGCGGCATCGCATTCCAGCGACTTCTCCCCTGGGAACATCAACACTGAAACGTCACGGTAAGCTCACAAACCCATACGTACACTTTTGATCGGTCTTACACGACTTGGGCGACTCGTCGAAGATGGGGGTCTCCAACTCTGGCGTGATTTTCCTCATCATCCTGGCCGCCGGTGCCTTCGTGCTCCTGGCCTGGGCTGCCTCGTTCGCCTGGGATCGCCGCGGAGCAAACGAGCAAGGAGCAATGCCGATCCAAGATACGCAGAACCAAGCAGCTTATTTGCGAGATGTGCGAGTACGCTCTCAACAGCAGATTTCAGACGCGTTGGGCGCGCCAAGGAGGTTTCAAAGGGATCCGAGTTTCGGTGGAGGCAGTGGCATGTATAGCGGGACTGGGAGTTATGGTGCACAGAGCCAGTATTGGGGCGGTGGCCAGCATGGTGGCGCGCGGCATAGTGTCGGCACGCATGGGAGAGACACTAGTACGGCGTGGAGTGGCTATGCGGGTGGAAGCGTTGGCTACTCAGGAGGAGCAGGCGGTGCAAGCGATGAGTACGGTATGCCGATTGCAAAGGGCCGGAAGGATTCGGACTACATCTGATCGGCCCCGGTGTCTGGATCACTCATTCCGTCGACCACGACTTCAACGAGCTCGAGCTTTCAAGCGGCGTTGATGGCGATGAGCTAAAGGTGATCACATCAAGGCCAGCAGCTTCAGCGAACCCAACACAAGCTCACATGCTCACGGGCGCTTTGATCAACTTGGATTTTGAGCGCGACTTGTGGTTCAGCTGAATGGTAATAAAGAAGTCCTTGAACTCTATCCCAGGGGTACAGCGCCGCCAAGGATGAGTCGCGGGTAGCAGGCATTCAGTACAAATAAACGACACGCCTGCGATATGGCACGGCAGCCACGTTGCGCAAACACAGAAGCACAATATGGACGTCGAAGGACATGCGGGCATCGATGCTCCTACGCCACTCCCTCCCAGCTATAATGCCTGTGGGCCTCCGCCGCCAAGCTACAACACTTGTACCGCTACTCTACCGCGTCCTGCCATATACTCGGGTCCTCATGCTCGCACCCTGGTAACGGCTTTCGGCGTTTATCCCCGGTTACCGGTCGACAGCTGTTCAAGCATCGACTCTACTCTTTTCGAGTCTGCTGGGAGCGAAGAAGGAGGTGCAGGATGGTCATGGGAGGAGTGCGTCGGCTTCCTAATGCTGGTGCTCGTGCGCCCCATCACCAGCGTCGTGGCCGCATTGATGAGCAAAAAGCATGGTGGCCCAACTCCCGGCTCGGATGCTTGATGCTCAAGCTATAAAAGCTGACCTTGGCTGGCTGCTTGTTGTTGAAGCTGAATCAGCCGAGTTCGGGGCTCTTTGCGGCGCCAGCATGTTCACGTCGCTCAAGAGGCATACTCCAGCCCTCGGGCTTCCGGCTTGAGTACGCGAGGTCTGGGAAATGGGTCACTTCTGCGACTCGCACCATTAGATTGCTTCTACATAGGCAGCTTGAAGTCTTGGCACTATGATGCAGTAGAAGCATATTACACCTGAGCTTGGGATGGACAACATGGATATAGATCAACGGAGAATCACGCCAGCATCGATCTCCTGCAACACCAAATCGCTGTATGCTTAACTTGTGAAGGAAAGCACAATATGTCTTGGCAGTTATATCTCACCAGGCTGGAGCTGTTACTCTGATGGTGCCGCGAATCGGACAGCAGACCCAAGTAAATGGTCCGAGTTCAGATCGAGAATCCTGGTACATGTACGTCCCGCTATACGTAAAATGCAACCCCCTCCAACCTGATCGTCGTGATCACTCCCACCTCTTGTATGATCGAGTCCCCAAGCCGTCTAGCAAGAGGAACTATTCCCGGGGCCAGTAGTCTTTAACGCAACATGATCTCGTAAGCACCCCGACCATTTGCCTCAACTCAGCTCAATTCAGCCGATCGAACGCTACTAGATCTCAAGTGCGTCCATGCCCAAGGAGGTCTACGAGGTCACAGCATACGGACATGTAAGCGATCAGGTGCTCACATGTTACCTACCAGTCATGAAGTAGAAGCGATGGAGGACCTGCAAGATATCATTGCTGGTCTGACTGAGCTGAGTGGTATGGTACAGTGTACTTACGATCCTACTATACAAACCCTTCTCATTCTGTCGTCAGCAAAGTCCGTCAACGCCACCATGCATGGCTTGCTGCGATGAATACCGCACATTGCTCATCGCAACTCCACGCCAAACTTATCGACCAGCTCCTTCCTAATATTCTCATGCATACCATTAGCTTCCTCGTTAGTCAAGGTCCGCTCCAGACTCCGATACGTGATCCTGTAGCACAGACTCCTCCGCTTCTTCTTAGGATGCGTAAAGTCATCAACTAGCTTCACATCTTCAACGCTGTCGCCGCAGGTATTGCGCACGACCTCCATGAGATCATTCTCGTGGAAAGCTGGAGGCTGATTGGTGCTAGGCTCGGTTTCCTGTCCGTCGGCAGCAGTTGGAGCAGATGACGATGCGGCGGGCGTGTCTACAACGACTGGGGCGGATGTTTGCGGCAGCCAGAAAGCCACGTCTCGAGGCGCGGCTGGGTGCTTGCTGAAAGGCTGGAAACGGCGGATAGGCTTGGTCTCGTCGAATTGACTTAGAAAGCGCTGATCTTTGCTCCAGAAGAGGCGGATGTCTGGGATTCCAAATAGTAGCATGGCGATGCGTTCCAGTCCAAGACCAAAAGCCCAGCCGACGCGGTCGGGCTGGCCAGCCCGGATGAGCAAGGGTTGCTCCACCACACCAGAGCCAAGCACTTCGAGCCAGTCACCACGCCACCATACCTCCATCTCATAGGAAGGAGAGGTATGCGGGAAGAAGGACTCTTGCCAGCGGACCTTGAGCGGCTCGTCAGAATCCTTTCGACTCAGACCAGCAGCCTTGAGCGCCTGGTTGGCTTCAGTGAAGATGGTGACGATCATATCTTCCAGTGATCTCTTGAGATGCTTTGATACGAGCGTCGCCTCCTCAGGAGAATGATACCGCTCCTGCAGTGGGTTGCCGTTTGGCCAATCCCCAGGTCTGAACGGCGGGTTGGCATCCTCGACGACAAGATCGTGCTTTGGCAGCTTCTCGTAGCTGGCATGAATGGCTTCGAGCAAAGCGTCGTTGGAAGAATAGGCCTTTCGGTCCCAGGTCAAGGCGCCTTCCATCTGGTGGAAGATTGGATAATGGCTGCGATCCACAGCATCTCGGCGGTACACATCTGCGGCAATGGTGTAGCCATCACTCTCATTCTTACCAAATACGTCCACTTCGTGGGCGGACGTGTGGGTGCGGAGAAGGGTGTCTTGGTTGATGTAGTACGTGTCCGTTCTGCTCCGTCCTGGATGATCTGCAGTGAAGCCCAGCGAGTCGAAGTTCTGCTTGACGCTGACGACGCCTGGTAGATCGTTGTAGTGTTTGAATGTTGGAAAACGCGACTCGATCAGCTTCCGCGTTATGGCCAGTGGGTGGTTCTTCTGGTTGTGCAGTCCGCGGTTGTATTGAGCCAAGATGGTCTCGGGCACATTAGTCCAGTCATCCGTCGGATAATCCTTGCCAGCTATGGTCAAGCTTGATGCGGAGCCTACTAGTCCATCAGCTTGGCCGGATGAACTGGTTGCTGTGCTTTGTCTGTCGGTCCATGACGTCCAGACCAAGGGATGGAGCCTTTAGCCCCTGAATCTGACCATTGAGGTATCTTATTCCCGGAGCTTGGTGCAGGCTTTGGGTATTGTGTGTAGAGAGGATCGTAATGCTGGCGTGGACCGCATGGAGCCAATCGAGGTTGAAGACGATGGCCTCTTCGCCATTATTGACCGACGGAAAACTGATGGAACTCACCTTGAGACGCGTACAAGCGGCACGAGCCCACCGCGGCGTGATTTGGCGAGCGCAATAGGGTGCGTATGCTCGGTGGCAGTGCCCAGAACGATGCAGGCCTCAGCTGCAGCATTTTCCGCCCGTCGACAGCTCGACAATGGCGTCTGTGGCGGATATTGCGTGTGAGAGAGCCTCCTTACGTTCCTTCCGCATTGAGATTTGCGTTGCAATAGTACCACGCCTTTCTTCGCCCACTCTATACGCTCACCCGTGGGAGTGACGTACGCCCGAGCATTAAAGCCGAAAAGCCGTGCTTTTCACGCCGCAGGTTGAAGGAACAGTATATACCCGGCAGCGTTTGTGGCCTGCCGTCCGCTCGTTTAGATACGCGTTTGACGTGTAGAAGAGGAGAGAGAGAAGGTGTTGCTCACTTGCAATGCCCAGATAACGACGGTACGCGCTCATGTCGTCGAAAGCTGCTCCGAAAGTGGCAGAGGTGAGGAAGAGCAAGGATGTGCAGCATGGCCACATACAGTACCCGTTGTGGTTTGGAGGGAGCGCGAGTTGTTTCGCGGCGTGTGTGACACATCCCTTGGATCTATGTGAGTAGGACTATGCGCACAATTGGCGCCAGACCACTAACGTAGCTGTAGTGAAGGTAAACTCATATCGCCAATCGCATATACAATCGACGAACAGCTAAGGAAACGAAGGTCAGACTTCAAACCCAACCTCATGGATCCGAGAAGAAAGGCCTCGGCGCCATGATCAGTCATGTCTGGCAAGCAGATGGCGCCAAGGGCTTCTATCGAGGTGTAAGTTAGTGTGCGACTGGAGCGTTTGCGCCGGCAACTAACCTCGCTGGTGAAGCTATCCGCCTCCCTGTTACGGCAGATCACATATAGCACAACGCGCTTTGGTGTGTATGAAGAGCTGAAAGAAGTCTTCACCACCGGCGTCACCTCTCCCTCTCTCCCCGCCCTGATCGCCATGGCCTCCACCTCCGGCTTCCTTGGTGGTATCGCCGGGAACCCAGCAGACATACTCAATGTCCGAATGCAGAACGATGCCGCGCTGCCACCAGCCGATCGCAGAAACTACAAGCACGCAATCGACGGTTTACTGCGCATGATACGAGAAGAGGGCTGGCACAGCCTGTTCAGGGGTGTTTGGCCGAACAGTACAAGAGCAGTTCTGATGACGGCATCGCAACTTGCGAGCTATGATGTCTTCAAGAAGGAGCTTCTGGCACGGACGAACATGGGCGACAATATCTACACGCACTTCTCTGCATCTTTCATGGCGGGCTTCGTGGCGACTACAGTGTGCAGTCCGGTAGACGTGATCAAGACTAGAGTCATGAGCTCAAAGGCGAAGGAGAGCTTAGGGCCACTGCTACTGCATATCACGCAGAAAGAGGGCTTTGGGTGGATGTTTAAAGGCTGGGTCCCTAGTTTCATACGGCTGGGCCCGCACACCATTGCAACATTCTTGTTCTTGGAACACCATAAGAAGATCTACAGGAGGTTGCGAGGCTATGAGATTTGATAGGACTGTCTCGATTGGGTTGCGATTGGGGCTGCGAGCTGATACAGTTAGACAGCGTGCCGGCATGAGATGGCGTTTTGTGGCTGCGCAGGTGTCCTTGGGCAATGCATCTCGTGCTGTACGAGCGAGGCGTTGTGAGGTGTTCTGGGCGGCAAATATCTGCTGGTGCAAGTTGGATACGGTATTGATTCGTCCCGCGGTATCCAGGGGACTTTTCGCGTCGAGCTGTCGAATTCCGCCGGCTGTTTCTTTAGCCGCCCGCTTGCTGCAGATAATCTTGGCGAAGCGAGTCCACATCCCTGTCTTGCCCACTTCACTCCATCACCGGTCGAGCGTCCTTTACTGATACCGTGGAGGGGAGAGAGAGAGAGACAAAGAAAAGCGGGATATCATCGGCACTTATGCCGTCTCCAATGTCGAACGACAGCACGACCCACATTCGGACAACTCAGACGTGGTCTTTGCCAGCGACTTAAGATGATGCCACACATAGATAACTTAACGGAGGACCGAGGTCGAGTACTCATTGCCTCGTCCATTCCTGCTCGCATGTCGCGCCATGACATCGATCAAGGACTTAAGATTTACTATGGGCCCTCATGCGTTCATGGAGGTCTTGCTTTACCGCCTTGTCATTCAGCTGCACGACCGTATGTTAGACGTGAGAGGATAGAGAGATGGAGGCGGTTTGGCTTTAATGTTGGGAGGGGTTGAATTTGCGTTTGGCTTGACGCGGATGAATTTGGGCACGAAGTCGGATGAATACTCGCGTTCTTCAAGCATCTAGCGTGACTCGCGGTACAACTATTGTCCTGGCCGTCTTGTTTCGCACAGCAAGCCTCTCGCTTTCGCCACTGCATCGACTTGCTTTTATCGGCATGGAAAGGCCTTGTCAATGGTATGATCTTGTCACGTGACGCCTCATTGCCGATCTGCGAAGTTGCTGATTTGCTGTATATTTTCGCAAAGAGACTCAAGTCGCTCTCATTCCATCCGCTGCTAGTTCTACATATCTACAAGGTATCTTGGAGGAGCTTGTTAAGGCGGCTAATCTTGCTGGAGACGGAGAGATCGATCGTCCTGTCGCCGATCTCGACGACGAGACCGCCACGGATGTCTGGGTTGACCTGTACAACGTAGTCAGCATAAATGCATTGCACTTGTCTACCCTCGACGGAGATCTCACCTTCGGCACAACCTTGAGCTTCTTGCCCTGTCCCACGTACTGGCTCTTGCCCACCGCGTTCTCCAGCTGCTTCACGACCTTGGCATCCAAAGGCTGCGCGCTCGTAATCGTCATCTCCACCTCGCCTCTCGACGCGCTCATCAGTTGCGCAAACTTATCCACCACACCCTCGAGCACGCTCAAGCGGTTGTTCTCCGCCAGCGTTGATAGGAAGTTGTCGATTGTCTTGGTCTTATCTTGCACGTTGGTGCTCTTCTGGATCTCGGCAATGATCTGATTCTTGTCGGAGTCGGTAAGGGTCGGGGCGGAGAGGATGCCCTGCAGGCGGGTGTCGCGCTTGAAGGTGCTTCCGAGGTTCTCGAAGGCTTTTGAGACGGTGTCCAGGGAGCCGGTCTTGGCGGCGGCGGTGTACTGTTGTATCATTGTTAGCCCCTAGCCATCCTCCATAACACTGAAGAGTACATGGCGCATAGCATACCAGGGCGCTGGCATAGGTACCGTCGAGACCGAAGAGCGGGACAGGAGGCTTGGTGTTGGCCGCGGCGGGCGCAGCGTAGCCTCTGGTCGCGGCGAGCGAGACGCGAGGAGCCGCCGCACGGGCAGACCGCACTGCAATATGGCTGGCGAACATTGTGCTGGGTTGGTGGGGGGCGAGAATGGGGCTTCACTTCTCAATGGCGTCGCTGCTTTCGAGCTTGATCGCAAGTTCGGAGCAACGCGGCATATCCCGATGGAACTGCTAGCGTTAGGGTTGGCAGCTGCACCTTGCTCACCTCACAAACAGATCTGTCTCTACAATGGTCTGAAATCAAGATATCGCGACACGCGTGAGCCTCCCACTCGTTTCATTGCTTTCTCACGGGCTTCGGCCGCTGGACATGGCAGTAGGGACAGGAATTTGGGTGACGCAGTCGTTGCTGCGAGCGCGAGAAGAGGCAGGTTGAGCACTGAGATGTGTGCAGGCCTCGGAACGCAGAATGGGAAGACTCCAGCAGCAATATGGATAGTTCAGGTGTGGGAAGTCGCCACGATCGGTATAGATTGGAGACCGAAGGCGACAATATTCGAGTGCGAAGGTGCAGCATTTAGCAGTCAATAATATTGAATGGCGGAGAAGTGCACCTCGTTCCATGCTTGTGACGCCTCGCTCGGGATCCGCTCGAAAGTGCTGACGGCAGTGACGAGGTCCAAAGCCGAGCAGGACGGAATCCCAACAGCAGAGAGATCGGAGGTGGCTGCGCAGGCTGGTCGTGGACAAGCGAGCCGGTATGCTGCTATGTTTCGATATTGGCGCGTGGCTGCGGGCGGATCAGCTGAATGCTGTCGCTGGGGTCGCATATGTCACAGCGAGCCACTTTGATGATCCTGTGCAGACGCATTTTGCCGGACGAAGGGTGCACTCTGCGCGCAGCGAGTCTATGCTCGCCCGGACACATGAGCAACGTCAGAGGACACTAGTCACCGCTCCCATTGCTTGCTTGCTTGCTTGCTCACCTGCCGCGACGCAGTGACCCAGCTCGGCCCGCACGTGCTCGAGCTGTGGTCCGACCGCAAGAAATGCTCGACAATAGCAATGCGACAAGCCTCTCCGCCATTGGTGCTCGAGCTGCATTGCGAGGTTCCAGCAGGGCAGTGCAGCGAGAGATCCCCGGACTTTCGCGGCGCTAGAAGTCGAGAGATTCAGGGTCCAAATATGGCTTGGCGGGCATTTGTACAGCTTCACGAGCGTCGACTTGAGCTTGCGTCACGCGCATCTTCACCAATACGCGATCGTATGCGACGCGATGAGTGTGAGGAGATAGCCTACATCTTCAGCATCAACATCAATATCTCTGGTATACCGTAGGGCTGATATCTCGGCGGCAACGAGCTCACGCAATAATCCGCTTCCATCACCACAACCCGAAACCCCCTCAGCGCATACAGTCCACGACTCTCCATCTTGTCGAAAAGAAGGTGGCTGGCGCGGTACGCGCGCTCCTATTGTCGGGGCCGACAATGGCCGCCAGCAATTACAAGAGAACTGATTTTTTCTCACGATCCTTTTTCCTTTTCCTCTCAGACAACACCAGCTTCCTCACTTGTATACTAGCACTTCAACCTTCAACCTCTTTCACGCGTTGATCGCACCACCGCCTTCACACTCTAATCCACCAAGAACACGTTGATCGTGACTCTTCGGCTACGCCACTTTCACAAGCACGAGAACTCTTCGTCTGCGTTGATCGCGACGAACAAGTACCTCAACAGCAACATCTGCAGCAGCACTTCACCGAAACAGCTTTCAACATCACTTCCCCCGCAACACCACCGCAGCAATGGCTACCATCATCAACAAGACCAAGACCTGTCGCAAGGACGACCACGACCACCCATGGGTCACCAGCGGCGTCCTCGTCATCGAGCGCTGCGAGAAGTTCTGCCAGTTCTGCGAGGGCGCAGACATCGATCACGACTGGAAGCATGCGTGGTGAGTCCCCTCGTCCCTAGTCCTCCTCGCCGACATCACATGCTAACCCTTCTCGCCAGGTTCCTCCGTCGCCACGTCACGACCGTCCACTGCAAGCCCGGCGCCAAGTACGAGCACGTCACCGTCGCCGACAAATGGTCTGTTCTCACCCCTTCCCATCCTCTTCTCTCAGCACCTCACTAACACCATCCAGGACCGGCGCCCCAGGCACCCAAATGCCCAAAGGTATCCGCAAAGACGGCAGCCCCAAGAAGCGCGCCCCACCCCGCGCAACCACCGACCGCACCGCAAGGAAACGCGCCGTCCGCTCCCTCAAGCGTCGCGACTTCTACGCCTCCTCGTACTCCTCCTGCTCCCCTTACTCCTCGCCTGCACCCGCCGGCCAAGCCTACATGTCCGCAATCCCGGACATAATGCAGAGCATCGAGACCTCCACCACCTTCCCAACCACCGACGTCTTCTCCTCCTCCGATGAAGACGACGGCGGCCTCTTCAACACCGCCGCATATGCCGACTTCGCATACCCACCTCCACAAGACTTCGACTTCAGCCTGCTGAGCGACGACGACTTCAACCCCGCCATCAACCCCGCCGCGAGCGTCAACGACATCACCCCCGTCTAGGAGACCGAGGAGATGTTCGTTGACCCGGCCATGTTGATGTCGTCGCCGTCACCATCGGTCGTCGAGCCCGCCGCGGTCGCGATGATGGAGCCCGCGCGTCACGCTCGCAAGGTCAGCAATCTGTCGCTGAAGGTCCATGAGGCGATCGGCACGGCGCTCGACGAGGGCATGACGACGTCGGACGTCACTAATGATTTGATCGGCATGGTTGAGGAGGTTACGGGGCGCAAGGTCACGCTTGGTTGATCTAATTTTCAGAAATGAGGCTGGTGCCCTGTCAAACGAATTTGACATGATCACTTTGGGCATGGGAATCCAGATACATGTAATCGTTGGACAACTCGGGGTATAGATCTATCACAACACACTAACGTACTCTCCCAAATCTAACACCGTCTCTCCAACCTTCCCACCCACGCGCACCACCTCCCTCACCCCCGGCGCCTGCACGACCCAATCTAGCATCCGTAACCAGAACAAAAGCACCAACAACACAACTCTAAGCAAATAATCTCTCCAATCCAGCACGGGCAAATGCCCACGACTGTACATCGAATCCACAAACTCAAACGGCAACTTTGCACCCAGATGCTCCACCGCGACCTTCAGACCCGACGAGAAGCCGTCCTCATGGAAACCGTATTTCGTCCACGCGCCCGCGAAACTGACGCCGCGTTTGCCTTGCACCTCTGGCAATCGCTTCTGCGCGCGCACGCTCTCGGCCGTGTACAGGGGGTGCCGGTACGTGAAGCGGCCCTGCGTGAGATCCGGGCGGGGATGGTGCGGCGGGTTCATGGTGACCAGCACGTCCCCGTAGAGATCGGTGGGGATGTGTTGGAGGATGTTCATGTTGTACGTCAGGCTGACTTCGGCGGGGGACGAGAGTTTGGAGGGGCACGACGTGGTGAGGTAGTTCCAGGCGGTCCAGGTTTTGCGCCGGGTGGGCATGAGCGAGAGGTCGGAGTGCAGGTATGCGGTGTTTTGGGTTGTGTGGAAGGAGGAGAAGATGTCGAGTTCGGTTTGGGAGATGTAGGTTATTCTTGAGGTGGGGGAGGAGGAGGTTTTGAGGTAGGTGGGTTTGGTGCTTGAGGGGCTGCTGGTGCTGCTGGGGGTGGAGGAGACGGCTGTGGAGCCGGAGAGTTGGGAGCTGGTGGTTGAGGTGGCGGTTTGAGGGCGCGAGCCGTGTTTGGCGAGGAGAGGGAGGATTTCATCGCCGTGGCAGGCCAGGATGACGTGGGAGAAGACGTCGCCTTCGATCCGGCCGGTGAGGGAATCGATCCAGCTTACGGTTACGCTGCTATCGGGGCCGTCGTTGCGGGTGGGGCGCAGGACGTTGGCGACTTCGCAGTTGGTGTGCAGGTGCAATCGATCTTTTGGGAATTGTGAGACTATGGCATCGATGTAGCGTTGGCTGCCGCCGGGGATCGTCAACCACGGCGGTCGCGAGGCGATGGTAGACAGGAGATGGTGGTTCCACATGAAGCGCACGAGCGTTGTGGCAGGGAATTCTAGACTGCATTTATCAGGGCTGGTGCTCCAGACTGCCGCGGTCATGGGGATTAGATAGTCGTCTCGGAAGCTTTGGCTGTAGCCCTGGGCGTCAAGGTATGAGCCGATGCTCATGTCTTCTGGGTATTTTCTGTGGCTTCCTAGCTTGTCGTCGGCGAGGAGATCCAGGGCGAATTGGTTGAATCGGATGATGTCAAAGATCATTCGCCAATGCGCTGGTCTGAACAGGTTTCGTCTTTGCGCGAAGATGCCTTGAGACTCGCCACTCCATTCGAATTTGCCTCCGTCTCTAGATACTCCAAACGTCATCTCCGTCTCCGTCGTCTCCACACCGACTTCGTTTAGAAAACGTATAAAATTTGGATACGTAGCTGTATTCAAGACGATAAACCCCGTATCAACCGGGACTTCCAGATCGTGGTGCGTCCAGATCTGCGTATTAGTGTGGCCACCCAACTTTGATCCCTTCTCGAAAACATGCACTTCATATTCCTCGTTCTCCCTCAACGCCCACACCGCTCCTAAACCAGCACATCCAGATCCCACGACGGCGATCTTGGCGCGTCGGGGATCAGTGGTTGCTGGCGCCATCCTTTTGGCCTTGGTATTGGCACTCCCGTCCCTGCCGTCCTTGGGCGAGCGCCTGAAGATGTTCATCTGCCTTTGCAAGCTGGATTTGGAGAGGAGGGACATAATCGTCAAGGAAGGGTCGGGAAGGGCATTATCATCAATTATGGTTGGGAGAGGTGTGATATGTGCTGGGATTATGCAGGTCATGTCGTGGTGCAGGTGGCCAATCAACGGTGGAGTTTGGGCGGGCCGGGGGCGACCTAAGGTACGGACGGCGTCATGATTGATGGGACTACTAGTATGGTGATGATCTCCCACCGTCATTGATATGATTACAGTATTGCTAGAGGTGGGGTGTTGATCACATCGAAGCAGATTGATCTTGTGCATCAGAACTGGATGATGACTGCCGCTCGTGTGCTGTAAGGGCCAGAGGGGAAGGTACGGGTGGACATGCTCGTTGCCGATCTTGCGAACACGTGATGGACCCGAAGTTCAGCCTGTGCATAAGGACCCATCATTTGTTGATTGACGTTTGCATAATAGACCCAAGACTTTGCGCATAACATACCAGAGGCAACGTCGTGCCTTCCTGATCTGACTCAAGAGCGTCGCAATCATGGCGAACCCGCTAGACACCGACGCCGGCAGCGAGCTGTTCAGCAACTACGAAGCCGAGCTCAAACTCGTGCAAGCCGATCTCTCCCAGCGCCTCGACACCATCCCCGAGCTCACCGGCGAGCAGCGCAAAGCCGCCATCTCGCAGTCCGAGCGCGCGCTGGAGGAGGCAAAGGAGCTGATCGACTCGATGCGCCTGGAGAAAGGCAACATCCCCGCCGCCAAGAAGACCGAAGTCAACAAGCGATTCCGCAACTACGAGAGCGACCTCGACGCGGCCAAGCGGAAGCTCGTCTCGCTGCAATCCGACAAGTCGAAGCTCTTCGGCTCGCGATATCGGGACGAGGATGGCGGTGACCCGCAGTTGGAGCAGAGGCAGCAGCTGTTGAGCGGCACCGACCGGCTGGAGCGGAGTAGCGGGCGCTTGCGGGAGAGTCAGCGCATTGCGCTGGAGACGGAGGACATTGGGCGGAATACACTGGCGGATCTGGGCAGGCAGAGGGAGGTCATCGAGCACACGAGGGGCACGTTGTTGGAGAGTGAGGGATACACGGATCGCAGTAATAAGACGCTGAAGGGGATGGCGAGGAGGTGGGTGCCTGGTCTGTGGTGATGGGGAGGGCGCGAGTCTCCTCATCAAGTTTTGCGAGGAATAAGCGTGGTTATGTGCTGACTTCTCTGGTGTTAGGATGGCGACGAACAAGATTGTCACGATTGCGATTATTACCGTGCTGGTAATATTGATCATTGCCGTTATCGTGAGTAAGTTCAGGTGATGGGGAACAGAAAACTGGGCAAAGCGGAAGGCGTTGGGGAGTGCGTATTGAAGGCGCAGGAGGCATAGTTTG
Organism: Teratosphaeria pseudoeucalypti; assembly: GCA_013403795.1. Taxonomy (NCBI): domain Eukaryota; kingdom Fungi; phylum Ascomycota; class Dothideomycetes; order Mycosphaerellales; family Teratosphaeriaceae; genus Teratosphaeria; species Teratosphaeria pseudoeucalypti. The sequence continues at coordinate 56,169 of JABBMZ010000066.1, forward strand.
ATCACTTCAACGGGCATTTGGTGGCAATTACGTAATCGAGGAGACCTGTACTCTTACAGCGAAGAGGTACGGACGTATGCATTTGAGCCTCCTGCTTAACCTCATTATTGCGTGCCTAAACTTTGCGCGTGAATACACGTAATCACCGTACCTCATCATTACCGTACAAGCAAAGCTCACTCCCGGGCACCAGCGAAGAGTCTATCGTCCGACAGTCGTCCCAAACGACGCAAGTCTCACCGACCCCGACACTGTATCCCCTGCACGGGCTCGCTGCCGGTCCACCCGTAATAAACCATGATCAGATCCACCAGAACAAGTCTGGGGTACGACATGGCGGTCCCTGCGCCACCTCGCTATCCTACCGGGCTATACTACACACCTGGGACCTGTAGCGCAGGAGAAATGCCTGAAACTTGATATTACCGCTATGCTTGGCCTTTTATTCGCGCAAGCAAGGTTCGTTCGATCCTACCGTCCACTCGAGTATTATATATCTGTGAGATTGCTCGCCCGCGAGCCGGAGGAGGTTGAAATGCACCCGCCGTTCTGTTGTTGCTATCGCACCGTCCGCTCTCCATAGATAGACCCTGTGCTCCTCGCCCTACCCTCACCATCACCATGGCAGCCGCGCGGAAACTCACCCTCATGACCGTCCTCGGCCTCGCCGCAAACCTCGCGACGGCCAACCAACTGCCGGTCTGCACAGGTCTGTCACACGTTCATCGTGCTCCTCGAGGCATCTCAACCCAAGATTCCTACTGATGCGATGATCAAACAACAGACGGCGGCACACCGCTCTGCTGCGCGGCAACCTTCAACGGCGACAACGTCCCCGTCCGCCTCGCCACGGACCTGACCTGCTACGACCTCACGCCCGCAACAACCAACTGCATCCTGCCCGCCGCCTCCTCCCTCCTCCCGGGCCTCCTACCCCTCGGCGGCTCTGGGGACAGCTGCCCCCTCCCACAATGCTGCCACATCGTGCTTGAACCGCTCATCGGTACAAATAACACCCGCCCGCCCTCTTCAAGCAACCCAGCCCGTATCTAACCTGATTTCCCCGTGTAGGTCTCTACTGCGGGCCCCCACCCGGCCCCTGCCAAGGTCCCGAAATGCCGCCCCGATGTCTGGACGTTTTGAACGGGCGCTTCGGGCACTGTCCTGGTATCAACCCGGGGACGGGAAGGCAGGTCGCTGCGTCGCAGGGCGATGCGCCGAGCAAGAATCCGTTGGGCTTAGATTTGGGCGGTGTATTGCCGCCGAGGGATGTGGAGGTTGAGGCGAGGGAGTGAGAGTGAGAGGGTTCGAGGGGCTGAGCAATGGTGTTTGCACCTGATTGAAGGAAAGGATAGGGCTGCTGTGCGCGGGGTTTCGCATCACTGGACTGATGACTCTCGCGGATCTAATCGAATCGCCTTTGCACACGTGCTTTGGTTGTACTGTACACAGATACTTACTTCCGAATCATGATCATGATACCAGCCCAAGACGCCTTTACCAGCCCAAGACGCCTTCACCAGGAAGGGATATGTAAGATGCACCACCATCGGTTGGACCTCCCACCGCACTTGATGGCGCATGTGCATGGCGTGAAGCGCGGAGAGCCCAGTAAAACCAGGGATATGACCGAAGAACAAATCGGACGCATTGCATTGTGGGATTGCGATGACTACGCTCTTTGCTGAAATCTTCGGCCAGCGCCTTGACAGCGTGTCAATGAGCGGAGCCATGGGCCCGAGCAACGGAGACGAAGGAAGATGTCGCGGCATCATGCCACTGTTGAAGTTCCTTGACATTAACCAAAAGTGAGCTGGATAGCGCGGGACCCGGGACGCCGCCAAGGCAATGGTATCACGCTGGCTGGAGCTGAGGGAACGTTAACAGAAGCCATCTGGGCAGTTGTGGCATTCATTCTTCCCGTACTCATGTCGCCTGCCATTCATCTCTCGCCAACAATCTGAATTCTCAAAGCCACTCGGCTCAATCATACCAATTGTCACGCCACTACACTTCTCGCTCCTGCCACTCCCCAATCCTGAGGTGCATGACCGTGCTCGCGGACATCTCGACACGACCTGTGACTGCACAACTAACTTGCTGGAGGCCAATCCTTTCGCGGTCCGTGAGTCCTGGTCCTATGTAGTTTCATCCCATTTTCGCGTGGGAATGTCCTGTCGCAACCCGGAAAGTCGCACTTGAAATGAGGCGTCTGCGGGGCAAACGCCTTGTGACGACTCTGCGGCGGAGTCTCAGGCTCGGACTGCTTCTGCTCGGGAGTGAGCTGCTCTTGCTTTTTGATGAGCTGCCTCTGCTTTTTGCGCGGCTGTCTTTGCTCTGAGCCGCGCGGCTCCTGCTTTCCACTCGACTTCTTTCCCGTACTACTGGATCCTTGCTGCTCTCCTGGTGCCTCATCGAGTGGATCGAATGGTGGAATATCAAATGCTGGTATATGCGGAAATTGATTCTCATGCTGAGATTCTTGTGCCGCCGTGGACGACTGACTTCCTACGAATCCTAAGACTTTCGGATAGTGGCATTTATCCCCCTCCAGAAAGAGGCCTGCAAGCTTGTTGCATCTTGCGCAATCCGGCTTGCGACGGTCGCACAATATTCTTCGTTCGAGACAACTGAAGCAAGGAGGTCCAGGATTGGTAGACTCCCAGGGCAGCTGAAACGAGAAGACCTGATCCTGACCGGTATACAACCAGGGAGTCAGACAGATCAGAGCATGTGTATCGGCTTCATAAAAATCTGCAAAGTCTGGAGCGTTGACGGGCTCGGTCCCATTCGGGCCTCCCGAGTCGTGCCGCCTGTACAGCTGCTGAAGCTCTTTGAAAAGTACCTTGTATACCGTGGTGCTGACGAGTCCCATGCAGATCCATTCAGCAATGACGAACCCGTCGTATCCATAGTCATATTGAGAGCTGTGTTGGTACCGTGTAAGCACGGCAGCATTACATATTCGGGAGTGTGTATGATATGTTTGTAGTGCCAGGACGGTGTCACTACTTCTCCATCTCGCAAACGGCCCGCAGCTCGTTCTTGACCACCGCGACACCTCTCTCCTGCACGCTCTCAGGCACTTTCAGATCATACGGTCCCTCGCCGCCGTTGATGAGCGCGTAGACTCGGCGCTCGGCTTCCGGGTACGTGGAGACCTCGCCGCTGCGAAAGAGCTCGACAATGTACTTGCGCAGATTCTCAGACCAGCCTTCTTCGTCCAAGGCCTGCTGGAAGGTGCTCTGAATGCGTTTGACACCGCCGTTTTGAATCAGCGCGGCGTTGATCTTTGATTGAAGGGCGGGGTCGTGGCCAGATGACGAGCCGTTAACGGTGATTTTGTTGGACATGTCTGCTGTAATCAATGCGTTTGTTGAGCTGCTGGATGTGGGCGGATAGAGGTGAAGTCTGGTCGTGTGAGATGTGGCATCAAGCGAGCGAGCGAGGCGTGTGGGTGGAAGCACTGGAAAGAGAAGGTCGCCGGCGCTCGGCAAGTGCGAGAAGTGAAGGTATAGCTCCGGAAACGGAAAGCTTAGGTTTGCATGTGAACGCGGAACTACGCCGCTCTTCTCCGGTATATCATACGTACCACCTCGCCGCTGTCTCTCTCGTCAGTGACAAGCAGAGATGAAAGGCAGCCATGATGACTAAGGTACGCGAGATTGATGCTGAGTCTGTTCTTCCTCTGACAAATAGTCGGTCATCTGCTACTAATGTTTTTCTGCAAATGACCATTTGGACTAATATTGGAACAAGCACCTCACATCGCTTCAACAATCGTAACCCTCGCCAAAATGCTAGTCATGATCACCTGCAGAACCAATACAGGTTCTTCCGTCAGCGCATCAAGCACAACCAAAATCAATCCATCGCCTTCGGCACTCCGGCTTCCACAGTCTTGTCCTCGGTATACTCGGCGTCGCCCGAGCTCCCCTTGCGCACCTTACGATTAAGCACACTACCTTGGGCATTCTCATCAAACACATCCACTTCAGTCTCTGCGAACTTACGCGCGCTGATCCTGCGCTCAAACAGCAGGTCCAGTTCAGCGAAAGTGCGGCCCCTAGGCTCCGGAACACGGAAGTACGTGTACACGATGCAAAAGAAGCAGAGACCAGCCCAGAAGAAACCAGTGTAGTTACCCCAATCCCAGGCGGTCGGGTTAAGCATGTATGGTGTCAAGACAGAGGTGATGATGCCGACAATGTTATAGCAGTTGCGGCCCAGCACGACAGTCTTGATCTGCAGTCTCCTAGTCGACAGCTCAGCGACCAGCGAATAGCACACTGTGCCGACGGTGAGCTGGTAGAAGAGTGCCCATGCAATCATCAACGAGCCCGTAGCCAGACCAGCCTGGTCCTTGTGAGACTTGGGCACCAGGCCAAGGAGACCCATAACAATTAGCATGCTGAACAGGGCGCACAAACCCCAGAAGTACAATGCGCGGCGACCAATACCGTAAGTCATCAAGCCCCACGCGCCGAAGACGCCGACCATGTTGATCGCGTACTGTCCCATGGCGAAGCTGTACGAGTTTGAGCTGGAGACGCCGGCCTGTTCTAGGAAGTAGGTGGAGTAGTTGGAGAAGGCGTTGCCCGATAGGTTCTGGATGGCCCAGACCATGCATACAATTTCCGTTCTTCTTCGGTCAACGCCCTTGAAGCAGTCAAAATACGAGGCGCCACTAGTAAGTTTCTCCTCGAGAGCCGTCGTATGTACTATCATACTGATCGTCTCGTCGGCATCAAAGTCGGTCTCGCGGTCTAGACTGGTAAGTCTGAGTAGTGATTTCTTGGCTTCTTCCAGTCTGCCTTTGCGGACAAGCCACCACGGCGATTCTGGCGCTAGTGCAATGCCCACAATCAGGAACGGAGGCCACATCCATTGCAGCGCGTACGGTATGCGATACGCCCACTCGTCTGTCCTGTTGAGCATAGACTTGATGACGCCGATTCCAATAAGCTGACCGAGGCCCCAGCAAAAGTTGACCTGGTAGGTTCAAGATCAGAAGTTGTTCCAAAATGTGTACCACCTCTCTCAAGATACTTACATATGTAGTGAGATACCCACGCAGCGCCACTGGGCAGACCTCAGATGCGTAGGTGATCGTCAGAGTCTGAAAGACACCCCACGGTATCCCGCATAGAATCTCAGCCGCGAGCAGTGCATTCACGGACTGTGCAGTGAAGAAGATGGAGGTGAATGCCACAATGCATATCAAGCAGACGATGATCGTGTACCGGTACCCAAAGCGCTCAGAGACCCATCCATTGATCATCAGACCTATAATCTCCCCGCAGTTTGCACCATTGGAGAGGCCCGCTTGCCAAGGAGCCGAAACTTGGTAGGTCTGTTTCGCCTCGCTCCAGGTGCCGTACTTCTTGTTGAATTGTGGGAAGCTCAAGCAACCATCAGCGATTGCCCTGAAACCTATGCTAGTGGAACTCAAGCTCACCCATAGAAGTTGTTGATCAGACAGACATCATAGCCCTCCATTGCAATGCAAGTCGAGATGAGCAGACTCCAACCAATGGCCTTTGGGTACAGCTTTATGCCTTGCATAAGTGTCATGTGGTGCTCCTTCTCTGTCGCCGCCCGCGCATCGATTATGGTCTGGATGTTTGCTTTGTCATCCTCCGCCTCGTGTACAGACGTGAAGCGCAACGGGCCACCTTGTGCCTCGTCTACGTGTATCTGCGCATCATTCGTCTCACTGCGCGCGTGCGACTTAATCTCCGGGGAAGCCATCGTGGCTGATATTGGCGGTGAGGTGCGAGAGGACCGTCAGAGTCGCTACTGGCTGAGTAGACACTGGGAGGGTTGTGCAATAATATAGCAGTAGATGTGGAGATGGAGACGCGGGGCAGACGCCGGGATGGCAGGACAATGAAAGATGATGGAGATGAAGGAAGATGCTTGCTGTGTGCGAGGAGGAAGTCTCGAAGCGGCGAATTGGCGAAATCCCTTTCAACTTATCTTGTACAGCTCGTGGGCTGGAATATTCTGCATCGGAGGCCTCGTGAGCGAAGCGGGCCGATGGGATGCCACAGGAATAATCCTGAGCACTACCGAGGATCTTTCGAGTGGTGCGGTGAGCTTTGACGGGGGCGGGAGACCCCTAGCCGCATCCATTGATGTGTTCCGGGACTGTTGGAAGACAATGGAAGGTGTACATCGAAGTTGCTTTGTAGAATCGCGGCGAACCACATGCCCTAGCGCGCTTGATAAGGTTCCGAAGCGGTGCTGGATGAATGATTGATCCGAGACTACGCTCTTCACATGGGCCTTATGCATCTGCCGTTCCCTATCCTATGTCCGATCTTGACGAAATTGTTGACCTTGATCAAAGACGGGAAGGCACATCGACATGTGACTATGACTTTTGTACCTGATCATTGAAGGCCGGATGTTCCTTGTCACTACGCAAATATGCAGGTGCTCACGAGGGCATGCGAGTACAGCCGGGTTGGTCCGCCCGATGCGATGGCACATGGCAGCAACGATCAAGCAGCATGCATGTACAGCCCGCAAAACCCGCCATGATGAGCCATGAATCGATCAATTGCCGATGAGCTTTCTGCATCAGTCGCCGACGATGGGCGTTGGAGTCCATGGGCATTACCTTTCGAGCAAGAAGGACTCTGCTCAACAGCCACACTTCCTCCCTTGCCCGGCTTTACTGTTATGGTATTTGACAGATCATGACCGGCAGAGTCCAAGAAGCTTGGCTTCGCTGCCGATAGCTATGCAGACCTACTGCAGTACAGACCACACACAGCATGACCAAATCCGATCCGTCACAGATCACCAGTCATCGCAGCTGCCTTTTCTTCCTCTTGGCTTTCCAGAAACTGCTTCCTCGTCATGCACACCAGGCCCTTCTTTGTCTCATCGCCAATATCCCAAAACCCAAAGCGTTTGTAGAACTTAGGAGGCATAGACGTGATCAGCATTACCCTCCTGAGGTGTGGATGCTGCTCGATAGTCTCATTAATGCAGCTGATGAGCCACCTGCCTAAGCCTTGACTCCTAACCTCAGGAGCGATGTACACATCTGTAAGGTAGCAGGTCGTAACATGATCCGTTATTAGTCTCCCGAACCCAGTCTGGCGCAGCTTCTCTTCCAGCGGCCCGTCAGTCGTCGGCGACGGTGTGCGAGGCGTCGAGGGCTCGGACACTGTTGCTGGCGGAGGGACAGCTGGCGTGACTTCGTAGAGGCCGAAGCTTAGGGATTGAGCGAGCATAACTGCAAGAGCGTTCTTAGAAAGGGGTTGTGCCCAGAACATCTCCTCTGAGCTGAAAGCCGTGTTGATGAAGTCGAGGTCTAGCAGCAGTGGGTTCGTGGAAATCAAGTAGGTACCCTTCGTGGTCTCTCGTCTCCACGACCGCTGTCTAAGATCTGCCTGAGACATGGCGAACGCACTTAATTATGGTGCTAACGTAGTCGCACGAGTAAGAAAACGCTACCTGATAAGCAGCGTGGCGAAAGCTTGGGAGCCAAATGGGTCCTTGCTTCAGGAAGATCTGTTTCGTTGCACACAACTTCCGCTTCTGAACCATCTGATATCGTTCAGCGACCAGCAGGTAACGTACACCAACGGTATAGACGAGGTGATGAATATGGAGCATGTGACTGACGAATTGGAATGGGAGTGCGCGCTGCCGGAACAATTTTTGTCCTCGAGGTGGGGTTGACCTTGGAAGGTCCCGAGTCGTTGCCAGACGACATTGTCATGGGGCAAGAATGCATACTCGCTCTCTTTGATGTACGTACAATTGTGCCAGCAGAAATTACGGGCCTAAAAGCACCGCGGGCGGCGTTTGTTCAGCCGGGTCAGTGGTTCCATTTTTCAAGCAAACCGTTGATCAATTGATACGGTTGACCGGCAAGAATCGCCTAGCGCAGTTTATACGGTCACTCAGACCAGTGGCATGTCTTAATAGCTTGACTGCATCGACTGTACCAGGTAATTTAGTGCATCTGAACCATCGCAGGACTCCGATCCTTGATAAACACTGAACGATCGGGCACTAGAGCCATCGGGTAGCCTCAGACCAGCAAGGCTTGCATGCTTTGTCAGTAATACTTCTATTTCAGCAGTCATGTGGAAGGCTGTACCGAAGCGACACAACACCGCGTTCGTGGATGACGCCTTCATCGCGATTATAGCGTCGGCGCTCTGGCCAATGATAGCGTCATGTCCTTCATCCCTAGAGCTTCGCCTCCGGAACAAGCTGAGGAACTTTTGTAAAGCCAGCTTGCTACGAGAGCCCCGAACCGCGCTGCTTTCCATCGAAGGCAGCAGGAGCAAAGACTCTTCTGACGTCCTTTCACCGAGCTTGTATGCTTTCTCGAATTTGCGAAGCTTGGCATGTCGCTTGGTTGTCGTAGCCACTGGAATCGACTTCTTCAGCCTTTGAGGACAAGAGAGAATTCTGTGCCATGGTCGAGTCCTTGCTCCATGCTGTTGGTAATGAGTGTCAGAGCTGCGTGGTCCAGGATACTGGTTGCTGCTGTAGGAACAATCGGCATGCGAGGCAATGGCCACTGGCCCAAAGTATCCGAAAGCTGCGAGTCCAAGCATGTCATAACAGAGCCGAACAATGACGGTGAAGCCGTGCAGACCGACGCTCTATCGAGTCGCTGAAGGCGCGCATCTTATGGTGTTGATGAGAGGCATGCCAAGAGGCATGCCAAAGCGTGACGCCAGATGCCACGACTGTACCATCACACTCCGTACGCTCTGCATACCGCTTCGGTCTGGGAAGTCAGAGCAAGCTTCACACAAGCTAGCAGCTTGGTGGCCTGTGGTCCCCCGGTCGCCTCACTGTCCGTACAGATTCCATTGGCCCTACCACGAGATCCCAGCAACATCTCCGATAATAAGAGTTGTGGGGAAGCGCCGTGTCTGCATGCCAGGACCTTGGAGAGTGTGCTGCGCCTCAGTCCATCTTGGCCAGGACTTCTGTAGATGCGCAAATCGTACAACATGAAAGTCTTGCCCTGTTCCATTGATGCTGTCAAAGGGAGTTCCATCTACAATACCCTTGCGTGTGCCTGAATTAATACGATCGCCAAGGCCACGATAATATTGAGGGTATGCACAATGCGGTAAAAGTGCAGGTAGTAGGTAGGTCGCTGTTTTCGCCGCGCTCGGTTGAGAGGAGAGGCTCCCCATCGTCCTGCTTTTCGGGTAATGATCCGCATTCTTACTTCTTGGGGATCACAAAATAGGAATCATGGGCTGTCACGAGTTCCTGCAGTCGCAGTCCCATTGTACCTCCTTTCGGACTCCGATGTATCAAGTCTGTGCTGATAGTAGAGTGATGAGATGAAGGTTTAGATAAGAATGCAGCGCGATCAAACAAGTCTGCCGGTGAAACATTTAAGCGGCTTAGTCATTCACGTGTCGCCGCTCGGCCCGGGGATCGCCTTTTAGAACATCTGCTGGAACACGACATGCAGAACATCAGGAGCAGATGTGTTGACGCCTGGCTGGTCCACTACGTCGGATGCCCTCGAAGCGCGTCCGACCACCCGCGACGGTGAACAGATAGGGTGGACGGGGCGACAGAGTACGTCCGCGCATAGCCGGAGCCGCGAGCCTCCTATGGCTCTCCTTCCTCAGGCTCTCAGGCCACGCTGGAGTGCGAGATCTACAGTCACCGCATTGACGGTCTTCTATGTGGCAATCTGCGCCATTTCAAACATGCCGATACTTAGCAGCAACTTGCCAAAATACACCGGAGACTTTGACGTAGGAGTCATCGATGTCGAGGCTCCTTGCGAAAAGCGGAAATTGAATGACGCAACATTGAAAGGAACCGACGGCCCAGCATTCGAGCTGGAGACTGTGCTGTTCTCTCTGTACTACCCCGCAGTCAAGAACTCGAGAAGTTCTAAGGCCAATCACTTGTGGCTACCTAAGCCCATCAACTTGCATGCCGAAGGCTACGCCCGATTTGCGCACATGAGCAACCGGTTGACAAACAACCTCTTCACATTCGGACTATGGACACTGGTCGGCAATACCAAAATCCCAGCCCAGGTCGACGTACCTCTGCATGGCTCTGTTACGAAGCCCTGGATCGACTATGACAATGAGCATCCAATCGATGACTATGGTCTTCCAGAGTTCCCGGTCATCGTCTTTTCACACGGCATGGCGTCGAGTAGGACCAGCTATTCTCAGTACTGCTCAGAATTGGCAGCCCGAGGTTACGTAGTGGCTGCCATTGAACATAGAGATGGCAGCGGGCCCGGATCAATCATCATGACAGATGACACATCCAAGAACCGCTTCCACATGAGTCACGATATGCTCGACCCAGTGCCGGAAATAGACGAGTTCAAGCGGATGCAGCTTGAGATGCGGCAAACCGAGGTGGAGGAGACAGTGCGGGTCCTGAGGATGATCAATGACGGACAGGGCCATAACGTCTTCCAGAACAATCCTCGCGCAGAGGGTTCCGGTTTGGCACAGTGGCGCAGTCGATTGAACATGGATCGTGTAGTTGTCGGCGGGCATAGTTATGGGGCCACTCTGGCCTTACAGACACTGAAAGGTGGCCCTAAGCCCGAAAGACCATTTGTTGCAGCGATAATACTAGATCCTGGAAAACAGTCTGGACCACTGAACACTGACATCAGTGTGCCGATTCTGGTCATTCACTCTGACTCATGGAGCAAGAAGCACACAATCTTCCACGGACGACCGCATTTTGACGTCGTAAAAGAGATTGTACAAAGGATACTCGAAACGAAGCATCAGTATGCATGGTTCATGACCGCGAGGGGCACGACTCATCCTAGCGTGACAGACGCGCCATTGATCGAGCCCTTGCTCCTCTCGTGGACGACTGGAGCGACAATTCCGGTCAAAGAAGGAGTGAAACAATATGTGAAAGTTACAGATGAGTTCATGCGTTTCCTGGAGGATGGGCACCGGCACGGCATTCTCGGAGAGGAGGTCACGCATCCGGAGTACGACAAGGATATCAGGGACAAAGCCCGGAAGCAAGCGATGATAGAAAAGGGCGACGTTGAAAAGTACTGGCAAATTCATGTAGCACCTAGTACGGCCTGTCCTGCACCCGGCCTCTGTGGTGTCGATCCAGATTAGTCCCAGGTCCTACGGACAGGATGTGTTACTGTGACCTGGTACGTTGGAGCCGGAATATCCTTATCTTCGATACACGGCTCTGAGGCTGGCGTTGCCTGGATAGCGCGAGAGATATGCCAGCCCGGACGAAGAGATGTTGGAAAGCGCTCACGCGTGAAACTGATCATATGTCTTTGGTATACCTGCCTTCCATGATTCATGTCTCTAATTTACAATCTAGATTTATATTTGAATATACCGTCGTGAGTATTGTAAGCTCATAGCTACGCTCATTTCCTTGAAGTAGGATTCCAGGAGGAATAGGCCACTACTTCTCTTGCATGACCATATAGCCCCATCACTGCAAGAAGGACCAAGTACGGGATGTAAATGATGCAAAAGACCACCATCGTCCATCGTGACGTAAACTCCGAGCGGACCTTTTCCGTAAAATAAAGGGTGAAGAGGAGCGCAATGATACTATGGATTGTCAGCGCTATATCAAATCGGCTGCCGCCTGAAGGAAATACGCACGTGGCGAAGAAGAATCACTCAGACATAGGGTAGCGGAAGAACAATAGGCGGACGAATTCTCCAACATTGTGCGGCCAGTCGACAATGACAAACGATAATAAAAGGCATGTATGCAGAGTGACGAGGTAGTAACTGCAAACAATCAGTACATGACCGGGGTACAGGTGTGTTATCGATGGTCCATACCTAATCTCTCGGACAAGCAAGAGGGAAAGCACCCCAAACCGCTCGCTGACGGTTCGGTGCTTTATAGTGCCATCTTCAGCTGGCGGTGGATTCGTCCACGCGAGTGGTAGGTGCACAATCGAGGCCTGCGTCCAGCCTTGGGCCCACCGCAATCTGGAAAGGATGGACAGTCAGCAGCTATTTTTCACAAAAATTGTGAGTGATTTGATCTATCGATCAGCATTCTGAGATCAAGCCCTTTGCGCGTCGATTGATCAATCGCTCGACCAGGCCGTTAAGCGCTCGAGTGAATTGATCGCACAGAGCATCAATCGCATGACGCGTGAACCGAAGCCAAATGTCAACCGCGTTAAGGATCGATCGCTTCGTAGCTCGACTGACAGATCTACTGATCGAAGGAATGATGGCCTTGCTTACCGTTGCTTCCAGAAGGCTTGGAATCTGTTGGGTGCCATCAAAACTCGTCACATTCATATCATGGACAGCACGCTTTCCCTCACCATACGCTCGCAGAGCCGAATCGATGTCCTCTGTGAGCATCTCCCCGTGCATTTTGTGACCCTTCAACAAGTCCGCTCTCCAGTAGCCATTGGACCCACAGAAGAGCCCGAAGTTGAACAAGCGACTTCTACCTGGGTGGCTTATGGCGTAGATCTTGTCGAATTCGATGGCGATCATCTTGGCCCAGAACGATTCGGCAGTGTTATGGACGACGCAACGACCTTGCACAATGGATATCGTTGGGTCATCCAGGAAGCGCTGAGCTGCCCACCGAGGGTTGTGTGGAAGTGGGTAATGGTCGGAATCAAAAACACCAATAATGTCGGCGCCGGTGTTGAGAGTGAAGAAATGATTGAGATTGTCGGCTTTGGACTTCGACTTCGGGACCTTGATCACAACAAGGTTGGAGATGTGGTTCTGCAGATTATGAAGTTCCGATTCCAGAGGCTCAATAGGTCGGTTGGTGTTGTAGACCAAATTCACTCGAAGCCGCTCTTTGGGATATTCCAGCTCCTCCACGGCGTAGAGCACCTGATCACGAATGATGTCCTGCTCGTTCGGGAGGTAGGCCACAATGACCAGGTCGATGATCGGTAGCTGGTCATCGGAGTGCTTCCAAGAGCGGCCACCTCGCTGGGTCTCAAGGGCGGCCTTGCGAGCTTCTCTCACTGGAGTGAGTCCCAAAAATGATTCAACCACGCACGTCGCGGCGATGTAGAAATTCGTTGCCATAAAGAAGAAGTAAAAGACCTTGATCGCCGCCTCGTTGCACATGCAGAAAATTGCAGTTGAGACGATGAAGAAAGTCGAGACCAGTAGAAAGGGGGTCCAACTAATAATGAAATCCGAAAATGCGAGCGAAGATGTCTTCAGGCGTTGAGCAAGCCTCCTGTAGACTGTAGTCTTGCTCGGTGCTGATCCGGTGTATGCATGCTCGACAAATGCAGGCTGTGTAGAACAAGCAGAAACATCTACGCTTGGTTTGCCTCTGAGCGAGTTGGTGGACGATGAGGTCCCTGTCGAGGCCATATCTGCAAGCTGTGTCTTCGTACAACCATTCGACAAGTGATTGGGATCCTAATCAGTCACTGTGACTGGGTCACACATCTGGGCATCTTCATGCACACACGAGAGACGACATATATATTGGCAATGCTGGCAATGCATATCACATGTGAAAGCGCTCGGCCGTCCACTGCCATACACCGTCTATCAACGCTGTTGGCGTTCATGCTACTTTCGATGATTTGCAAACTATTCTCAGCAGGTTTGAGCACATCGTCAAACAGTCTCGAACAGATGCTAGGCCAAGCTATGAGGCGTTGAGACGACCGATCTGGCCTTGGGGAAAGTGTCATGATCGCAACATCGATTAGTGATGAAGTTTCGAGTATAGGATTCGATCGACTGCAGACTGTCAGAAGTCACCGCATTAGATGTGTGCTCGGTTGTCTCACATGCACCGCAATCGATGGGCCGTTCGGATCTCGCTTCAAATTCTGATCGTGGCGCCAGTGAGACGGTTGCCTTTGAGAACGAGCACCAGCCAGAGCGCAGTCGAACGAGCACAGCCGAACCACCCACGGGGGATATGGTTGATGGTCTACCTCCTCCCATAGGGATGGTAAGCTAGACAAATGTGATATGTGCAACGGTGCCGCGTCTGCGAGCCACAGGATCGGGATATGCACAACTTGCTGTTGATCAGAGCCATTCTGACGTTAGATCGAGAAGTTGTCCTCCACACCACCAACCAACCACCCAGCGGGTTGTCCCAGCAGCACTGACCCGCCTACAGACAAATTTATAACCACGAAAATCGACCCACAGTGGAACTCCATTAGCTTGACTACCGAACCCTCTCATGGGAACTTGCTGATCGTCGGGTGATGATGGCACATCAGGATGTCCAGACCGGGCGTAAGTAACAATGCCTAGTTCCCTACGGCCTACGGCCGCAACCACACAGCAGCGATTCTGCACCAGATTGGCAAGCATGCTGCATGGTCCGAAGATAGGCACGACGCGTGTAAACCTATTCCTCGCCGGCCCTGAGAGGAGTATTTGCGACTGGAAACGTTAAATCCATCTATACCTTCTCACCAGCTGCACCTGTTCAATTACACAGTACGCAGTGAAGACTTCACTGCAACCTTGAATCGATTTGCAACATGAACGGGAAGCATGTCAACACTGTGGCAATAACTACGCCTTTACAGGACAGCGGTGAGCTGCGTCTAGGCCACCACAGGCGTTCAGAACCTCACATTATGGGCCTTCGGGGACTCTTGGCGCTGCAGAGCTTGACTTGGGTATTCTTCCAGACATTCATCCCAACGCTGGTCTCGCCGACCATGGATGGTCCAGCATATCAGAAGATAATACGCAGCATCTTCTGCGTATTGTTCTGGAATGGCAGTCTCATCAGCTCTTCCTTTATCATGTTATCGATGCGATCAATTGGGATCACGTACCTGAAAAAGCCTGGTTCCACCACCTATGCGGGATCTCTAATCCGTCGTATTGTACGAATGACGATCCTGTTATGCGCAGCATCTGGAATTGCAAGTGCAATCTTCTCTCAGGTCCAAAGCGACCTGTACATCGACGAATTTAAGAAATTGCTCCCAAACACATCTCTTACAGCTCCCGTCCAGCCACATGGACCTCTAGCAGTCTTCAACTCGCTGTTCGATCTTTTCTGGCTCACGACCGATTTCTCCAAGCAGGCTGCCAATGCCTTTTGGCCAACAGCCACCTTGTGGGTGCCTGCGATTAGCTACTACGAAGGGTTCACGGTTTACATCATCATGGTCGTTCTGCCATTCACAAGACCTGCTTGGCACCCACAAGTATTGGCGTTTTTCGCGCTCGGATCTTTCTAGTACGAGTCCTGGGGATGGTACGCGGCCGCTGGGCTCTTTCTGGCAGACATTGCTGCCAACTCGAGGTTGAACGAGCTCATCCAGCGCGGCATTCCCATCAAGGATGAGATTCACCTTCCGGTCCGGGCAATCTCTGCATGTTTGGGCGCGGCTGGACTCGGCATGAAGTACACCTTTCTCATCCTTCCGCAACATACGAACGCCGAGATTGTAGCCCATCCCTTTGTCGATCTATCAGAGCAGACCAACAAAGAGCAGTTCATCGACATGCATCCATACCCGCGACTGGACAATTGGCTTGTGATTACTGCCGTCCTGTTGATGATTGAGACTGTCGCTGGCGCTCGTCACGTGCTGGCTGTAAAACCGCTCGCCTGGCTGGGTGAGCGTGCTTTTGGTAAGGGCACAGCCACTCCCATAGTCGTATCAATTGCTGACGAACTGTCTACAGCTCTCTTCTTCGCACAGTCCGTAGTATCCTGGTCTGCTGGCATCAAGCTCTGGCTGCACATTAATGACAAAGCACACTTTAACACCGCAGCTGCAAACGCCGTCGTTTTCGCCGCGTGTGTGCCGGCAGTATTTCTCCTTGCCGAGCTCTTCTACAGATTTATCGATGCGCCCTCCTAATGGCTTGCCCAGAAGGCTTACATTTGGCTTATTAATTGATGTCATGGGACAGTATCAATTAAACATCGATGACCCTAGTGATCTAGCATGGAGCTGGACGACCTCGGACTCTTGCTGTGAAATTTAACTGCGAAGTTACTTGATGCCCGATGCGGACTGATGTGGTTCAAACGGCATGTACAATAGTCATGTAACGTGTTTTTCCCGAATGATAACCGCATCACTGAAGTGAAGATCTAATTGAGCTTGAGGCCGTTGCTCCATGATCGGCCAATCGTACAGTGGGCTGGTCACTCGAACCAATTTTCACCAGACAGCCTATACAAGTTGATTTCGATCGATTGACGCAACCGGTTGGACATAGACTGAATGACGCGGATAGACGGACGTGGACTGATTGATGCGGATTGATTGCTGCGGACTGATTGACGTTGAGCGGTTGACATTGACTCGTTGACATTAATTTAGTGACGTTGATCTGTTGACATTGATGGTATACATCGAATATAAAAATGGGATTTTTGTGACGGCTTCAGCGTCCTGATTGGCCTGTCAACTAGTCGCAATCATGATCAGGTAGCTGATTGATGTGTAGCTCCCGGAGCCGAAGGCAGCAGCAGACTAGGTGTCAAAGTATCCTCAGCCCATTGTGTTTAACCGCACACCATCACCAAAGTGTCACGATGCATTAGTGATCAGCAAACATAGCAGTGTTTCAGTCTCGAATCCCTGTAGTACGTGAAGACCGCCAATAGTGCTTGTAGGTGACCTTAAAGTGCCAACGGTGCCGTGCTTAAAAATGAGTTTCCCAGCAACATGGTTTCGATGGGATCCAATCCAAGATCCGGAGCCAGAAACGCAAATCTAGTGATCGCCGCAGCCGAAAGCATGTGATGATGTTCCTGGCCATGCCCTAGGCCAGCCTAGCTTCAATCATGTCTAGCTGGCTTTGATGCGCATACCAGCCATGGGGATGAGCAAAGTCGAATTGAGCAGATAACGGACGATTAAGGGTCTGCGATGCTGGCAAGCCGCAACGGAGCTTGTCGAATATTGGTTCATGGCGTCTGCCTCGCCATGGAGGCTTCCAGGCAAGCGAAATAACCATCCTGTACGGCCTTATGCTGTGATCTGGACCATGATGGCCAATCATCACAACAGAATGCGTGCCGCATGGTGCAAGTACGTGATTGCGTCAAACCATTCATATGGTAGCACTGAGACCACTGAGAAAGCGCCTTTCAATATCTTGTGTTCAGGATTGGCCCGGCATTCTGTACTCCCTCACATCCTTCCCAGGGGCTGTACCACACACAAGCAGCTATCATGCGAGCAATCACTTCAGCAACGGTTGCTTTGTCTGCCACAGCCGTGACAGCACAGTATCCGAATGCCACCGGGGCCATTAGTGCCTCGCTTCAGAATGCCACTGCTCTGCCGCCTTTAAGGCCCACGACACCTGATCTGTGCCAGTGTGGGTATCGGGACTCAAGAACAGGCCAGATCTACACGGAGTCGTTGGTGATATACTTCAACGAGACCCAAGTAATACCTGCTCAGGACTTCAAGATTTTGGACTATCGACATCGCAAGGAGAAAGGCTGGAATACCATTTATCGGCAGGGCGCCAGTCCCTCAAATGTCGACATTGGCAATGGAGGCGCTCTGCCTTGGCAGTCCACTATTGATGGTAACGAGACAAGCTTGGAACTCTGGATTGACCCATCAAATCATCACCTGGTGAACGGTGCAGAGTTGCGTACTATCCGACAAGACATTCTCTTTGGCACGTTCAGAGCATCACTGCGCTCTGCTCAGCCATGGTTGGGAGGGTCAGCCCTGACAATGGCGTTGAAATTCAACGCTTCCAATGAAATCGAGCTTGATATGCTGAACCAAAATGACCCGAAAGATGCTCGCATTACTCAGCTCATTAATGGAGAGTATCTGGACAGTATCCGGAAAACACACTGGCGACCAATTATTCTCTAATACAGAGTGCGAAGCCTCCTAGGTACCCATGGGACTTTATTGACGTCCAGTTCGACTGGACCAACGAAAGTGTCGACTTCTGGATCTTCGATAACAGGACACGCCATGTCACCAAGCAAGATCGCACGTTGCCTTCAGTGCCGCAGCCCTTTCAATTCAGACATCGGTCCACGGGTGATCCAAACTTCATGGGCGGTCCACCACTGGACAGATCCGTGGCTAACGTGCGATATGTCCGAGCATTCTTCAACAGCAGTCTCATGACGGCCTCCGCCCACCAGAGCTTTGATGCCGCTTGCAATGCCACCGCTGCATGCTCAATTGACGA
Organism: Teratosphaeria pseudoeucalypti; assembly: GCA_013403795.1. Classification (NCBI taxonomy): domain Eukaryota; kingdom Fungi; phylum Ascomycota; class Dothideomycetes; order Mycosphaerellales; family Teratosphaeriaceae; genus Teratosphaeria; species Teratosphaeria pseudoeucalypti. Next base: position 74,330 of record JABBMZ010000066.1, read on the forward strand.
CATCACACTCCGAGGCTCTACGCCGTATTCGCTTGCAGCGACCAGGCCATGGAAGCAGCCCAAGGTTGCGTCCCGAATACGGTGGGTGGCAGGTCTCGTAGCTGCGGCATTCAGCACCTTCGGTGTAGCTACCCTTGTCAATGCCTTTGTTCGCAGGACACCATGGCACAGGCTGAAGCAGATGGGCATCATTGAATCGAGGGAGAAGAAGAAGCACAAGAAGCTGCGCGAGTCGTTCCGGCAATCATTGAGTCAGCCGGTCCAGCTCAATCTTCCAGATGACGAGAAGGAGGAAACAAAGGATGCGGTTGGCAGACTTCCGAGTGTCGCTTCGGAATACAGCACCCCAAGCGAGATTGCCACGCCATTGCCAGCGTATGCTATCCGAGCCAATACATCGGGTGCAATGACGCCAGTACCTGGATACTTCTCAGCACAAACCTCTGGCTCGGCTGCTCCAAGCTATCATTCAGGCACAGCCAGCTCCTCGAAGGCCGTTTCGAGAGCGAATTCTGTCCGCAAAGAGCCTGTCATCAATGAAGCTGATCCAGAAAGCGAAGCCGATGCCATACAGGTAGTGCCCATGGACCACTCCAGCACTCTTCCCGCTGATCACAGCGACATCAAAGTTGGCACGAACGTCGTTGCTGTCGATATCAGCGCCGAAGAAGCCAACACAGTAGTTACAAAGACTGCAAAAGTCGAGGCTGTCCCAATTGATACTGCTTTCGTCGTCCCAACAGGACAGCCTCTCGATGCAACAGCGTCGACAGCTGGTGCCACACCCAAAGCGGGCCACAATATCGCGCCACCCAGTCAGTCGAAGCGCATAGACTACCTCGCTGGTTTTGTCGCCTTTTCATGTATTGCAGTCACCCTTCGCCATTTTTCGTTGACTTTCTGACCTTACGTGACAGAGGGCGCAGGAGATATCAAGCACTTCGCGGCCGATACTTGGCTGGCCTATGTCCTAGGACCGTATCTTCTTACTCCGATGTGGATTGGACCATTCTCTGTCACCTCCTGTCGTTTCTTGGCGGCCCGATATCTCAAGAATGGCCAGATCAAGGGTATTGCCAACAAGATGATGCTCCGTGGCCCTAGGATGCTGGTGCCCGTGATCGTCTCCATGCTCCTGGAATACTTCTTGCTGTCATTGGGCCTGATGGGTTCATCGGAGTATTTGCCCTCACTTTCATATTCTACATGGCCGTACGTACAGCCTCAGGTCAATTTCGGTGTATTCCTGGACGAGATAATAGAGATGGCTTATCTCATTCCGAACGCGGCGCCTGAGGTCATCAATCATTACTGTGTCGGTCTGCTCTGGACTATTCCTGTCCAGCACTACTTCTCGTACGTCACCTTGATGGCAGCCGTCATGATCCGCGATGTCAAGAAGCCGTGGAAGCGCTTTGGCTTCTACTCCCTGAACATTGCAGCAGGATGGTATGCCTCTAGCTGGTCGGCATGCCATTGGGCTGGACTCCTCCTCGCAGACGCCGATATTACCTACAACTGGCTGAAGTGGTGTCAAGCTCGCTGGTGGGCTCTCTATCCAGTGCTGACGGTGGCCACACTGGTCGCATTTGGCTCACCTCTGGTCCTGCTGTTCAACTCCGAGATATTCTTCTTCAGTTTTATGGCCTGGGGGAATGGTACCCACCCTGATCCAACGACCGGTCGACCAATTCTCGAGACCGTGAGCAATATCAATGACGCCTATCCGGCATATTACAGCCCTTCCCTGGCGGTCCTGACCTTTTCGGTCTCTCTGCAAGTAATTGTCGAGATGAGCACATGGGTACAATGGTTCCTGAGTTTGAAGTGCTTCACTTTCCTGCATCCTCATATCATGACCATATATCTGACTCACGGCTTCGTGTTTTGGTCCTTGGGTTCCTGGCTCGCGGTCACTCTGGCCTCCGCTGGCGTTACGTACTGGGCTGTTCTGCTCATTGCTGCGCTGATCTGCTATACCGTCATACTTTGCGCCGCCATGGTCCTGACACCCATGATCGAGTCTGTCACCCAGAGCACAATGAAAAACATCTGGAGATGGGCCACGGAGGGACCGGTGCCGCATATGCCTACCACGACGCCCTTCAACAAGAAACTCATTGTTGAAAGAGGCGGCGAAGGACCGGCCGTGATCAGTGGTGAAGGCAAAGAATCCGTCTCTGGGAGGAGTGTAGTGTGAAAGATTTCCATCCTGAATTGCGTTCCAAAGACATGCGATCGATGGGCACGGCATCAGCTCGGAGTTGGAGGCGTCTGCGTGGGGCTGTAATGAATAATGCCGGTACGACTTTACACGTGTTTGCCTTGTTTCAGAGTGCCAAATTAATTATCAAGGCACCATGTGACTCGGTAATGAATGTCGGGAATGATTGCCAGCGTGGTAACCATTCCCATTTTCCAAACGCAGACCAGTTCCCGGGTATGGTAGGATGACTTCGATATAGCGATGTTTAGCCTCATCCTCGCTATTGCATGTTTCGGAGAGTGGCACCGGGTTACAGAATCTTGGTGAACAGCTCAGATCTTGCTTCCAGCGATCTTCGAATGGCGTGGTAGTGTAAGAATGGAAGTGAGCGGCATCGTGGATTCGTGGTTCTCCGGAGTACTGTAGATTGGTGTCATTTGCGCCTCTACGGACACGATAAAACACGACGCGTACTTCGTCCCGTGTGCATGCGTCGGAAGCCCACGGCGCTATCGGCCGTGGTAGGACCCAAATATTACTGATGAGCCTGGAACCCTGTTTGAGTCGGCAGGAGCACAATCGACCACGCAAAGTGCCAGGTGAGCTTCCAACAACTTCACCTTGCGTTTCCATCATCCATATACTGTACACCGTACACGTTCTCCATGATCTCCCCACACGTGCTCGAAATGCGGCCATCGTCGAAAGCCTGCTAAGACCGACCGAGGGACGGATCCTTCCCGCATCCCTGGATCGCCGCTCAATATGCTGGCGAGTAACTCGAGGCAAGGCGTTTGTCTTGCGGTCGGCATCGTTGCCCTGCTGCTCATGATCATTCACCTGGCAACGTCTGCGCCGCCAATATCACAATGGCGAGTGTCCGAGCCCATCGCTGCCATGCCGTCTGGTGGCAAGACTGGAGCTTCCCAAGCAGAGCATGATGACAGACTTCCATGCCAAAGACTGACCGGCGCAGAGGACGTCGTAGTCATAATGCGAACTGGTGCCACAGAGATCAAAGATAAACTGCCGATCCATTTCAGAACAACATTCCAGTGCTATCCCGACTACATCATCTTCAGCGACTACGAGGAAGTGTTCGAAGGGCACCAAGTCTACGACGCGCTGGCTTCTGTACCCACAGAGACGAAGAAGAACAACGACGATTTCGCTCACTATCTTCATCTCCAAGATGTAGGGAGAGAAAATCTGCACCAAGCAGAACTTCACGGCGAAAGCTACGAGAGCGGGCCAGCTGGCAAGACAGAAAATCCAGGATGGCGCCTGGATAAATGGAAATTCCTACCCATGGCCAACGAAACTTTGCGACTCCGACCAGATAAGAAGTGGTACGTTTTCGTCGAGCCAGACAGCTATATCGTCTGGTCCAACATGATCCAATGGCTCCGCCGCCTTGATCCATCCAAAGCATCCTACTTTGGAAGCGAGGTTCAGATTGCCACCGACGTCTTCGCGCACGGCGGCACAGGATTCGTGTTGTCGCGTCCGGCCCTCGAGAAAGGCGTGAAAGAATATACATCCAATCCCGACAAGTGGCACGAAAAGACAGCCAACCACTGGGCAGGCGACTGCATCCTGGGCATGGCGCTCACAGCCGCAGGCGTCGGTCTCACGTGGTCATGGCCGATGTTTCAGGGAGGCAACCCCTCAGACATGACGTGGGACGAAATAAAGAGTGCAAAAACACTCTGGTGCACGCCTGCTCTGTCTTACCACCATTTTAACGCTCACGAGGTCGAAGCAATGTGGTGGTTTGAGCAGAATCGTATAGCCAGCAGCCTGCCTCAGCAGCCCGACATACTGCATCATCGGGAGGTATTCAGATCGTATGCTCTGCCCAACATGACACTCGAACGGGACGGATGGTCCAACAAGTCTCCAGAGAATGTCACGAGTAGCGAGACCTGGGACATGGAGCAGTGTCGCTCAGCGTGCGAGAAAAACGACAAATGCATGCAATACGAGCTGACTTCGGCGGGCTGCGCATGGAGCAAGAACGTCAACATGGGCACGTTGGCCCAGGGGACGAAGTCAGGCTGGATGGTGGAACGAGTCGAGAAATGGGCCAATTCGATCGACAAGACGGCGAAATGTGAAAGTCACTGGGGCTGGACTGTTCTGTCATGAGACGCGTCAGCAAAAATTCGACAAAGGAATTCTGCAGCCCGGACTCGAGTCCGTGAGGCTTGAGGTAAAAGCCAGCGGGCGCGCCGCGCACGTCGACTCGCGGAGAGTGGACCATGAGGGCAATTTCGCTCAAGCTTCTGGCCACCATTGCTGCGAGGGCTGGCGTAGTCGCGGAAGCTACGTGCGGCGTGCGCAGCGAGTGAGTCAAGTCTGTCCTCGAGCGGGCTTGCTACGTGTAAATGTCAAGAGTATGTTTCCTTAAGGGACTCTTCGGGAGCTTCCGGCTTGGTGCGTGTCGAGCCTGCATAAGAGGGCATGTACACACGTAGCACAAATGGATGCAAGTGGAGTTGGATACATAGACGGTTGTACCTCGATGCAAAAAAGGACTGGAGACAGACTACGTCCTTTCAATCGACCTGTCACACTTTGAGTCTTATGCTGCTGTCATTGTCCTGATGCAATCGGAATCGACGACTACCTCGAGATGACACAAGGTGAGCGCTGAAATGCTATCAGGTGAACTAGAGCCGCTATGCCAGGCAACAAAAAAAATGAGAACAAGCAGCAGGTACGCCTTTCCCTCCCCTAGAGGAAACAGGCCGGGTATCCAGTGTGATTCCAAGTCCATTATTCAACACCCAACAGGCCCAAAAAGGAAATCCAGTAGATTGACAGTCTAGCGCAGTAATATGGGTGCTGTGTGAAGTCCAGTTTCCAGTAATGAGCGTTTCTGTAGATCCAGTCTCGAGATAAAAAAAAACATGATTCCAGTATGTGGTGACGGTAATAGTCCAATAATCCTCCTCTTTCGTTTCACAAAATCTTCCTTAATAGCCCTCCGGGATACGGTGTTAGATTGTCTTCCAAATTATACAAGCGCAGCCGTTCCACATTTCTCGTCGTCATTAGGTAGTATGTACACACCCTCACGCCTCCTCTTCCTCATCGTCCCACGCACCGGTCCCAGCCAGCTGACCGAGACCGTGCCATAGCTCGGCCCAAGCGCTTTTTCTCGACGGCATATTGGAGTGCTGCGCACTTTCTGGCTGAATGACGGGAGAGTCCTGCACTGTGGAGGCGGATGTTGTGATGGCACAATCATCCTCGTCCTCACAATCCACTCTGTCCTCTTCAGCACCCTCGGAAGCGTTTGATCTGCTGTCGCCGTCTGGGTACAGCTGTACCGTTGCCTGCTCAGTGGCAGCGGATAGTAGCTGGGCATGCATGTCTTCTCTCGGTCCAAGGGTGAGGTCCGTCTGAATGGCGTGCTCGGAATAAGATGCTCTGGGCGTCCACTCTCCAGCAGTCTGGCAGCCTTGGTTGGTGTACATTGGCATGCTCTCATCACCTGTCTTGTCTGCATCGGCTTTAGCCTGGTTGGACATGTGCTTGTCCACCCGACGAATGAGAATGCTCGAAACTCTTTCCTTGCCTTCCTTGACAGTCTCTACGCACCAGTCACCATCCTCTCCAAGCACCGTACCTTTGAGATCAGCCTCTGAGGTCCTTTCGCTGTCACTTGAGGAATACGAGCTGTACTGACTTCGCCGCCGTCGAAGTCGCAAGTCGACATCGTGCCAATCCTGTCGCCAGCCGTTCATGGTGTGCATGATACTATCACTCTTCGCGCGTTTGGTCTCCAGACGGCCGTTCTTGTGTACGTGTACAATGCGATAGTCATTGTCCGCCAGCTCTTCCAGCTCCAGCTCCAGCGACTTCATCTGCAGTTTCAAGAACAGGAGTTCGCTATGGTCGAAGCTGATGTCGCTTTTTAATGCCTCGTTCTCTGTTTGGAGCTGCTCGATCTTGTGGTCGCGGTCTTCAAGTTCGTTGACTTGCTGATCGTTCAGCTCGACCATCTCTGCGTGACGCTTCCGCAGCTCTTCTTGCGCGTTTGTGAGGTCCTGCAATATCTGCTGCGCCTCTGCTAATTGCTCGTCACGCGCAGCTTCTTCTATCTCCTCCTCGATTGTGCTTTCCGTCACACTGCCTGCAGTGCCATTAAGGACGACGAGTTCATGGGTCTCCTCCAGCGGCATGTCTTGTGACGCGCCCTCTCCCTCATCCATAAATAACGCGCTATCTTTCAATGCCGGCTCCTGCGCGTTGCGCGTAAGATTGAACAGCGCGTCGAGTTCGGCATCAATTTCGTCCACGCCAGCCCGCACAATCTTCAGGACCTCCTTCTCGTAGTCTCCACTCCGCATTAACTGGCCCTGTAGCTTGCTGAGCCGTAGCAGCAGGTTTTGGACATCCTGAGAAGGCGCGTGCCATTGCGCCGGACCACTCGGTGTGAAGGGCGCAAAAGTCGACCGCGCCTCGTCGGTGAAGTAGTCGCTGAACGGCGAATCCTGCAAGCGCATATGCGCCGGGCTCTTCACAGGCGTCTTCGGGATCATGGCCGAGTAAAAGGCAGGGAAGCGGCTAAGCGAGCTCTTGCGACTCCCTACAGCGCTCGAAGGCGGAGAGATGCGCTGCGCCTGGTTTTGCAGGGCACTCTGGGTCCTTCGATGCGCGCGACTCGCTGTTGACAAGACAGGCCCGACAGGAGTTGTGACGGTACTCGAGAAGCGCGTGTGCCTCTTGGGTTTCTCGCGGATATGGTACTTGCTGCTCGGCCCGGGAAAGTGCCACGAGGGCGACTCAGGCAGATTGCAGGACGTAGAGTTCGAAAGCGACGTCTGCGAAGATAGGCGCCGTGAGGACGAGGGTCGCGAGAAGACGGAGGGTGAGGGAGATGCCGGTGATAAGACCTCCTCGCCGGGAGAAGGAGACGAAGGAACGGCAGCCATGATTTGCGCGACGAGAGGTGCCAACAACTCAATGCGGCCCTTCGTGTTGCGTGTGGCAGGGCAAGACGGGGGGTGACGGTGTGCAGTAGGACGGCTCAGGTGGGGGCCTCTGCAGAGAGTTTTGTGCGCTCCACTCCTGCGCAGCACTAACGGGCGGGCCGTTTTGTGCGACGGGAGTAGGAATATTGTTTGCGCGAGGACCGGACGAACACATGTATGACTGAGTTCCGCGATAGTAATGCAGACGAGCAGTTGACGTTGTCTAACCACCGGGCGCCATACCCGCACAACTGTACGTGAGAGACGTACCCATGATTGCGAGCTTCATATTCATCAGCTCGCCTAGACCGGTGGCATAGCGATAGTCCAGCAAGATGGCAAGCGTAAGTTTCTCAAGGTTACCGCGAAACAGCATGAGGCTCACATCTATGTGCAGGTCAATGTTCAGCCATCTCTGGAAGATGTACAAAAGATCATAGATAGTGGAAACAATCTGGACCACCCGCCGACCCTCATACCCATTTGCGCCTCGGTTTCTTCAGAGTTCCTGACGCCCAGCTCGATCTACCTGAAGATCAGCGCAAAGTAAGACTGAAACGCGTGCCTTCCCAAATCGTCCATCAGCTGAGTGTAGCCTAGCGCCAAGAGCAAACTCTCCTTCCTCTTCGAGTCCGCCGCCACCACCGAGACCATCGCTCGCTACAGCTTCATCGGCGCCGATCCACACAAGACGCTCGTCTCTGGACCCGACCATGGCCTCGAAGCAGACCCGCTGCCGCGTTTGGCAGAAGAGCTGGCTCAGCACAGGTTGGCGAGTGTGCCCTCCTTGCGTCTGCCACCCATGGCCGGCGGAGCGATCGGGTATGTGGGCTACGACTGCGTCAAGTACTTTGAGCCGAAGACGAATAGGGAGATGAAAGACGTGCTCAAAGTGCCAGAGAGCTTGTTCATGCTGTTCGATACCATTGTGGCTCAGGACCACTTCTCGCAGAGGGCAATGGTCATTACATATCTGCATGTGCCCGGCCCAGACGCTCTAAAGACATCACTGGAGGCTGCATACGAGACCTGCAGGAAGACGATCGCGAGCTACATCCGCATCCTCCAGTCGCCCGATCTGCCTCTACCGCCTCAGGGACCCATCAAGCTCAAGCAGGAGTATTCCAGCAACATCGGTCAACCAGGCTACGAAGGTCACGTCAACACTCTAAAGAAACACATTGTCTCCGGCGACATCATCCAAGCCGTCCCCTCGCAGCGCATCGCCCGGCCCACCAGCCTCCATCCGTTCAACATCTACCGCCACCTCCGCACCGTCAACCCCTCACCCTACCTCTTCTACATCAGCTGCGAAGACTTCCACATCGTCGGCGCCTCCCCGGAGCTTCTCGTCAAAGCCGAAACCAACGGCCGCATCATCACGCACCCGATCGCTGGAACCGTCAAACGCGGTCCCACGCCCGCCGAAGACGAAGCGCTCGCCACGACCTTACGAGAAAGCCTGAAGGACAGAGCAGAGCATGTCATGCTCGTCGACCTCGCGCGTAACGACGTCAACCGCGTGTGCGACCCCTTGACCACTCGCGTAGACAAACTCATGGTCGTGCAAAAATTCTCGCATGTCCAGCACCTCGTCTCCGAAGTCTCTGGCATCCTCCGCCCAGGCAAGACCCGCTTCGACGCCTTCCGCTCCATCTTCCCTGCCGGCACAGTCTCCGGCGCGCCGAAAGTCCGAGCAATGGAATTAATCGCCGAGCTGGAGAGGGAGAAACGAGGTGTCTATGCTGGTGCGGTAGGGTATTTTGGCTACGACACTGTTGATCCGCAGACCGGGGTGGGGGCGGAAGGGGCGATGGACACGTGCATTGCTCTGCGGACCATGATGGTGAAGGATGGGATTGCGTATCTGCAAGCTGGAGGGGGCATTGTGTTTGATAGCGATCCCACGGAGGAGTATGAGGAGACGATGAATAAAGCCGCGGCGAACATGAGGTGTATTGAGCAGGCAGAGAGGTTGCACTATGAGGAGCAGCAGCAGAATGGCTTACCTGCTATGGTTGAGGGTAATGGCCAGCCTATTGGGCCGGAAAAGGTGAGTTTGGCCGCTGGCTAGAGAACACATTCATCGCCTTCTTGATGCTATAATGCATTCTCTCCTCCCCATCTCTCCCACTTCCTGAAATGACCTCACTCATCATCGGACTCGGACTCACTATCCGCAACTTGCACGTCATCCTTGTCCTTGCTCGTCACGCCTGCCGCAAGACTCAAATTCGTCAACTTCTGAAGCCCACGCTCACCCCCGTATTTCCCACCGAACCCAGCCTTCCTCTGCACGCCCTTGAATTTGGCGAGGCCAGAACCGGAGGCCACAGAAGAAGCAGCTGGGGCGGTAGAGTTGGAGTTGGAGTTCGAGGTCCCGCCTCGACTGATGCCCGCCATGGTGCTCGGGGCCTTGGCGGTGTCGGTGTCGCTGTTGTCACCCGAGTCATCGCTGCAATCACTGTTGTCGTCGTCGTTGTCACCGGGTTCCATGTTCAAGCGCTTTTCCATGCCTATGAGTACGATCAGTACGCCGCAGTAGGCTTCCTCACACAGCCATTACTCACACTGCCAGCAATACGCCGTATCCGGATTCCTCAACTGCGCCTTGGAGAACTTATCCCTGCCCTTCACAGCCTGGCAGCCGTGGCACAGAAACTCAAACTGCTGTTGCGGCGTGCAACTCATGCATGGGATGATTTGCTCGAGGGTGGTGTTGACGGTCTTGCCCGCCTGCCTGGCCTTGTAGATTCGTTCTTTGAGGTAGTACTGGTTCTTCTTGCTGAAGGATGCGATGGTCTTGACGACCTTGCAGGTGTTGCATTTAACCTTGGTGTCGATGTTGATTTTCCTGTTGTTATGACTGTCAGTCTTGCGTGAGGAGGAGCGGATGACGGTGGTGTTTACTCGATGACCGGGTTGGAACGGTAGCCGTTGGCGAACATCCTGGTGGTATTGATGGTTGAGGCTGTGGATATGCAAAGTGGTGGTGGTTGTGGATGGCGAGAAAAGAAGAAACAAGCAAGTACTTATACTTGCATGTCGACACGTGGGCTGTGCTTCGTGAGGAAGGAGCATGCGCACGTGCTTGCACTCCTGCCCTCGACGTCTTCACATGTGCTCACTGACTGGATGGCCACATATATATCTCCTTGAGCAGGAATGGCAGGCGCGTGAAGCTGGGAAACTCTTTGCCGCAATGCACGTGCTTGTACGGCAGCCTGAAGATCTTCACCATCTGTTACTCCAGGCTCAGCTTGTGCATTTACCGGCTCCGGGCCAGCAGACATACTTGTGCTCAAGTCTAGGGGACCTTCTAAGCTATCATTTGCAATCAGCCATGGGCCGCATTATCGCGTACGGGCGCTAGAAAACGAGACAGGATAGGGGAGTATGCTGATAGAGTGAAGATGTGGAATACACAGGCCAGCACAGCCTACAGCGTTAATGCAAGAACAGTAGTGAACACATGCTCGCCTCATCCGATCTAGAACATATCCGTTTCCCGCATCGGTATGTGCCGATACCTCTAGGCCTCAGGCTCTACTGCTTCTGCTCACTCTGTTGTGCGTGGGATCCAGTCTATAGCCGCGGGTCTAATAGGGTGGTAGTGTACAGGTCGAGGTTTAGAGTACATCGTAGGTTGCTGTGAAGTAAGGTGGTTGTTGTACGATGCGCATGGCTGCAGCATCTACTTGGTCTCCTCGCGAAGGTAAGTGATCAGGTCGTTCCTGTCCTTGGCCTTCTTCAAGCCACCAAACGCCATCTTCGTGCCAGGAATGTACTTCTTTGGGTCTAAGGATGATCAGCGGCTATCCAAGTCCTTGGACTAGGGCTCATCCCGGTGCTGTGCTTACTCTCAAGGTACTCGAAAAGAGTGTCCTCCTTCCAGACAACGTTCGCCTGCTTGTTGGCATCGGTGTATGAGAAGCCGTCGACGGAGCCAGTGTGGCGGCCGAAGAGACCGTGGAGGTTAGGTCCGATCTTGTTGCCCTCACCTTCCTTGAGATTATGGCACTGCTGGCATCTGGTCTTGAAGAGGTTGGCACCCTTCTTAGAGTCACCTGGACAGTGCTGTTAGCGATTTGTCCCTGTCGATCGATGCAGAGTCGCAGGCGTCTGCGGCGGGGAGCGCGAAGGATGGTACTGATGTACCAAAGCTGCCGAACAAGCCGGATGTATTCGACACCATCGCAACGCTGTTCTCGAGCATCCTATCGCCTCGATGCGCCTCTTTCACGCTCGCGCCGCAAGCATCTTGCGATCATCCCTATTGACGAGACGTACCATCCGAGAAGCTGTCCTTGCCCATTGTGTCGCTGACTAAGTGGTTTGGGTTATGAAGGCGTGCGTGAAGATGGACTGGGAAGAGGTGTGGTTGTGAGGCGTTGATGTTCTGGTGTGGATGAACGAGATGTTGATGCAGCGAGAAAGAAGTCAGATCAACGGCATGCGGCTCTGCGCCGGCTATTCCCTTTGGGTTGCTGGGAAGCCCACGGAACCAATGAGCGGGTTTCTGCTGACACCTCCGGTTCTCTCCGATTGTTCGCGCGCCACGCCGCCACTGGTGCTTGAGCCGCAAACGTCCCGAGTGTCGTTTACCTCACGAATGCTCTCATTTTCGTCTCAGCTTCCGATTCTCCTTGGGCATCTGTACAGTCCAGACCACGCTTCTGGTGTCACGCATAAGACACACCTGCTCAGCAACTTCCCAGCAGTGCCACGCGCGAGAAACAAGGACCATGAAACTCAATCTTGGGATCTCACAGTGACGTTGTGACGCTAGGACACACTCGACACCGTGTACCTAAGCGATGCCAGCGGATGTCTTACTGGTTCGGAGAATATGAGGTGCCTGCCTCAGGTGGAGCAAATCTGTTTCTTGGATGGAATGCAGTCGAGCATTGACGGCCGGCTTTCGAGATGGCTGTCTATGTGTATGCAAAATTTTACATCGAATTCACAGGCAGATCGCCAGTGCCTTGGAGTTTATATCTCTTGTCGCTTGTAGGGTATCGTGAAGAAGCAGCAGCCAACCCGCAAACTCCCCAATTCAGTACACCCATTCCATGGTGGCTACTCCCATCTAGTCTTCCATTCGTCCGTGATAACTTGCAATTCCCTGTTTAGCCGCTTCTCGTCATCCCCAGTGCCTGTGCCTTCCTTACTGAGACGTTTGGCCTTGCGTATAACATCTTGATAGCGCTCTTGTAGTCTCAATTCTGCTTCTCGCCTCTCCTTTGCCTTACGTGCCAGGTACCTCAGGTCGTTGTCTTCGATCGCTCGTTGGAAGACTCTTCTCATCCGCCGAGAGTATAGTTGACAGCTACTGCCAAGGCCTTCGCCATAGGCTGGCTGGATCGTGCGATTGAATCGCATCGCCAGGTCATTATTACGCTTGATTTCCGGCTCGACAATGGCATCAAAGCAGTCTTCGCAGATGGTGAACTCTGGAATTCTGGGCATGAAATGCCAGAGTCCACCGATGAGCAGAGTGTCCTTCGTGCAGTCACGCAACTGTGTCTTGCGTTCCACGAGGTCAATGAATGCGATCTTATCTGGTACCTTGTGCGTATTCAAGGAGCGCTCATGGGTCGTAATCAGCGCGTCGAGGTAGACATTGAAGCGATTGCTGTCCACTCGGAAAGCACACTTGTACTTGCCATGTGATGCGCGACTCGGCAGCGGCACAAAGAATCCATTCAACATTGGCAGCAGCCGCTCAAGCTTCCTGACATCTGCATAGCAAATATGGAAGTCCCGAACGTAGAGGCCTTCGGAATCCCTCAAACCGTACCAAGTACGAACGGCTTCTTTGTGGCCAGGGCAAGGTTCCGACGTCTCTTCGATCTCGGCGACATCTTTCAGGAGTGTGAAGTCCGTCCGATGCTGCTGCAGTGTCAGGACCCAAGCGAGGCGAGCCCAGTGCGAAGCACCGAATGAACATTGATTCTTTGAGTCAAAATTGAGCTGAGGCATCCGGCGCACAGACGGCCTGAAGATAGTGCGCTCGAAGACTTTGTCCACACAATCAGGACAGAAGACCAGCTGGGGAGCACCGATGACAGTATACCAGTCGTCGTAGCCAGCGACTGGGTCAGAGCGAGAGCAGTCCGGGAGGCCCTTCTTCAATAAGATGGCAAGTTCCCTCCTTGTTTGTGAGGAAGCAGCAAAAGCTTTGGCTTTATCGTCAGGCATGTATCTATCATCTGATTTTAACCCGGTAGTAGCGGAGTGCGAAGAGTAAAAGGGTGGTCTTGAAGGCTGATCGATGGTTGAGGCACGGGCTGTTCTGGACGGTGATGCAGCGCGGGACAAAGTTTGGGATACACCGTCAGATGGTTTTCCTAGGGTCCGAGCTGGTAAGTACTGATACTCCCTTTCGGATGGCATATAAGAGCCTGCGAAGCCTGGTGTATCATCTACGGGATATGGTAAGCTGCTACTGGTGTGGGTCCTGCCAGGGCCATGCGGTCGGCGCACGTCATCAACAGACTCTTGCCGCATTGACTGCTGGAGACGAGATGATGTCTTTGGTCGTCGAGCCGTGCTTGCTGCAATTAGTGCACTCCAGTCCAGATCAGTCCTGGGCAGACGCGGTGAGTCGTCAGGAGTCTGAGGGGATGGCGTTGATGGATGAGAGCTAGACACTGAGTCCTCACGCGGCGAGCTTGTCTGCTTGTCATGTGGATACTCCCAACTCGTTCTTAGAGACCTTCGAGGCGAGTGCTCCCGACGAGACGCTGATGAAACATATGATGCAGCAGAGATTGCAGAGACAATTGATCCAGCTGGTGAGACTCCCCGTGATGAGACGTAGCTTCCTTCTCTTGACATGGGACACACTTCAAGTGTGCCTGGGGTCCCGGGAGTTGATGAGACAGCAAAGTCATCAAGCTCGCTTAGAGCATTGGAGGCCATCAGAGGAGATGGTCGTCTGGTCTTGTCCACATGGAGGTGTGGCAAGCTTGGAACCGCATTCAGAGTATCTGTGTTCCTCCGTGCGCCGAGGTGTTTTCTGGCGGGAGGAACAATCTGGTTCGGAGCGAAGTCAACAACAGATGTACGAGAGCTAGGAGTCGGTACCGCGGGCTCGTCTCGAGGCGGACTCGGTCCTCTTCGCTGTTTGTGACGTTCATCGTCGAACACGGCATTGTCGCCCGAGCCGAAGCTGGAAAAATAGTCCTGGCCAAATCTAGCACCTGGGCTGGTACGGCGAGTCTCGATGCGCGGCGTTGATGGCTTGGATGTCGAGATAGACTGAGTGTGTCTCCGCGGTTCGAAGCCGGAGGGTGGTGGCGTGACGCTGTCCGGCGACAAGAACTGCCTGCTCGAAGAGAAGCCTTGTGTGAGCGGCGCAGGCTTGCTAAAAGCATAAGGAGACGATGTTCGTTTCGACATCTCAGGGACGGCATCTTCCAGCTTCGTGTTGAGCTTCGACGGCTTCCGCCGCAGCTTTCGCGCCCTTTCATCTTCACTTGTGGGCGGTGTGAGAATACCAGTGGAATGAGTCTTGGCGTTATACTTTAAGTCTGACGGATTGACATTGTTTTCGTCTGGCTTCGCAACAGTCGTGCGGTACTCAGGCACCTCTTCAATGATTTGCTCCTGGTCGATTATACCCCGCGATGGCGGCGCCTCAGCTCTCTGAATGTTTCTCCAAAGCGCCTGCGCGCCTGCTTCCCTCGCTAAAGACCTCGATTCCTCTTCAACGAATGGCTGCGGTGGCCATGAGTGTCGCTCGCGGCTTGGCGAACCACGCCGGTGGGGCCTGCCATGGTCCACAGACGGCGGAGGAGCATAGTATGCTGAATCTCGCGGGTCGTAGTTGCGCCTGAATGCCTTGCGTTCACTGCCAGAAGAGCCCCGTACCGTGTCTGCCTCACCACCTCGCGTAGAGCCACGACTAGCGTACCCCGCGCTGTGTTTTCGATGATGGGAGGGCTCTTGATCTCGTGGACGATGGAATGAATCATGCCGCGAAGTACGCTGTCCCTCGTGTGCGTCGTAATGAGAAGCCATCGAGGCCGTCCTGTCGCTTCATGAGAGGCACGCGAGCTTGTGTACTGCAGGAAGTGCACTGATCAAGTGGAAAGAAGACCGCTAAAGAGGGGCAGTGTAGCGAGGCCCTGTCCGGCCCTACTCCACCTGGTCTACGCAGATGGAGTTTCGAGCTGTGGACGCACGCATTTGCTTGTGACGTTTGTCAAGGAAGTCAAACTTCGGTGGGGCAGTCACCCGCCTTGGAAGACCGAATGCTACACATATGTGAACGACAGCGGTAGACTGGGTCACCTCCAACGATGTACCGAGACACTCAATATGCCGCAGATCGCTACATGCTCGACCACAAGCTGCAGGTTCACCGCTCTTTTACAGGTACACGCCCAATCGCAAAGCTACCCCAACGCCTGCATTATTAGCAAGCAGCCAGCTACTGCCACGCTACGCATTCCACGCGGGGACTACGCTGCCCTCACCTGATGCTTTGCCCTCGTCCAAAACCTACGTCGAGCTTTAGACATTCTCGCCTCAATTGGGCACGACGAAGATGCCTGCTTCAGCATACATCGTTGTATCACGTTAGGCACGTACGGTCCCCACAGGTATGCGTGGTCGCGCCGACTTCATCCTCGCAGCAAACTTTTCTCCGCGCACTCATTTCGGGCGGTCGGCATCAGCAGGTGATCGAGACTGCGCCCTGCAGCGCCTGCTCCTACCGCCAGCTACAGTACAAAGCCTGCCAGTGCTGCGCTAAACGTACCGTTCCCTGCGCATGTATGCCATGCAGACGATGTACATACAGAGGTACTCGAAATACTAGTGTGCCCAGGTACCAGAAACCATTGCACTGTGGTTGACAGATGCCGCGTCCTCGGAACACAACAGCGGATGAGACAGAGCGGTCCTGGGCAGCACTGCCTTGTGCAACAGTCTGTGGTCAGAAGACGCCAGTCTCGAGGCCTCTCCAATACCTTCAATTAGCATACACTGTAGTTACACGCTGGTCAGTGTCATCATCAGTCGACCGTTCGTTCACGCACCAACTAGCTGATCGTGGCTTCGGTGGGTCCGTCAAACCAGTCTTGCGTGTGCAATGGTTTAGAAGCAGTCGGCCACTTCGAATGAATGTCCACATGCATGAAGAGCTCAACCGCATGAATGGACGATGGATTTCCCGAAGTCGTCCCTGGGCAGCAGAGTGTGGCTCGTATTGCTCAACAAGCAGAAGCTCAGCCTCTTTGTTCTTATGCTCGGAGTGGCCATGGGGCTCAGCAACATGGAGGTATTGCTTGGCAGGGTTTGCTGCAGCTGCCGCAAAGGGAAGGTGTAAGCTGTGGTGGAGAGATGTTCCTTACCTCCTACTCGACCACGGCGACGACATTCGAACTGACATAAACGATCAATACCAGTACTAGGAGCTACACTTCCCGTACTCAACCACCATCGAGTGCACCGATCACTGCCTGCAGCAAAGGGTGTTGGCACAATTACAAGGGCATCATGCCTCCAACATCGTGGCTGATCGTGGGCGCTTCACGCGGTATCGGCCACGAATTCGTGCGTCAACTGCTAGCACGCGGCGGCCAAGTCTATGCTACAGTCCGCAATCGTGAGGCGAAGCATGATATTGCATACTGGACGGAGAACCTTGTCGCCCGAACAAACCTCAAGACCTATGACTGCAATGTCCTGAGCGAGGACAGTATCAACGTACGACCAGATGCAGTACTGCCTGTCCTCTCGCAGTCCATTAGATAAATTTGCGCGAGCGCATATTGATGGGCGAATAGGAATTTGTGGCGAAGCTCAAGCAAGACACGCCAGACCTGCAGCTAGACTGCGTCGTAATCAACGCTGGCGTTTTGAAATATCCAAATGTGAGATGGCATATACAACAAGCTTAGGCGTCTTTGGTCCAAGTAATCACTGATTAGTACATATGCAGCGAGCGTCCGAGGTGTAAGTGCATATGAGCTCTCTCATGCCCCTTATCATCGATCGCACACTGGACTCTGAATGCGATTGCGCTGTTGTGCAGGTTGCACGGAGCCCTTTCATGAGCGATTCCAAGCGCTTCAACCCTCTCAATACGGTTGAGCGTCTGACGAAGCCTGCTCTGTCGGAGCTCGTGCTTGCTGCATATGCTATGCATAACTCCATTGCATTCCGACCAATGCCCACAACTCTGGGAAGAGCAGCAGGGTCGATCGAGCTCATGAGAACGTGGTCAGTCGTCCGATTCAAGAAGGCATCGCATAATCGGTGGGATCAACAGTACGCGGTGGCAAGCAGGCAACGGCACCCATCCCTCAACATCATCTACCTATTGGAGAAATCACGCAGCAGTATACATTACCTGGTTGTCATTCTGAAGCGACCGACTGTAGTAAGCGGTCGGGATCATAGACAAGTCAGAGGCTTCGGCAACTTGACCGACACTGCACAACGGAGGTCGATATGATATAAAAGCTACCATGTCTTAGGATCATGCTTTTGCCAAGGATCTCATTCCCAGTGTCTAGTTAGCTGCACGACGAGCCTGGCGCCCAATGACCCCTCTTTCGGACCCGCAGATCATCACAATGGCTTCGGGACCTTAATTGCCTGCTGGAGCCTGGGAATCATACCGGTCCGCAGAAGACATACTCTTTATGCTAAATGCCCGAAATGCTTATCACGCTGATCACCGGCCACGCACTCTCTTAAACATACCGGTTAAGACAATTGCGCAATACTGACATGCAACAGCTCATACGACGACCTAGCCTTTCACATGCACACTAATACCATCGGACCGATCATCACTGCTCAACGTCTCTTAGCCGCCAAGATACCAATCGGTACGCTCACGTTCATCTCTTCCGACTCTGGTTCTACGGGCCGCTTCCTGGAGAACGAGGATGGCTTTGCAGCCTATGGAGCCAGCAAGGCGGCGTTGAATCAGATGGCTAGACATATGGTGAGCTTCAACTCACTGTTCCATCGATCTTCGATGACGTGATGAGATCTCTGACAATGATCTCAGGCTGCAGAGTTGAAGCGAAAGGGGAATTCAACCACGGTGATATGTCTGCATCCAGGAGAGGTCAAGACGGATATGGCTAATATTGAGGGCTTGGGTTGGGAAATCCAGGGTCAGATGACTCCGGAGGAGAGTGTGACTCAGTGTATTGTGACCATTGAGAGCAAGGAGCAGACGGACTCTGGTACGTTCTGGACTTGGGAGAATAAGGTGAGTGATGCTGATCGATGATATTCTGATCCAATGCTGAACGAGAGCAGCCGTACCCTTGGTAGTCACCCAATACATTGATGCATTGAGGCCGTCCGTGGTCATGACGAGGCCGGTCCAATCTGCGTCATATGGTAGGAGGGATCACATGCAAATACATCTCAAGGCAACCAACATGGAGCGACATACCTACTAGGCCCTTGCGGACGCTCCAATCCCCTGCTCCACCTCGCCACCTTGGAAATCCGCCACGACTTTTGTCGCGGGCCGCAACATAGCTTTGTTAACATACTCGCCCTCAAACCTTTCCACCTGCTTCCCCGTCGGCTCAAACCCATACAGCGGATAGAACAGTTGACCCGCTGGCGTCGCCTCTAGATAAGCCGGCAAGCCATCCTTATCCGCCTGCCGAATCCCGATCTCGATCAACTGTCTCGCGATGCCGCGACGCTGATGATCTGGATCTACGGCGAAAGCGCCGAGATCTGTGTCTCGTCAGCTTTGCAGGAAAATTGATCACATGGAGGGAACTGACACCAGAAGTCGGAGTTTTCACTCCAGTATGCATCCCGTTGTTGGCCGACCTCCTCATCGATGCTGCGTAAGAGCGCGGTATCGATGCCCCCGGGGTACGTCTCGTCCGCCTTGCTAGCGGCTTTCTGCTCTGCCTTGTGTTGCTTGAGCCATGACCAGTGGCCTGGTTTGAACCAAGCAGCGTAGCCTACGACCTTACTGCGGTCGCCTTTCGGTACCTATGATCTTGGATTAGCCAGGTCTCTTCCGTCTACAGATTCTGCAGCACTCACAGCTTTGACGATCACTTTATGCGGATATTGGAAGTGCTCGCTGTACTTCTTCATCCGCCAGGCGAATATCTCCGGACTTGCTTCACCGTAATTCCATAGTCTGGAGTGGAGAGCGTCGTTTGCGAATGCGCGGTCGGCACATTTGACTAATGCTGGAACGTCGTCCGGTGTTGCTTCGAGGATATCATATTGAGATTTGCTGTTGAATTCGCCATTTGTTTTGGGGTTGACCATGGTTGCTGTCATGATTGCTAAACTGAGACTCTGGCAGCTAACGCCCTGGAACAGAGTGCTGTATACTACAGTCTTGATAGCAGTACTACAAACGGCTGGATGGCGGCCTTTTAACTACATCGCGAAGGAGTGCTGGCTGATCGTGAGGAACGTGACTTGCCAATTCTAGGCATCTCTTTTCCCGTTCCACCAATTGGCTGCTCTGAAAGCTCTTGAGATAGGTTGAAGGATTCATAGTGAATGCCGCATCTGCGTCGCAATGGCGAACTCCGAAAGTATCGCGCAAGAGCGTAGGGCGTGGAGTCTCAGCCAGCAAGATTCTCATGTGGCCGAGAGGACAATCCTTTGTGGGTACGTAGGGCGTGCTTTCCAAGCCAAAGATGTCACGTATGCTGGTATGACTTCGGAGTGGACGTCTTGATGGAGCTGGGAGAGTTCGAATGGTGTTTCGGGAGGTGTCTCAGCTCGGTATTCCAAAATAGGCAGTAGCTTTGTTGATCTGTTTGGTTTCCAGGTCGCTGGGGCGGTGGGATTCAAAACAGCTACAGCCAGCTTCACCAGACGTCACACGTGCAATCCAACATCCTCTTCTCGTTCGCTCATTGCATGATCATTGGTCAAGCACGTTACCATTTACAGTGTTGCGTCAAGCGTAAGCATTCCTCCATGTTCTGAACGGCAATTGTCTCGCTAACCAGCGCGGAATGCAACCAGACGCCTGCGACAGTACTGCAATCACGACAGGTACACAAGAGCAATAAACTGCTCCTGCGAGGAAACCATGGCCTCCTTTATGCAGACAATGTTCGTACACACCTCCCCTCCACAGCCCTACAGCGCTACGCCCAAGCCCTTGCCTGCCCTTCAAACAAACATCCTCGCGCAGCCAGAGTCCGCCCTGCACATCGAGTACCCTGAAAGCCCGCAGAGCGTCTACCAGTCACCACTGCAGCGGCATATCCAGAGTGTATTTGATGGCGACCAAAACTACACCTACAGCCCCGGCCGCGAGAAGCAGAGACACGAGCAGTCCTTTATCCCCGTGCCCGTCCCTCTCAAGCAGGAAGACCACCATCACCAGACGTCGCAACCCAAAGTGGCAGCGACCAGGGCGCAGGGCTGGGTGACGGAGATTTTGAGCAGAAAGAAGCCTGTGACTGACTTGTTGACGCGCAGTAACTCCAACGCGAGGAATCGGGGAACTGCTAGTTTTCAGCCGACGCAGAAAAAGGCAAGGGGCAGCAATAGTTGGCAGTTGAAACAATTCGCGGAGGCCACCTTGGGTAGCGGAAGCTTGAGAAAGGTCGTGCAGCTGCCGGAAGGCGAGGACAGGGATGAGTGGCTGGCAGTGAATGGTATACACCGCACTGACGAGATGGACATGGACGCGACACTAATGCGATTACGGCACAGTCGTTGACTTCTACAACCAACTCAACCTACTGTATGGTGCCATCACCGAGTTCTGCAGCCCGCAAACATGCCCCGAGATGAAAGCCACCGACGAGTTCGAATACCTCTGGCACGACCCACCAACCTACCCGAAACCTACCCGCCTGCCTGCCCCGACATACATCTCACTCCTCCTGTCCTGGACGTCAAACCACCTCTCCAACCCCTCCCTCTTTCCGACCGCGCCCGGCGTGCCGTTTCCAGAGGGGTTCGAGAAGACCGTCCGTACCATCTTCAAGAGGCTGTACAGAGTCTACGCGCACATCTACTGCCACCACTATGGCGTGGTGAGGGGTTTGGGACTGGAGGCGCATCTCAATACGGGGTTCAAGCATTATGTGTTGTTTGTGGAGGAGTTCGGGCTTGCGGAGGAGAAGGGCGGGAAAAAGGGAGAGTGGTTTGGGCCTCTGGGGGAGTTGGTGGAGAGTATGTTGCGTAGCGACTAGGTGCGGAGCGAGCAGATGGATCACAGGACTTTTGTTATGCACTTCGATGGCGTTTTGGGCAGGCAGGAGAATGATTTTATGAGACAGCTGAGCGCGTGGGTTTGGGATGGCGAGTTGGTGCGCGGTTAGAATTAGAAGGATTTTGCCGTGCGTGTACTACTACGATCTGGTCGAATTGATGATTTGCTGCCTTTAGGCACTAATGAATCTTTTGATTGATCAACCACTCTCATGATGAATGCTTATGCAATCGTGGCTGATTGTGGTGCTTACCTAGGTATCCATTGCCTAAGTCACACCTCAGGCTTGGTACATGCTCGGCTTGAGTAACAAGGCATATATCTAGAATCCATGGTGCATATAACGAGGATGATTGAGATACGAGATGTGGGTCGCACGGTTAGGCACTGTGGCAATGATGTCGTGGCAGACCCCCTGTTTCGTGGACTGGAATTTCTCAGGGCTCTCTTTCCCTGGTCTTGGACCTGGATTATTCACGGTCATGCTGGTTCGAGTCCAGCCATCGCCACTTTGGTTTCTCTTTTTGAACTCGCTGGTCCGGGGGTCTCGATGGTTTTGGCGCTGCATCAACAGCCGGCTCATCATGTGAGACTCGAAGCGTTCGGGCAGGCACAAATACAGTAGGCGATCCAGTGCGTAAGTGAGATAACATGTCTGAGTGAGTCAAAAGATACGAGGAGCGTGGTATGAGGGTTACCCTCGATCACTCTCCGACGTATGAACATCGAATGACACTGAAAGGCGGGCCTAGCTAGCGCGTCAGATGTGCGATCGATCACAGCGTGATAGAGCACTCACTTGCTATACCCTCGTCTGTGCCTCCTACCGTTGATCTTCAGTGTGGATCCCAGTGACCACAGCCACATCCGTGCTCTTACCACCATTGGAACCGTCCACATCCTAAGGACAACAACTAGCTGCGCAAACGATATTATTCATAGCCTTGAACTCAATGTAGTCTCCTGGCTTGCTCGTCCCAAGAGGGTTCAAGCTGTAATCACGCGTAATCTGAAAGATATTAGATGGATGCATGACCTCAAGAATGCCACGCATGTTCCATGACTTCGGCAATATCACTAGCGCAGCTGCGGTGGCCTTGAATGCCTTTC
This sequence comes from Teratosphaeria pseudoeucalypti, assembly GCA_013403795.1. Lineage (NCBI taxonomy): Eukaryota > Fungi > Ascomycota > Dothideomycetes > Mycosphaerellales > Teratosphaeriaceae > Teratosphaeria > Teratosphaeria pseudoeucalypti. Next base: position 96,825 of record JABBMZ010000066.1, read on the forward strand.
TTCTCGTACATCTTGGGGAACATGACATGGAAGTCATATCGTGCACTTTCACCGTGTCATCTACGACCTGTAGGATGGCTGGAGTGACGCCGGCCAGGTGGTAGCGGGTGTCGGCCATTGAGAGCTCTTCGACGAGGTTCGTGTTTTGCACCCATGCTGCGAAGTCGACGACTTGAGAGCCGGAGAGATCTACGATGCGGAAGTCTCGCCCTTCTCGACTGTCAATGCCTGGTCGTGGGCGGCGGTGTTGACTTTTGTATAGAGGTTTTTATATTGTGAAGGGTTCCTGGTTGCTAGGGATACCATATGAATGCCCTGAGCTTCATTCATTTGAGATCTTGAAGCGAATAGCTGGACACGCAAGCTAGGAGGTAACCCTACTGTTGTCTGGTCGCAGACTGTGGGTCTGGTTCAGTCAACGATACAGAAATAGTATACCGCTCAACGGGCCTTTGTGTTCTCGCCATGTTCGCTAGTCTTAGCATGTGCCGATGACGTCCAGCCCCGTGTTTGCCGGCAAGCTTCACACTGGTTGCAATCTGGAACGCAGGCGACGGGGCTGCTTGAACTTTTGTGAGAATTGTTGTTGTTGTAATATTCAGTCACCATTGCAGGCAAGTTGGCTCCTCCACCTCATCCCTGGAGGTCGCTCTTGCGCAGCATCTACAACAGTAGGCACGGCACGCACAACCGGGTCTCCCTCTTGCGTTTCCTGTTCCCTCATGTCGCCCAGCGCACCCGAACGCGGCTGTGGACCTTTCAGTATTCTTACCTCTCGACCTTGAAGCAGCGAGCTCAGGGCCGCATATTCCAGTATCTGCTTGCCAAGCATAAACGCAGACAGCAGCGCACGCGGGAGAGAACATCGTCATCAGGCAGTGTCATCCTTCGGAGTCTACGGAGGCAAGGTCTGATCTTCAGGCATGGGAGGATTGTGAAAAATGGTTCGCTTGCTGCTCGACGGGCAGACAAGATGTCCTACTATGGAGCAGCCTCGGGACAGGGCGGGCTGGCTTATGGAGACTTCATGGGAGGCGATGATCGGGAACCGGGAAGAAGGCGGAGAAAGATAGCTGGGTTCTTGAAGGCCGCGAATGAGGTCAGGCAAAGCTACTTCAGCGGTGGTGAGACCAACAGCTCGCACGATGCAGGTGGTGTGGAAGGTCCAGGCGCATTTCCCGAGGCTGCGGTGGTCCGCAGCGGCAATGAGGAGATGATACTGTTCCCAAGCTATGCGAGATGGCATGTCAAGCGTCAGGTCGAGAACATGCCAGGCAGCAATCAGTCTGAGCAGGAGTTTTGGGCTCGGGAATGGGAGAAGCACCAGAATGACAAGGCTGTGGTAGATGTCGATGTTCGGGGCTGGATCTATATCCCTCAAAGAGGCCAGCACACCCGCAGACAGCGCCTGCTGATTGGAATTGCCCGACAGCTTAGCGGTATTTCGGCTCCGTCTGCCGGCTCTGCAAGCGATTCCGTGTACTCGAGTCAAGCACCGAGCAGAGCTACCAGTCCCACACGTGGAGTATCGAAGCAAGACGAAGACTTGATAAGCCTCGAGACGGAGAGCATCCTCAAGCGTGGCGAGGCTGAGACCCGAAATGCAGCTCGAGGAAAGTACAGCGAAAAGCCGAGAGACGCAGACGAAGACAGTGTCTATGGTCGGCAGAGCCAGGAGGCGTCTCCTGTTCGTGACAGTCGAACGTCCACCTACAGTGTAGCATCGTCAGATGTCGGAATTTCGCCTCCAGTCTCGCCTACGATCGCGCCGCTTAGCAAACGTGCATCGTGGACGCAGCCGTCCAAGATGAGCCAGTCTGAACTCTCGACGGCAAACATGCACCTGCTTCATCGACTGAAGCCGTTTATGCATACCGGCCTGCAGAACACCGCCATCAGCGCATTCTTCTACAACGAACAAGCATCGAGACAATTGACTGTCTATACGGATGCCTCAGGGCACTTTGCGTTTCATGCCGCTTTGGACTTTGTACCCACGCACGTGCGAGTACTAGGCGGCGAGAACCTGTCTGCTACTGAGGAGGTCATCATCACCTCGCCAAAAGGCGTCAGTCTGATCAGCGACATCGATGACACAATCAAGCACTCTGGCATCACCGGCGGCGCACGTGAGATATTTCGCAATGCATTCATCCGTGATCTTGGCGACATGACCATTGACGGTGTAAAGGAATGGTACAACACTCTGCACGACATGGGCGTCAAGGTACATTATGTCTCAAATTCGCCTTGGCAGATGTATCCCATCTTAGCCACGTACTTCAAGATGGCTGGCTTGCCCAGAGGCTCGTTCCATCTGAAACAGTATACCGGCGCACTGGCTGGTATCTTCGAGCCGGTAGCTGAGCGCAAGAAGTCATCGCTGAACAAGATCATGCGTGATTTCCCAGAACGCAAATTCATCTTGGTCGGAGACAGCGGCGAGGCTGACCTGGAAGTGTACACAGATGTATCAGTGGACAATCCGGGACGCGTCTTAGGAGTCTTCATCAGAGACGTGACAAGCTCTACCAAGTCCGGCTATTTTGACCCTTCCGGCACGCCTGGCAGCAGTGCCAAACAGTCGCGCAACCATTCTCGCAATAGAAGTACTGATACGCTGGCGATGTCTAAGCGACTGTCGAGACCGAAGGATATCAAGAACGATGATGCGGACCTTGAAGCCGCGATCGCTTTGTCACTGAAAGATATGGAGCAAGAGACACGTATGGCGCGCAGAAGCATCAATCCTGACGCGCCAGGCTTACCGGGCCGCTTTGATAGCACGGAAGATCGCATGCCCAAGCCGGCTCTGCCGCAGCGCCCGCCACGACACAGTGGATGGACAGATTTGGATGCACGCATGTCGCTTTCCCCCGAGCAAGGGGACCTGATCGACTTTAGCGATGAGAAGCCGCCATCAAAGCCATGGCTGGAGCCGCCTGCACCTCGTCGGTCTCTAAGTCCGTCTTCCATCAAGATGAACGGGTCCATCAAAGGGGTCAAGCCGTCACCTTCACCTCCTCCTAAGCCACAAGCACTTAGGAGTCCATCACCCACACCACCCGAGGGTCAGCAGAGCGCATTCAAGGCGCCTCCACCCAGACCAAGAAAACCATCATCAGCAGTCACGGCTCCCTCCGTGCAACAGCTGTTGCAACACGATGGCACCCACAGTCCAATGCCTTCTCGGCAGAAACCGCAAACATCACTGAACACGCAGGTCCCACCTACACATGCCCAACCTGTGCAGCCATCACCACTCTCGCAAGTGACCTCACAGTCGCCTATCACTTCGAGACGACCGGACTTACCGCAACGCCCAAGACCGTTCCAAAAGGTGACCAGTGTCGTCGGTTCTGCCTTGAAGGGTGGACAATCAGCTAGCGGGGCGTCAAGCCCCATGCTACCTACCAACAGTACGGCTTTAACTCTCGAGCTACCACGACCAATGTCCGGTAACCTAAAGTCGCGCTCGATAGAAGAGATGCGTTCCCAAGGTGGACCGACGCCTCGTGCGTCTCTGAATGGCCCGCCACTGCCACCGCCTCGCCGCACAGGCACTGGCGTGTCGCTCATGTCCACGTCGACTCGGGCGAGTACCCATAAGCCTGGCGGCAAAGACCGGTCTCCGGGTGCGTGGGAGGACTTGTCCGATGGTCTACCTACTAGTCCAGGTGATGCTGGCATGAGCAAAAAAGAGTGGCTATGGCAGCAGAGGCTAGCCAAGGCGAAGCACATTTTGGAGCCCAGGGGCGTGACCGTGAGATCTTGGCGGATCGGTGCTGACATTGCGGATGTGGCGGTCAAGCTCGTTGAGATGGAGCTGAGGCAGATCGAGAAGGAGGGAAGGCAGAACGTGGGAAGGCGATGAGATTTTTCTTTGGGGAAGGGATTTGATAAATCTGGGATGCGCTCTTGTTTGCTTGATGACTTATGACTATGATACCACAGAAAGGTGGCGGGCAACGCGACGTGGAGGTGTGTATTGATATGTTCACGGTGTCTTCGCTGACTGTTCGTAGTATCGCGGAAGGCGAAGTCCTTATCCGTCTTAGTTGTCTGTGTCTACCGAGTACATTTCTGAGGCTGGCTTTGGTGAAGGTGGCGACTGCGTCAAGCCAAGCTCGCAAAAGGAGCCGAGCCATCGGTCTGTAGAATATACGACAAAAGATCTAGATCCACATTAAACGGCACGTCGGAATGGTGATTCCTCACTCAAAAGCGCGCATTATCGCGCGGCAAGTTCATCTGGCTTCATCATGCGGCTGACACACCACTCGAAAGCGGCCAGCTTCAGGGCGCCTGCTGTCAACAGCCTACTTCAAGACTATGTGATCGTCTCAATGGCCATCAACACTAAGTTCCGCTGCTAATCAGAATCGTCAGAAATCGTCCAGCAGCTGGTCCAGCGCAGCGGGCACATATATGCGGAATGCATTAGCCGCTTTGCATTCCTCAACGGACTAGCTATTGCACACTTTGCTACCTCTCGAACCGCTCATCGTCAACAACAGAGCTTTTTAGACGTCCACGACTCCAGTTATTGTGCTGCATCAGGCCGCGCGTTCAGGATGCTATGCTGGGATTATCTTCCGTGTGTGTGTGGCTTGCCGCCAATATCGTGCTCTTCGCTGCCTGGACACCCCGACGGGCAGTCGCACAAAGTTCGACGGCTCCTAGCTCGATTGACTGGATCACGGTCACGGAGTATGGGACTTGCTCCACGCCGCCTGCTTCGGTTCTGGTCTATACCTCCGGCACGGCGATTTATCAGATGAAGAATGGGCAGTCGCCTACTCTGGTGACATCTTCTCAACGAAGTAGCCGAGCGCATACAATCTCGCCAGCTGGACAAGGCGCCATATCCAGCTCGATTGTGGCCTCTCCCTCCTCTGCCGCGCTCCTAGACTCATCGACTTGTCCTTCGATTGCTACAACAGGACTTGTGACCACCACGATCGTGTCGTACATGCCCGCCTCGAGCTCTTCTGATAGGCCACCCGGATCTAGCACCAATGCGTACTGCGCGCCTAACAGTAATGCGAGCTTTGTATATACAACGACTTCCTACATAATGATCACCGCTCCACCAAGTAGCCTGCCCAACGCTACGTCGCCTTCTCCTATCCCGCCCTCACTGGGCTCCTCTTCGAATACTGGATCTACCGCTGGAGCCATTGGCCCCACAACTGTCTTGCTTCTTGGATCCTCGACGGTCAGCGCGTACGAGCTCGCCACAACAGACGCCGCAGGCCTTGAAGTTACCGATGCTGTGGTTGGAGGAAGTACTCTTATGCCAGACCAAACTGGATCGTTCGGATCATACACTGTCGTTTTCAAGGATGGGGTCCTCTATGTGGACAGCACTGCGCAAGCGACCCTCAGTCCGCCAGCCGCGTCTAGCAGTGCACTAGCTCCAGCATCTTGCTCCGCCGTAGTGACCTCGTACGTCTCTGAGCCTGCCTCGCCTGCGTCGACCTATACAACGACTATCTATTCATACCAAGCCGGCACGAATGGCAGCTTACCGATGATATCGTACATCACCATCACACAGAATGGGACTGGGTGCGTTGCATCATCGACATCTATGGCTTGCTATGGCGGCTCATGTTCTGGCAACGGGATGGCCACTACTGTTTTTTCTTGCCCGTCTGGGAGCAATGCTTACTTGCCAAGCTCGATGCAGCCGCTGACGGTAACACTCACTGACACGACCACTGGGGGCTATCAGCAATCCAGTTCAGCGGTCGGGACCGTTTACATGACGGCGTCGAATGACACCGGCGCTAGTTCTATGTCTGGCACACCAACAAGCAACAATGGGGCAACCACAGCTGCTCTGGCCCGGACGACTCAAGTGACAGCTGATCCGAACGATCTTGCCTCGAACGCCGCATCCGATCCCAGCGTATCTGGCACAGTGGTGCCACCAAGTGATGCTAGCACCGCACCCTTTGCACCGTCCAATCCGAATTCAAGCTTCCTCCTGATCACGTTCAGTAATTCTACGACGAAAAGCTCACGATCTGGAGCGAAGCGCAAGAGACAATCATCTTCGGACGATCAGTTGACCTACAATGCGGCACTGGGTTGGTGCATGATAAGGCTTGCTATTTAGGGCATCTGCGATGGGCATGTGGGCTCGGACAAGCGCTGGCCGTTTAGGCGCCATGTGTGAGCTGAGACTGAGATGCACAGGCGCTCTGCAAGTTAGAGGCCGTGTCTGCAGTGGGAAAACCTGTTGAGCAGATTAGGAGATCCATCTGCGAAAACAGTCGTATTTGCAAGCTGCAGCGAGTTGAAAGGAGCCGGATGGGGCTCAATCATTCAAACTCTACCTCTGAAAGCCATGCTTGGACATTAACGAGGAGAGCACTGGGAGTATGACAAGGCTGATGTTGAGAGGTGGATGAGGGTGATATGTTTGGCGCGACAGAGTTGGTCAGGCGTGGTAAGAGGCTGAGTCGAAGGCGCTGAAGGCGGGTGCATCGTTACATGTAGTTTGAGTCGGTTCATTTTGATACCTCATCTTTTGAATCAGGAGAAGCCGTGATGTTTCCGCTGTCTGACTACCTCATGCCATGTTCTCCAATCAGCATATTTCATGTCAGCCGATGCCTTACATTGCTGTTACCGTTACAAATCGCCACGAAAAGATCGGCGGTAATAACTATCAAGTCATTGATCTTTTCCATGACACAAGACTTCATAAGTTCATATGCCAGCATGGTCCGTGCTTCATGCGACCTCGGTCTCGATTGCCACCGTTGCTATCACATTAATAATTATACACGCACTTCTACCAACTCTTCACACTCCTCAACCACATTGACAGCAATCCACATCGTGTCGAAAAAGCATGCAATCCCCATCCAAAGCACTGCGCACCATGCGCCCATCCTTCGCCCTCCGCACATTCACCTCCCAACCCGCCTCCCGCTCCCGCTGGACACCTGGCCCCGCGCCCCCTCGTCTCCCAAAAGAAGAACAAGAGCTCTTCGAAAAACTCCAACAAGAATCCACCGGCGCCTTCAGCACGCCGCGACGGGCCGAAGACGCCTCAAAAGAGTCACAGCAGGGCACGGCAACCGGAGAATCGAGTTCCTCAAATGTGGATCAGATGCTTGAGCAGTTGAGAGAGAGGGCGCGGTTGGCGGCCAAGGGTGATGGCGAGGAATTGCATCCGAATGTGAGAAGGGGTGCGGCGCCGGAGTTTCAAGGCGACACGAATCCCAAGACGGGAGAGGTGGGCGGGCCGAAGAACGATCCGTTGAGGTGGAAGGGGGATTGGAGCTACAATGGACGGGTGACAGACTTTTAGACGGATTGTGCTTGTAGGCGTGGTCGGGATAGATGCGAATAGGTTGAATCGGAGTGGAGTGTGCAAAGCAACAACTTCAGACCAGCAGACCTTCACAAATGAAGAAAGGCATATCATGATCGCTTCACTACCCCTCGGCCATGAAGACTACGGCACCGCCGAATCAGTTCCCGCCACCGACTCGCAATATTCTGGCTTTGGATTGTCCTCATCATCGATATGATGGCACTTGAGCGGTCGTTTCGGTCTCACGAAACCCATGTCAATCTCGCTAAAAACACTCTCACTTTGGCCATCTTTTGCGCCAGCCTTTTGAACACGCCGGTCGCCTGCCAGCACCGCCGAACCCTTGACACGGCTTTCGCGTCCATGTCTCCGAGACTTGCTCGATCTGGCAGACGACGAAGCCTGCGATGCCAACTCTGCCAGGTTGTCAGCAGTAAGCTTTGTCACTGACTCTGCTCGGCCGGCTGCCTGGGGCGATGGGCATGCCGACGATGCCGATTCATCGTGCCTCATTTGATGTTGCACACTCGGCGAAGTGTTATGTGAAGCAGCGCGAGATGCGGGTTTTGCCTTACTTGCTCGTGGATTGCCGACGATTGATGCTGTCTTTGCTCTTGAATCGCCAGCGTTTGGATTACTGTGGACAACAGGCGGTGCTAGCGCTTCTGTGCCAGCTTTTGATGTGATTGGCACAGCAGTGGCGTTGCTTGCCTCCGATGAGGTCTTCGGCAGTCGAGCATGGCTACCGGTGTCCACAGACGCAGCACGAGAGGCTTTCGATGTCGAACGTGTGTTTGATTGAGCTGCCGCACCAGACGCTTGCGATGACTCCATAGCCCTTGGGACCGCTTGGCTGAGAGCAGGTGCGCGCGTAGCTCCTGCCTGCCTGACACCTGAGCGGATCGACGCTGCGTCTGATCTTGCTCTCTCTGCACAGGACGAGTGTGCTTCGCGAGCAGAATGCATGTTCTCAATTGCAGACATGCGTCCTTGTTCATCGGGGATCGCAGGTCCAGGTACATGGATGCCGAGGCTTGATGCTGCCGAAGCGGTTTTGGAAGGAGCGGCCTTCACGTTTTCCGCCTTACGTGATGAAGCTACCGATGCCGTCGCCGTGCTGCCTTGCCGCTGAGCAAGATCCATTGCGCCGATTGACATGACGGAGCTCCTTGCCGCGGCTCGAGACGGGAGTGGACTGCTCTGGGGAGCTGTGCTTTGATGACCATTTTGGGCATGTCCGTCCGGTGCTGAGCTTGAAATTGGTCCTTGGTGGTGTTGAGCTTGAGATGGTCCCGTGTGCTCAACACTGTCCGTTCTGGATCGATCTGATAGGTGCGATCTGGCAGAAGGAACTGGCATGGCGATTCTTGGTGAGCCAGGACTCGAACTCTGCTTCGCCAAATGCCCTTCGCCTGTTGGTATTTCGCCCTGGGAATTGACATGGCTGCCAATGCTGGATATGGTCGGTGCCAGGGTCTTCCGCTCTTCTTGACTGCCTAGATCACTTGGTCCCTTCTCGTCCGGCTCGAAGTCCCGCTGCGGAGGACTAGTTGTTGGTTCTGCTTGGCTGGACCCAACTCTGCTCCTCATGCTTCCGTGAACATGCGCTTGTGGAAGTGGCTGCTGGATATCTACCCCGCCAGTCGGCGGGTGACCATGGAGGCGGTCTTGTAGAGATGCATACGACATGGGATCCTCTGGTGCTTGTGCTGGAGATCGCTGGATCTCAGCTGGCACAGGAAGAGGGTGCGGCTGCTGCGGATGCCTTTGTGGGCGCGTCGAGGTTGTCGAAGCTGACTTGATGTCTCTTTCTCGAAGTATAGGATCCGTGCCTTGGCTATGATCATCAATGATACGCTGCCTGATACTCTCTGACGCTTCTGCACTATGGGCATGCTTCGAGCCTGAATTCACGGCAGACTGTCTGCGAGCACGAGGTCGATTACCATCCGTTGGGCGGCTCCTGGCCCTTCTTCCAGAGACCTGACCCAAATGCTGCTCGAGTCTCTCGATCTCCTGCTCTGCATCTTCAAGAAACAACCTAAGAAGATTGCATGTCTCCACGAGAAGGTCCACGCTGGCTGCGTCCCTCCAATCGACGCCTTTTCGACCCAAAGCCTCCAAGGCAATGGTCCCGATCCTTCTAACCATGGATATTATGCTATCTTTCGCCCTCGCTCTCCCACCGCCCCGCTCATTCGATGCAACACCGGGTCTGTGGCTTCGCAGCTCTTCTTCAGCCATGTTTAGCCATTTGTGGGTCAGCTTGCGCGCCTCTTGGTAGACCTTGAGCCGGGCAGGCGTATCTTCTCCGACGAAGGGGTCATTCTGGATCTTCCTTGCGAGCGAGGCGACCTTGAGCATCGTGCGGGTGGACGAGTTCTTTACCATGATATTGTTCGGTTGGTGCTGTTTGATCATTTCAGGAGGGGCGGCGCATTGCTCTTGAGACATGTGCAGTGCGGATATCATATCGCGAGGCTGAGTTTGCGAACTACTGCTCATTATGCTTGACTGCCAGTTCGTGCTCTAGTGCATCCCGCTCGGCCCAGGCCATCGCGTGCCTTCAACGCAGTGCCGCGTGCCTCCCACAGAATCCATGCCAGCATGTTTGCTGCGCTGGTCATGTCTCTCGAGCAGTTAACTGCAGACCAAGATATGACTGTGTCTCGTCCGAAGCTTGCACAGGCATGTTGTCGTGGCAAAGAATCGCGCAGTATTGCGGAAGATGCTACAGCATTGATTGAGCAGCGCATGAGAACAAGGCGGGTCTCTTTCGCAAGGTCGAAAAGTACGTATTGGACAGGAAGACACGAGGCGTTCGACCATCGTCAATCCTCGACTTCCAGCACCTGGTGCTTCGAGCGCTGTGTCACCGGCCCTCATGATCCTCTGATCAGTCGCCATATGGAGTGTGAGTTGTTCACGAATGCTGTTCAGAAGCTGTGGCTGTCAGATAGGCGCAAGGTAACGATCGATGTTCCTCGATGCACATGAGATCGAGACTGCAGTAATATCAACGGATCTATCCAATTGCGGACAGAATGTTGAAGTGTTAATAGCGTGTCGTTGTTAGCTGCCTGTACTCGACGCTATTGGCCAAACCTCAAGGCATGTGAAAGTGGGGCAACAATTGCCGCGGACCGCGATCATAATATCCGTTCAGACCTGCACTCCCTACATAGACGTCTTCAACACCGGCTCTTGAAATTCATAAACAACGCACCTCTCTGACTTGACATTATCGAACTTTTCGAACTTTTCCGACATGAGACTTTACCTCAACAATGGCTGCGCTATCGCCACCAATCTCGGAAGCGGACGACAAGTCTGTCAGTCGGTTCCTCGTGCTATATCCTGAGCTTCGCGTCCTTATCTACGAGGCTGTCTACAAGCCAAGAACACGAGCCGTGCTCATCGCGTACTTCACCAACGACCACACAGAACAGACGAACTGGCGCTACCACACATTGCCGTTCTCGATTTCACAAATGCTACTTCTCTGCTCCTTACCTGTCGCCAGACGTACACCGAAGCGCAGATGGTGCTTGGCGCCTCCATGCAACTCACAGTGCTCCCAGACCACGAGGCATGGCCCAGTCTGAGTCCCAGCGTTGACAAGATATGGTTGCGTGTCATCAAGCCTATAGGGGAGCTCGCACCGGTGCTGTTCTGCATCCACATCGGGACAAGTCCGCTTTGGTACACCGGCTCCACCGATTTTCAGAGCTGGGAGGATTCAAATAGGCGCCTGATGCCATAAAGCGTATGGGAGGATTGCGGAAGAGTATCAAGCTAGACTTCACGTACAGGTCCACGATGATCATTGGAGATGTGGAGAAGCTGCAGAAATAGTCGACGGACGCTAGGCTTGTTGATTTCATCGAAGACTTGCCGGAATCCCCATAAGAGATATTGGTGATGGGAAATCGCGGCGGCCTTCAACAGGTGGTAATATATGTTGAGCGGGTGAAGACTGCGGTCTTCAACTCCTGGGCAGGCGATGCTGGCGAGCATACAGCCTACTAGCAAGGCACAGCGTAAGCGACAAGAGCATGGTTTGGAATGGGCAGACGTACAGTACATAACCACGTGAAAGCTGCCTTGCGACAGATGAGAGCGGATCAGGCTGCCACTCCTATTCCATATCTGGCGTGATGACATTGCTCTGTATTTTGTCGATGAGCTAGCTCAACATCAGCACTATGTCCAGTTTCTGGAGTATTAGCAGCACACTTACCACTTCCCTCATCGTGATGGCAGTCTTCTCCCTAATCTCCTGTAGCGAGCTCGGAGAGAAGAAAGCAGTATGACAAGTGAGCACCAGTCCTGCAAGCAATGGGTCAGCATAGCTATGCGATACGTATGACAAGCCACGTGTAGCCGTACTCCCTTCTAACCAATCTTCCTTCCTTCTGTACGCCTGAATAAGGCTATGCACCGGTTCGACCGGTGGCTCGACAGGCAAGACATCCAGCCCAGCCCCCGCCAAAATGCCTTCTTTAAGACATCTTTCCACTCCATCTAGGTCCACAATCTCGCCTCGAGCTGTATTTACCAGCAGAGCATCCCTAGGCATCAAAGAGAGTAGATCGTAATCAACAAAGTTGCGCGTTTCTCGAGTCGCCGGTGCATGGATCGATAGAATCGAAGACCTTCGAAACAGATCCTGGACATTCTTCGTCCGCTCCACTCCCAAAGCCTTGTCGAAGCCATTTGGCAGATACGGATCATAGAACAAAACGTTGAACCCAAACGCCTTCGCGCGCAAAGCCGTCGCAGTCCCTATCCTTCCCAACCCGAAGATCCCGAACACAGCGCCTCGATTTCGGGCTATGAGCGGACTCGAGACAGGACAATAGGGTGCCGGCTCCGGAATACGTCGCTGCATATCATGATGCATCAATATTCCTCTCCGCAAGCTCAAGGCTAAAGCTATTGCATGATCCGCGATCTCCTCGGATCCATAATCAGGCACATTACACACGGTCACACCCTTCTTCGCCAGCGTCACGCGATCTAGTCTGTCGTAGCCGACACCCATTCGTACGACTACTTTGAGCTTGGGGAAGAGTTCAATGTCCTCGGCTGTGAGGTAGGGTTTCAAGATCATCAAGCCATCGATCTCATCTCGGAGCTCTTTGGGAATGGTGGTCCAGGGATGGAGGTCTGCTGTTCCTGAGGGTGACAGAGCGGCACGGAGGAAGCGGATCTTTGCGGGTGTTTGGCCTGGATTGAGAGGTGGAGCGTTGAAGATGGTCTCCTCCAGAGCAGTGTCGGGGTGTTGACCGTCGGCTTCCAGGATTGTGTAGGACAGCTGGTCGTGGGATACTGGTATTGCTGCCATGATGAGTGATGCAGACGGTGGGCGATGTTAATTGAACCGAAGATGCGAGAAGTAGTCTTGAACGAGGACACCAAGGAGACTAGGTATACGATCTGGATATGTGCTGTCGGTATTAGACATGACCGGGTTATGACCTACATACATCGGGGACTGCAGGACGCAATAGGCCGGCCGGCATAGGCGTTCGTCGGCGAAATGGCAGCACGTGGAATCGTATAGAGGAAGAATGAACCTGGAAGTGGACAGGTGCTCGCCCTTTCTTTGCGCCGAGGCTAGTCCCAACTTTACTTGAGGTTTGACAGACATTGATTAAGGTCCATCAATTCACGAAAGTCACACGCTTCGCGTCTACCAACGCGTCATCATCGAGCGTCAATATACCTCATCGTCCTCTCAGCTTCTAGAACCGCCATCAACACAAGTACTATAATGGCGCTCCTCGTCGACAAACATCGTCCTCGCACCCTTGAAACGCTCACATACCACTCAGATCTCTCTGATCGTCTCCGATCCCTCGCTGCATCTGGCGACTTCCCCCATCTTCTCATCTATGGCCCTTCCGGCGCCGGCAAGAAGACACGCATCACAGCCACCCTCCGCGCATTATACGGCCCAGGTGTAGAAAAGATCAAGATCGATAGTCGGGTCTTCCAGACGACGTCGAACAGGAAGCTAGAGTTCAACATCGTGTCAAGCAATTATCACCTTGAGATCACGCCAAGCGATGTCGGCAACTATGACAGAGTAGTCGTGCAGGATCTGCTCAAAGAAGTTGCCCAGACGCAGCAGGTTGATCTCGCGGCGAAGCAGAGGTTTAAAGTGGTGGTCATCAACGAGGCGGACCACTTGACCCGAGATGCGCAAGCGGCGTTAAGGAGGACGATGGAAAAGTACAGTCCAAATCTTCGACTCATACTTTTGGCGAACAGCACATCGAACATCATCGCTCCCATCCGCTCGAGATGCTTGTTGGTGCGAGTCGCGGCGCCCACTGAGCAAGAGATCGCGAGTGTGCTGGCAAAAGTTGGAAAGAAGGAGGGGTATAAGAGCTGCGAGAGCCTGGAAAAGAGAATCGCGAAGGAGAGCGGCAGGAATTTGAGGAGGGCATTATTGATGTTTGAGGCGGTGCATGCGCAGAAGTGAGGACATCCCCATATCGACACGATGGGTCGGTCAGTGCTAATGCAGTCGACAGTGATAACGTGAGCGAAAAGACTTCGATCCCACCACCAGATTGGGAGGCTCTGATCGAGGTCATTGCGAAAGAAATGATCGAGGAGAGATCGCCGCAAAGGATCTTACAAGTCAGAGCGAAGCTGTACGATCTGCTGACGCATTGTATACCTGCCACCACCATACTGAAGGTAAGACGTGCGAGTCTAGAGTCGAGCAATGCCAGCCGAGTCGATATGGGCGAATGTCTGACAAATTGATGATCTAGACGCTTACGTTCAAGCTCATGCCTAAGATCGACGATGCGCTCAAAGCTGATGTCGTAAGATGGAGCGCGTTCTACGAGCATCGTGTCCGCATGGGAAGTAAGGTCATCTTCCATCTGGAGGCGTTTGTTGCGAAGTTCATGAGATTATACGAAGGGTGAGTATCTTGTCTCCTTCTCCGTGCCACGCCGTATGACGCTGACGAATTGTCCAGCAATCTGATGGGCATGGACATTGATTTTGACGATTAGCCGCGCAATGCATCTTCTTCTCAGATCCAGTATCGAGAACGGGTCGACTTTTATGGGTACTCCTGTTAGCGTCGGCGTTCACATGCATTTCTGCCCCGCAATGATGCAAGAGGGGTTCAATGTTCCAAACAGTTCATGTTGAGGTAGGCATCTGGAAGAACAATCATCAATTCATTCTATCACCCCTCGAACTTGCCACCCAATATTTTGAAGAAGACTCAACGCAGTCCTGCAGAGCAAAGCAGCCAACGATTTCCGGCTTCATACACCAGCACCACAATGTCCTCTGACCTCATGGACACAGAAGCCGGTGGCGAGTCGCAGCAGTAAAGCCACCCTCCAAACGCTTGCATGCTAAACATCGCACCTAACTTAATACTTCGCACAGATACGGAGGCAACCTCGGCCTCGTCGATCCGCATAAGAAGTCCGGAGGTCAACTCGGCACCGCTGAAACTACCCTAGATCCGTCAAAGACCGAGCAAGGGCAGCAAGAATCTGCAGCAAGAGGCGAGAGGACGGCAGAGAGTATCAGGTATGGGCAAACGATCAGTGAAGGGGGCATGAGTGGGCAGACGACAGGTGTGGAAGGGCAAGTTGACAGGAATGAGGGTGTAGGTGGGAAGCAGGATCGGCGGGCTGAGGGCTATGGAGGTGCTGATGGGCATGGACGGGATCAGGATCGGACGATTGGGGCTTGATCAATGGGCAGAGGTTGCGGGTTGGAAGATTCAAATGATGAAGTGGTGGATAAGGAACATCGGTGAGCACCACAGTACGAACAATGATTTTCTATGATCATGGTCAGATGAGCAGCTCAAAGCCGACGCATGCCACACGCCAGAGAATTCACAAGGGATAAGAACAAGAAGCTGAAAATAGCCTCCTGCGCTCTTCGTTGTCCCCTGCAGCGCCTCAAGACTCCACCTCTCACCCATGCCCACCGAAAGCTTTAGCGGCATGGGATTCGACCGCGCATGTCCCCTGAAAGTGAAGCTTTTCAGTGAGCAGTGGCCACAATCTCCCTTAATGCCGTCAAGAGGCGATCGCCACAAGCTTCGTCGCGGTGTGAGGCTGATGAGCAACAGGAACTACACCGGGAGCGTCAACCGGCATGGGACTGGCATCTGATCGTAGAGCGCTCAAGGACGATTAATAGTGTTGCAGAGGCGATCGGTCCATTTGAGAGCATCCGGACATCCAAGATCAGGTTGGTGGTGCAGGCACTGTCTTAACGCACGCGACATCAAGGCCGTATCAGTGCTAGCAAGCCGCTAGTATCCGCGCGTATCCCTTTTTCACGTGGGAAATTTCACCTGAGTCCTGTGAGTGTGTCGGTCAACTCTGCTTGTTGTGCGACCATTTGCTTACTGAGTCTTGCATGACAACAGCAAACAATCTCTGATACTTCCGCATAGCCAGCAGCTCGTGCACTTAGCTTTCCGGCACGCGCCCACCAGCATTCACCAGGCGCAAGTATGCAGACCACCGCGATGCCCGTGCCTGACATGAGCTCCGACTGCAGCCATAAGTATTACCCTGCCCGTCTTCCTTTTCAGCTTCCTTTCTTTCCTCGACAAGCATTCCTTCCAACTTTCGACAGTCGATATACCGGTACACCAGTCTTCGACAAGCATCCTGTCAAGGGAGTGCTACCTCGATACAATTTCTGCAGCAGGTCACGTGGTGACAAGGTATCTCGAAACCAGCACGTGCGCAATCATAGAGGCGTTCGCACAGAGACGGCGAACGGTACCACGACGCACGGAAGCCAGGAGTCTGAGTTGGGCGTTCACCACCCATTCTGGCATCAACTACCTTCATCATTCCAAGCCAAAGTCCCTGGGCCGAGTCAACCAAGTAGCAATCCACTGTCAGTCGATTGGTCGATCCACTCATTTCAGCATCAACAAGGAGTTATGGCCAGCACGCAACCAGAGACCAGCCGGACGTCCAAGATGACTCACCACCAACGAGCCCTGAATCGCAAGCCAATGGAGAGGGTCGACATCTACATTTGCGACCAAAATGGCGAGAATGCTGTGTTCGTCAGGACCGTTCCTCTGTGGCTCATCGTGCGGTTCTCGAAAGCAGCGATGAGAGCCTTTCCGAAGTCAAAGAACCATGCAGAGGCCAAGGACAACACACATCCAGCGTCAGGACAGAGCCAAGACCACAAAGACGGTGGCAACTCAAACGACGAGAGCGATCTTGCCAATGTCGGGGGTCGGGGGTCGAGCGCCGATGATGGTGAGGCGTCCTGGGCTGTCGTCAAGGACAAGCATACAGTCCGCCAGCGAGAGCCAGCATCGAACACCGAACAAGCCTGGACGTGGAACAGCGCACAGACTGTGAAGCACAAGGAGCAACTGTTTCTCAAGCTGGACGGTGCGTACGAGCCAGTTCATCACAGCGCAATCAGCACCTGTCTTGACTGGATGTACCTCAACAGCGACATCCACAACTACGCACCATTGCGGGCCTTCCATATCAGTGGCAGTGTCAGTCTCCATGCCCTAGTCAACGCCTATTCAGCCGTCTTGACGTTAGACATGCGTCCCTTCCCAAGAGAAGTTCGCCACAATCTCCTGACCTTCCTCACCGAGGAGCCGCCGGACGCCTCGGATCTCAATTACCTCTTCTACCGCCTTCCGGACACTGATGTTGCTTTGACCCGCGCCATTACCTCTATCGTTGAAGCGCAAGAAAAGGGCACTTATGAGGACAACGCTGGACTTCAAAAGTTGCTGAGCCAGGAGGCTTGGCTCAAGTATCGGTTCAGGAAGCTCCGAGGTCATCGCAACAAGTCGCGCAAGGAGCACAATGCTAGGTCCAGCATGGATGAGCAATGGCAGGTGCTGGAGGAGGCTGTCGCTAAAGAGGACCAGGAGCAGCAGGAGGTTACAGTTCCCAAGCACAGGCGTCCAAGGCACAACCAGCAGAGGAGGGATGTTCGACCTGCGGCTGGAACTGCCAGATCAGCAGCACAAGCGAAGGCAGAGACCAAGGCTGAGCCTATGAATGTGGCGAAGGAGGTCGAGGGAGGTGAAAAAGGTCCGAAGGTCAACTCTGACTCTGTTGCAACGACTAAAAAAGCCCAGTCAAGCAAAGAAGGGAATGGCAGAGGCAAAGGTGGACGCCATGTCCCAGGCGCTGAGTATCCAGAGACGCGGGGGGAGTAAGGCGTTGAGTGTTGAAAGCCGAGGCAGAGTAAGAAAATCTTTTGAGATGTCCGATCTTGCATCTTGCGGTATTGGTATCATACAAACATTGAGGTTGAGTAGCTGTCGTGGTCCCTATCGTCTATTCCACTCCACCAGCTCTCCAAATCTTTCAACAGATGACCCTCAATGCCAAACGCCGTGCAAATGCCGTGTGTCACATCCATGTTCTGTACAAGACCGACACAAGACTAGGTGCGTCTTTCTGATCCTGTTGCGAATGGCAGCGTCGTACCCGCGAGGCCTGCACAAAGGCGTCACGCATTACTGCTCAAGCTCCCTTCAAGAGCTCAACCCAGCCCTCTCATCCCCACACGATGCGCCATCTCATCGATGCCCCTATAGCCCCGCAAACCCCTGGCCCCCAACACCCTTCTGCACGTGCCCCAAATACTGCCTACTGACCGTATTCCAACTCGCCATATACTTCTCCATGCACGCCGTATAGCATGTCTGTTCGCTCGAAGACAATGAGGGTCCGGGTTTCGGGATGCAGCGCTCGAAGCAGTGTTCGTTGATTTTCTATTGATCAGATGAGGTCAGTGTTTGGGTCAAGGCAGGGGGAGGTGAAGGTGTGTTTACTTCGACTAATAATCTGGCGTTGGATAGGGCGGTCTGTTGGCGGACTTGGTCCATGACTTCTTGTTTGGGGTCGGCCATGGTAGTTTGGGTCGGCTATGTGATACAAGGTGGACCTGAGATGGAGAGTCGATCTGATCACGGGCTGCGAGTTGGTATAAGGAGAATTGCGAGCTTTGCTGATGGTGCAGATGTGTACAATGGAGGATCGTCATCCATATGCGGAGGTGCTCAGCCTATCAGAGAGCTTCCTGGCCGCATCACTGAATAGCAGTGCATCCTGTACCTGTACCTCTCAGGCCTCAACGTCTCCCCAAACATCTGTATCAACTTCTATGGGTGCTCAAATTTTTATAGCTGCTTGGACTGCGACGTTTTGGCCATTGCTCGAATTGCACCATCATCCTTCAGGCTCGAGCCCAAGCGGGCCAACAACAAATCTCTCTCTCCGGCCTGCAATAGTAGGACATGTCTCCAGGAGCAGAGCATACTGCTTGCGAGATGACCGCGCTATTAGCAGGCTGTCCATCAATTCGCAACCCTAAGCTATGATTGACCGTGATCAAAAGTTTGTACCTATCATGGTTTGCTTCGAGCTTGCGACCCCGTCACATGGCAGGCTGTACAGAATGCAAACATTAGAATGGCACGTGTCATACAGCGCTTCTTTACAGTAGTCACAAGACAACTCCGTATTGCACTTTTTTGCCAGCAGCGTATTCACATTTACCAAGTAATTTTTCTACTTACGCACTGTCCGCTAGCCATCATCTTGGCCTTGTCTCCACCTTGGATCATGCTAATGCAGGCTGTGGACATCAAGTCTACAACTTCTGGAGCAGATGAACGGATTACTGTCCTGACTAAGAATTTCGAAAAGCGCTCTCCAGAACGATCATATCAAAACCCATACAGATACGATCCACGGCTTTTTGGCCATCCGCACCCCGTACCATCGCCTCAAGCAACAGAGACAGAAACATTCTGGTGGCAGTATCCAACTTGGTGCTGTGCCAAATACGCACCCTACTACTACGCTGGTCTCGGCTGGCAGCAACATCCTCTGTACCTAGGCTACATTATCAATGACGAGCCCATCGCAATCTTCTTTCGTCACGGCGCGATCGGAGATAAGTCAGGAGGATGATGATGACGAGCAGGAGCAAGATCATGGGGTAAATGGTGAGGTCCCACTGATGAGCGGAGCACTCAATGAGCCTTTGAACGCCTACACGGGCGAAAATATCGTTCGAGCTGTACCACGTGGACTGTTGCATCAATTCTCGGGTCCCGCTGCAGAGACCCTTTCTGGATCTACATACGGCAGCATAGACGTCAAGTCGCGAGTTCGCGAATTGGTTACCAGCTCTGGCAAGACCGAGGCTGCTCGGATCGCCAATGTCAAACCGCGCTTCAGCGGCTGTACGCCGAAGGGCTTTGTGCCTGGAGCCGAGCATGTACCAGAAAGGAGCTCCAGTATCGCGCCTAACAAATCTAGGAACGGCGGCCCTTCATTCGCATTTAGCCCATCTTTTACAAAAACAGACTCTGGATCCATTCGTAAGTCGCAGAAACCAGCTGTCAAGGAGTACTATAGCTCAGCCGAGCCATGTCATGGACGCTGCTCGTTTCTGGCGAACTACTTGCGGAGGCTGAAGCGGGCGCTGAACAGGAGGCTCAGCATAAAGGCAGAAGACACGGAGCTCGCGCAGCAACGGCTTAATGAGCAACGTGTCACAGAGATACAATGGAACAGCTTCGATGCATTGGGTCAGAGTTTAGCCGAACAGCAGCGTCAGTACGCAGGCCCAGAACAGACCGGCTCCGAGGTGCTGAACAGCCCACGTACTTCGCTCCATGATCTGGACGACATTGGTCTTTCGCCTCGTCGCCACAAAAGATTGTCAAAAGGCGTACGCAGTATCCTCAGTGATGGTACGCGCAGGCTGCGTCACGTCGAGGGCCAGGTTGAGCGTCAAGTCACATTAACAGGTATTATCCATCCCTCATTGCCTAAAGCGACGGAAGCTGTCCAAAGGAAGCCATTAGACGACTTCGACCAGGTCGCTGCTGATCTGATCGACGAACGTGCCAGGAAAAGAGAAAGCCAAGGCATCGGTTTGGGTGATGAGGAGAGACAGGAGGCAGAAGAGAGACTGCAACGTCACAAGAGCTCAAAAAGACATGAAGAGGCAGAATTAGGCGCAATCGCACAGGCAAGCAGGAGCAGGACAAGGTTTGATATTGACTAAACATAACGACCTCTAGCTCACGCCATCCCCTCCACCCCCTCCGCAAAATCCCTACAACTCGTCAGAAACCCATACGTATCCGCAGCATTGAACTCATAACAAAGCTGCGCATGCTCCGGACTCGTCGTCGCCGCCCCATCACTGAGCAACCCGCAATCATATCCCTTCGAGAACGCATCCGTCAACGACCCACCAACACATTGATCCGTATTTACGCCACTGAAGAAAAGCGTCTTGATCCCCTCTTTCTCTAGAAAACTCCTCGCAAGCGCTCTTTGCGCCCCACATGCCGCTCATGCGGTTCTTGTGGATCCACACATCCGGTCTGTGGCTGAGCGCGGCGCCTTCGGCGTAGATCCTGTCGAGAGGAGGGTAGAGGGCGCTGTTCCACGCGTCTCGGACTAGGAGGCGTCCGGCATCGATGTCTTGGCCCGTTTGCGGATCGGTCAGGATCCCGCAATCACTACCAAGGCCTGCGTACTTCTTCCCTCTCCTTCTCTCCGCAACTTCAACAGGGATACTAGCGACTCCGTGCTTATCCGCCGCAGCCGCATCCGCGCTCCCTTCCGCTTCTTCGTCAACGACCTCAAACCCAAACGCTCGACTCACAGCGGGCGGCATATCTTCCAGATCCGCGCCCGAAAGCCCCCAATTCCACCACACGATACGTATGCCTGCTTTTCTTGCGGCTGGAATTCCGTATTGGGTCAGCTGTTCCAGTGCAGCGTGCCCAGCACCTTTTGCACGGCCAAAGGCTTCGCTGAGGAAGAAGTTTTGCATGTCGATGATTACAAGGGCGGATTTGGCGGGGTCGATGGTGATGGGAGAGGTTGTTGTTTTGATGGTGACGTTGGGTGAGATGGGAGGGGAGGTTGGAGTCGGTGGATGCGTGAGGTCAAACCCTGTTCGCGAAGAGTAGAGCCAGAAGTTCTTTCTGGTGCCAATGACCGCGCGGTCATGTTTTGTGGTGCTGTCTGTAGCCATGATCGTGTGTATAGGACAGTGAAGTGGATTGTCTGAAGCGTTTCGGCACCTCGCGAGTGAAGAGGCGGCATGAAGAAAGGAAGGAAGATTCTCTTACCTGTTTACTGGATATCTTGGAAGTGTTGATTTCTGTAGGTAGTGTTCTCCTCAATGTTAGCTCTCCCAGTAGCTGCGGGGTGTTGATAAGGCTCGGAAGCCCTTGGACCTTCCCGATCTGTCGATAATCGCTACTCTACCCGGTGCGCAGACCTGTTCTGCGCAAGATAAGTTTTTCAAGAATGTGGCGCCATGCCTCTGGCAACGCAAACCCGCTTAGTTCTTCGCTTCCTCAACCAAACGGTATCTCGACACTGTATCTCCCTTTTATAGTATATTATCGTCTAAGTTCTCGATCACTCCTCGTACTTATTGGCCGGCGGCACGTCCCGGTTTCTTTCCAGGATACCCTTCAAGTACTCGTACACGGCGAATGTCACGGCTTGACCAGGAGCGACACGCATGACACGAGGCGTAATTCCCATCCAGAATGCCCTGACGCCCTCCTGTTTCAACATCTGGCTTGCAATCATGGAAATGCGGCCCATTGCAGTCTGACCTGGCTCAGCTGGAGTTCTCTGGAGACGCGTCTTGATGGTATCGATAGGCGCGTTTGTGAAGGGACCAACAGCTCCAGAAATCAGACCGATCATGGAGGTTTGCCATGATGGTAGCGGTGCAGTGGGATCCGGTCGGCGTGTCTGAATGTAATTCTTGATTTCCGTGTACGCTGTAAAGTTGGCTGCTTGATTGGTCCCTTGTCGAAGAGCGGTAAGAGAGACACCACGCCATAGTGCTCCTGCACCTTCCTCCTTGAGGACCGTGTAGCAAGCGTGTGCAGCGTTTCGGTACTTGGGCACATCGAGAGGGTCGGCCATGCTGTGGTGCTGCGCTTGCAAACGAATCTTGACCACCTCCATCGGAGTTACCACAGCCACAGCCTCCGTGATACCAGCTGCCAGTCCTGCCATGAAATTCGCACCACCTGTGACTCTGCCTGATTCGCCAGCAAGCAACTGCTTGTACCATTCGTAGCTTGTGAACCGAATAGCCATTTTTGGGACGATACCAGTCAACACCGCTCCAAGACCCTTGTACAGGCCCAATGGTGTTTCTTTCCTTGCGATCTCAACACCCGTCTGAATGAATCCGCGTCGTTTCGTGCCTGGAGTTCTACCTCTTCGCGAAAGCTGCATGCGAACCTTGATGGTATCCAGTGGATGGCATACAAGAGCCTCCATCATGCCAGCTCCTCCGCCAGCTATCGACTGTCAATGATGTGGCACACTAGCATTTCTGGTATCACTCACCGATGAGATTGGTTGCCGCAGAAGCAGGCTTCTTGCCGCCTGGCCCAGAAACTGTTTTAGCGGACATGATGAGCTTGAGAGGTCTGTGTCATGCGGTGAATGCTATCGGCGCCAATTTGCTAAACCTCAAGGCTGGACCAGTCGCAGAAGCTCCTTGACCGAGATGAGTCAATAAGGGTGATATCAGGTCAACACTGGATGGGTTTCGCAATGTTTTCGTGCCGGACCTGTAGTAATTGTGCAAGACAGCGCGGATGAAAAGTGCTCTTGAAGCACACCAGAGGGCCGAGGGACAGAGCTGTGGGCATTACGTAGATTCAAGGTTCCAACCACCGATCCTAGGCGCGTCTTGCCGCGACTGAACGTGAGCAGTCACGGTTCCTGGGCGAACGGAGCTTTACCTCGGGTCATAACGGTAGTGAGTTCCCGACCCTACACGGTTCAGTAGTCCAGACATGTAGATAGCCCAAAATTACGACCAATAAACTCGGGGCATCCATGGCACAGAATTGCCAGCCCGGAACTTATCGATGTTCATTCGTGAAGCTGTTTCTTCGGCATGATGCTATCGCGGGAAGAAGCTTTCATGTGAAAATTGAGTTGCCGGCGCGTGAAAACGCGGGGTGCAGAGCCGAGGATATTGATCCCGATCGCGGAGAGATCGGAGCGCACATGCCAAAGCCTTTCTGGTATGTCGAATTTATGTTTCAGGGCCTTTCATAAAGGTGAAACTCATACGATATGCTCTGTTGGCCCTCGCCCTCCGTAAGGCCTTCGGCAGGCACTGCTTCGCCCACAAAGCGCTCAAGGTCCTCGCGACTGCTCTGCTGCCAGCTTGACGAAGCTGCACCGACGTCTTCTGGAAATTGAGTGTCACAGTCAAAATCTTTCTTGATCCTTGTAAGCAGGACAGATTTTGTTTGGGGCAGCTTGAAAGCTGCTTCGTAGACGCTGGAACCACCAATGACAAAAGCTCGACCGACAGGCAGTGCTTTTCCGTCTTTGACATGCTGTTCGAGAGCTTCCAGGCCAGAGGAAATATTTGAGGCCACCACGACCTCGTCAGGTACTCCACCGAGCTTTGATCGGCCCTTAGTGCTGATGATGATATTGGTCCGGTCCTTCAGTGGTCTGAACTTGGGTGGAATACTTTCCCACGTCTTCCGTCCCATGATGACCACGTTCCGCCGCGTACCTTCCAAGTTCTTCTGCTTCCAGGCATCAGACTGGGCGGAGCCAGTTCCAACTGGCATCGGCACACGCTTGGTAACGCGTGCAAAGTAGGCCATCTCCTTCTTCAGCATCGGCCAAGGCAGACCGCCATTGTTGCCAATGCCATTCTTATGCGTGGCAGCCACGATGATTGTCAATGGTATCTGTTTGAGCGACATCTCGTCCGCCATAGTATGTATTGTTGAGGAGTGGATGCAGACTCGGAGTCGTAGACAGGAGTTCGTCTGTCACCATGCGGAGTTGCAGGGATCTTGCCTAAAACGGCATAGCCTCAACAACGCGACTTGAACGCGTGCAGCTTTTCAAACATCAAACTCTATCATGACAATCATCATCAGCGCAAGACTGAAAGAGGCGTATGTGATGATCTACGCGATCGTGCGGCTGCGAGTTGACATAGTTGACGTGATGTCAGGGCGTCCAAGATGACATACCAACCTGACTGCACGAACACAGTGCCTGGAGCTGCATCTGATCTGTCCCACTACTTGGACAGCACAACAACGTCGTTGTTGATCTGGTAGAGCACCTGCCCATGGCGTAACCACAAACAGCACCAGGATGATCTTGTGATACTTAGCCTAAGGACGAACGGCGGAGGCTCAGAACGAAAGTCGCCTGGCTTCCGAGCTTCCTACTAGATTGCATTGCTTCTGTCCATTCGATCAGTGGAGACCTGCTTTGATGACGACTCGGGTAGGGTACCAATGGTCTCTATTTGGTGAGAGGCCATCGCAATATCCATGTGCGAACCCGGGTCTCCTTGCAGCTTGACACGCCACATATCGTGGGACGAAAGCCGAGCCAAGCCGTGAACTTGGGGGTGTACCGGACTATTCTAGAACTTACAAAAGGCCTGCAAATTCTCCTTCGTAGCCTTACTATACTCCTTCACCAACCCTGCCATCCCCTTGAATTCCGGAATACACGCGTCCCCCATGATCTCATACATCAATGACTCACTACTCGTCACCACGGCGCCCTCCGCCCTCAGCCTCGCCAACGCAATTGGAATCTCCTGTGGGTTACAGCTACTCACCCCATCCGCAACAACATACACCTTATGGCCCTCCCTCAGCAGATCCAGCGTCGTCTGCGTTACACAGATATGCGACTCGATGCCCACGATGATCACCTCTTTCTTCGCGGCTCCTAGCTCTCGGAACGGTTTTTGAAGTTCGGGCGTCCACATGCTGAAAGCGGATTTGTCGACGTGGGCCTTGGTGGTGATGCCATCAGGCCTGTCGAGAGCGAGCTCGGGACAGGTCTCGCCGAGCTTGGAGCGGAGTTGGGTTGTGGCGAAGACGGGGATGGAGAGGATTTGGGAGGCTTTGAGGAGTTTCTGCGTGGTTGAGACGACTTTGGGGAATTCGTGGATGGCGGGGCGGAACTTTTCTTGAAGGTCGCAGATGCTGGTGCTTGTCAGTCGTTGTAAGGGCCTAGTGTGTGTGAAGCTGGACCTACAAGAGCACTGGATTGGCTGCCCCTTGCTGTTAGCAATGAGGTCTGAGAAGAGCCAGGACCCAATATACCGAGCCGTCTCTGCGGTCCAGCCGCACCGTTCTGTGACATTGCTGCTCGACAGGAAGATCTACAAGTCGGTGGATGGAGAGGTTTGGTCTACAGGGTGTCTGGAATGATTGCCTGAACAAGTGGTGTGGTTGTATACTCCTGGAGATTCGCATCATGCATCTACGTCGCTGGACCCATGTACAGTTGCGGCTTGAAGCTGCGAAGCTCCGACCTCGGCAATTGATCGACCGGCCGAGCCAAAATCAGTGCAGGCGCGTCAGGATCGACTGTCAGGTTGACAGTGCCGGCTGATGGCTGACTTCACAGCCTCTTGGAGCGTGACGCTGTCAACATATACGATGATCCACTGACTTGATCAGTCAACGGTGTCATCAACGAGTCAACAAGGCGGTGACATGGAGCAGTCAACCATTACCGACAAGCGAACCGATCCATTGATGAATCACTAGCGTAACTCACAATCGGTAACTTGCTCTTCACAAATCCACAGCTCGCTCTCCCATAACTTCACAACGCTCACGACCAACATCCCACGACCTAATCATCCAACGCGGCATAATAGCCATACAGCTGATTACGCTTATAAAAGCCTCCGGCTAGGGTATCATGGCCCTCATACCACACTGGACTAGGCGAGTTCTCCAATTCACCACCCTCCTGCGCCTCATCCCCCAAAACATATTCAAACGTTTTCACTCACTGCACTCGATAATTGAAAGCTTCTGGGCCCCACAATTCTGCAAAATATGCCGCGTGAAGCGGTAGGTTGCGTTCTGTCCGTCTGAGCTGCCGGAGAACGTCATGTCGTCTTGAGGCGCGGGTATGTTGGTTGGGTGGATCCACGTGGCCTGCGAAACCGCCGTGCTGTTCGATTTTGATGATAAGAAGCGTGCTATCGCAGTAGCTGCTATTCCGGAGCGCATCGTAGAGATGTTTGATGATCATTTCGCCCGCGGCCATGTCAGACGTCGTGAACATGGACTCGATTCAGCAGCTCTGCTTTGGACCCCAAAATCAGCATCTGTCGAAAATGGGGTGACGTCGGGCGAAAATAAACCTAACGAATGATATAAATAAGTTGCAGCAACGTCCTCTGCTCCAGATCCTTATAGAACTTCTCGGCCGTGAACGAGACCTCCTCTCGCATGCACGCGCCCACAGCATCCGGTTCGTGATAATTTTGGCACTACGCGCCCACGCGATCCGGACTCTCGCAAAGCGTTGGGTCGCCTACACTTGAGCGACCGGGATGGCTGAGTAGGTGTATTGGACCTTTGATTTGTGTATTAGACACCACTTCGATACTCATGTTCAGCCTCCAGCCACAAAGAAGCTGGCCAGACTGCCAATGGTAAGCCCGGCCACCAAGCACAATCCCATGAACCCGCCGGCGGCCTCGCGCTCCTCAGGTTCTACCCATTCTCCAGCGCCGATCATACATGTCGAGCCTAGGTAGCCACTCGTGAGTCCGAACAACAATTGCACGACCACCAGATAGAATACATCGCTCGCCACAATCGCACCCTTGCCACGGATATTGCAGAGGTGATATAACCCCACAAACGCGATACGCAGCACTGCTAACAAGAAGATTAGGCGTGGTCGATGTATCAGGGATAGCGAAGGCACAGCCGTGATGAGACGGCCTATCAGGTCTCCGGCATTCCAAAACAGAAAGGCCAGAGGAATGAAGCTAGGCGGTTGGAGGAGAGGTGGTTGTTGGTCGTGTGGACGGACGGAAACGATGCGTTGCGTGAAAACTGGGAAGACCATTGTGACGCCGAAGGTGATGAATACGGCGCTCGCGAGCCAGAACAGCTTGCGAAAGAGTACGATTAGCGGGATGGATTTTCGCTCCTCGGGCTCGTCAGTGGTGTCTGGGTTTGCGTCTTGGAGTTTCTGTGGCTGTCGGTTTCGTGCTAAAAGGTAGAAGAATGCAATGAGCGTCGCTACCGAGATTACAGTCGCGGTCAAGAAATATGCGAATGCGCTTCCAGGATTGACCGGCGGTGGCCCTCGCGGAGGTGGTCCATCCTCGCCCGGAGGTTGATGTGGCCGGTCCTCTGCTTTCCCACCTCCTTGTACGCCAAGCACAGACACGATCTGCGCGATACAAGGCAGCACGCCGGCAATTGCCTGTCCGGTCATGATGCCCTGCGTATACCTCGGCTCCCCAAACCCACTCACGTATGCAAATATGCCATTTTGGCACAAGCCCGTTGCCAAGCTCGTGGCAAAGATCATGACCATCAAGAAACCAAAGTAGCCCCTCGCGCTGATGCTCAAGAACACCTCGGTGAACAATGCCAGCAACCCAAACACCGCCATATTCATCACCAACGAAGTCACAATCCTCTTCGGATACGAGGCTCCCTTCTGCAACCTCGTCAAGATGAGCATCGAGCCCAGATTCGTGATGGTGGAGACGGAGATTTCGGCAGCCTGGAAGTTGTTGGAGATCCAGTCGTTGGTGCGAAAGCGGTGTTGGAAGTAGGGGCCGGCGGCGAGGAACATGTTCCAGGCCCAGAGCATGGAGACGCCGAGGAGGAGGAAGATGGAGTATTCGATGTACGAGAAGGTGGGGCGTTTATGGTGGGAGGGCGGGGCGGTGGAGGGGAGAGAGGAATCGTTTTCGGTCATGCCATCTTCGAGGGGTTGGTAGGCGGGCTCTTGCTTGAAGAGCCTGCGGAGGCGGTCCATGGATGGTTCCCTGTTCGGTGGGTTGGCCGTCCGCTGCTCTTTATACCTGATCTATGGGCCGGGTAGCAGAGCGACGAAGGTTTGCCTTGACTAGGGAAGAGAATGCAGACAGGCAACCGAGGCCATGTCGTTCCTTGATAGACGAGCTGTTGAATCGCAAGGATGATGATGGTCAAGTGATCAGGGCACGTTGTACCTACAGAGATGCGGCATGATCCCCCGCCACAGCCGCAGATCTGAAACACTGGGCCGGGACCCGACAGCGGATCTTGCCGAGCATGTGCTGGCAGGGATGGAACTAGTTCTTGTACAGTACAGTATTACCTCCTAGTAAGGTATGTGCCTCGGGCCACCTCCCATCTTTTATTCTTGACCTTCTCCTCTTGAGACTTGAGTAATAACGACAACTTGTCGCAGTCTGCCATCTAGATCTGGACAAGGCACCACGAACGCCATGTGCGATGTGATCTGAGGCGTACCTTTATGCAACTATGTCGTGCATAATTGCAGGTCTGATATGAACAAAGGGGTTCATGTACAGTATAGTAGGTAGTATCCCTTGCGAACCGAGCACCCGGAAAGCTTGACGAGCACTTTACCTTATTATCTATTTGACCCTTAATCGCAAAAGAGAAGAGGCGGTGCGTCTCGCTCATGCGATGCCTTGCCGTATCGATGCTGTCTGCAAAAGATAGCAGGTATCTTATCAGTTTCATTCTCAAACAGCGGACGGTCCGATATGTGCTACAAGAAGGCATCACAATTTGCAAAGATAGATCTCATCAAGTTCGATCGCGGTTTGACTTTGCCCGCGTCATGATCCGGGATCGACACTGCGTTTGCGCCCGCTATACGGAGTACTGTAGGTAGGGACATTTGGGTGCGCACTACATGCTAGTATCTTTCGGGGCTGCATGGCGTGAGTTGTCACCCACAGACTGGTCCATCTCACAATCGTAAGAATCGATGCTATTCCCTTCTTTCTCCGTTGACACCATCGACTCCGTATTATATCGTACATCCCGAGCAACCGAATGTCACGACCTTGGTGCTTTCAGAAGCGTTCCACCATCGTGATTGACAGACCCCGTGGAGCAGAAGCTTGTTGCGGCGGTGTAGAAACAAGCAGGCAGCGGGCAAGGAATACTAAACAGCGATGGATGCAGAAGGCAGTCAGCGATAGTCGTTAGAGAGGAAAAGGTCACAATGGCGGACCTGGACGCACCCCCGAGTCCAGCGAGCTCACGGCCCGCGAGTCGCGCGGCCAGCGATGTATCATGGGCGACCTTTGGCACCGAGATGGGGCTAGACGCTGGCGGGCATAGGTCTTTGGCGCGAGAAATTGATCACATCAAACAACTCATCAGTCGGAGCCAGAATCGCACATCTTCCCATGGCAGCGTTTCAAGCTTGATGCCCGCTGGGCTTGGTACGGGCAGCATCACAGCGCAGGTCTTCCGAAGACGAGGGTCGGGGACAGAATATGTCAGCCAGGATCGCGTGTTCCAGGAGCTGGACAATCTCAAGAGACGGATCAGGCATGAACAGCATGAGATGCGACACAAGATTGCGGCTGCCACGGCTGCGGCAGAGGAGGCGAAGGATCCCGACGAGTCGGAGTCGGAGGCGGAGGCGGAGGGGGATGAGTCGGAAATGGCTGTCCCAGATGAGCGGGAAGAGGAGCTGGAGAACGTGCGGCAAGAGCTTAATCTGGTTCGCCAGCAGAGGGAGGAGTGGATGGAGGCTGCGGAGCAGCGCATTGACAAGCTCATGGATGAGAAGGAGGCCTTGGCGACCTTTCTCGACATCAACAAGGAGGAGCTAGCGCACAGTAGGGCGGATAAGGAGACCCTGGAGGGGAAGCTGAAGGACGCCGAGGACAAGATTGAGTCACTGGACAAGCAGATGAGCGAGATGAGATATCAGCTCGATGCGGCATGGTCGGAAGTTGTTTCCCTGAAGAAAGGAAAAGAGGATGCGCAGGTTGCTTTGGAGGCCGAGCGCCAGCAAAAGGTCGAGATGGCCGAGAGGATTGATTTCATGCAAGCGTCTCTGGATGACGTCCGGACTCAGCTGGAGGGTGTGCAGAAGGAAAAGGAGCAGTCTGACAACACTGCCCACGATGCGCACTCGAGGATCTCTAGTCTGGAGCAGTCCCACGCTGACCGTATCGACGAATGGGAGGCAAAGCATCAGGCCGTCTCTGAAAAACTGGAGCACTTGCGAGAGGAGCACGAGAAGGCTGAACAAAAGCATCAGGAGGAGCTGACGACCATGCGGGAGCGACACGATAGCGTTGTTGCGGAATCTCAGCAGCATCAGTATCGAGCGGAGAACTTGGCAGCACAGCTAGCTGAGGCGGAGATTATCGCCATGGATGCGCGGGTAGCGCACGAAGCCCAACGGGAGCAGCTGGCCAACGAGATTGATGTGCACCAAAATCGCTTGCGAGACATGCAGGAGCAGGTTTTGAGGCATGAGCAGGAAATCAAGGATGTCAGTGCCGAGCGTGATGCTGTCACGAAGGAACGCGATGATCACAAGGCTAAGCTCGAAACCGCAATCAGTGAGAAGCAAGCTGCCGCGGCGAAGGCCGAGGAGCAACGGCGTGAGATGGTGCAGCAGCATGAACGTCAGCTTGAGCAGTATGAGGCTCGGCGCAAGGAAATGCAGGAGAGTCTGAAGCAGGCGAAGAACGAGCATGGTCAAGAACTTGACAATGTCCGCTCTGAGCATGAGAAGAAGATCCATAGTCTGTCCGACGAGCATTCAGCTGAGAAGACACGTCTTCGGGAGGCCGCTGATCAGTCGCACGGTGCTGAAATTCAACGCCTGCGGTCAGAGCATGAGTCTGAGAAGCAGAATTTGCAACAGAGCGTTGATATCGGTCATTCCTCGCATGCCGCAGAACTCGAGGGCCTACGCTCAGAGCACGAGGCTGAAAAGGCGCGTCTGCGAGAGACAGCTGGTGGAGCGGCTGAGACGCATGGTGCTGCGATGGACCAATTGCGTGCTGAGCATGATGCTGAAAAGCATAGACTCGAGCAAGCTATAGACGAGCTGCGCAGTACTCACGTTGCGGAATTGAATGGTGTGCGCTCTATGCATGATGCTGAGATAGGGCAACTCCAGGCAGCGAGTGAGCAGACAAAAGCTGAGCATGGGGCTGAAGTTGAACGTTTGCGATCTGAGCATGAGGCTGAGAAGCAGGCTCTTCAGGAATCGGCGTATGAGGTGAATGCGTCGCATGCTACGCAGATTGAGAGTATACGTTCTGAGCACGAAGCTGAGAGGCAGCGGCTTCGGGATGCGAAGGACGGGGCGGGCAGTGCGCATGCTGCTGAGGTAGAGCGCTTGAGGTCTGACCACGAGTCCGAAATAAGAGACATCCAGCAATCACTTGATCAAGCAAATGCTTCGCATGCCACGCAGGTCGAAGGTCTGCGTTTTGAGCATAATGCAGAGCGGGCACAGCTACAGCAAGCGAACGCTCAGGCCAGTACTGATCACGCTGCCGTATTGGAGCGCTTACAGTCTGAGCACGAGTCCGAAAAGCAAGTTCTCGGAGCTCGCGCTGAAGAGACCAAGAAGGCTTTCACAGAGGAGATGCAGCGACTCTGCGCCGACTATGAGAGCCAACAAGCCTCAATGCGCAAGGAACTGGAGAAGTTAAGACTTGACGGCGACGGACGGCAACGGCTTGAGAAGGAGCTGGAGGAGGCCAAATCATCGCATGCGAGAGAATTGGATGATCTAAAGGCAGAGCATGATCAGAAATTGCAGGCATCCAGTTCCGAGCTCGATAAGCTCAAGACTGTGCTGAAGGAGAGCGGCGCCGAGCGACAGAAATTGCAGGGTGAACTTGAGCAGGCCAAGTCTACGCACTCGGCACAATTCGATGATCTCAAGTCTGAGCATGAGTCGAGGATCTCGTCCTTGAAGGGCGAGCTCGAGTCAGCGAAGAGCATTCACGAGTCACTTCAACGAGATCTGGACGAGATGAAGATCTCGCATTCCAAGACCTTGGATGACTTACGCGCTGAACGTGACGAACGAATTGCGGCTTTGCAATATGAGCTGGGCAACGCGAGGCAGGATCATGCTGCTGAGCGGGAGCGTCTCGACAGCGCTCTTCAGGATGCCAAGTCGTCTCATCGCAAGGAGCTGGATGACCTACGGACGAGCCATAATGCGGAGCAAGAGCGATTACAGAAGGCGCTAGATGAAGCTGGCTCCACGCATTCTACGAGTCTGGAGGACTGGAGAACAGAGCACGCTTCGCTGACGAACATGCTATTGGAGTCCCGAAAGAAGCATGAGCAGGCACAGAAGGAGCTGGAAGATGCTCAAGCTGCTGGTACCAAGCAGACTCAAGACCATGACGCCGCAGTGAAGTCTCTTCGCGAGCAGCTTGAGAAGGCCAATTCGTCCCATGCGGAAGCCGTCGAAGTGCTGAAAGCTGAGCATGCCTCGACCATAGCTCAGCTGGACGAATCTCGCAAGGAACATGAGCAGGTGCAGAGGAACCTTGACAACGCACGGACCACTAGCACCAAGCACGCTCAAGAGCATGACGCTATAGTGAAGTCTCTTCGTGACGAGTTGGAAAAGGCCAACTTATCTCACGTGGACGCGATCGAGAAGCTGAAGACGGAACACGACACCCAGAGCGAGACGCTGCGCAATGATCTGCAGGCAGCTGAGAGCTCGGCAAAGGAAGCGCATGAGCAGTCTCAGACCAAGCTTGCCGATCTGGCTGCGAAGCTGGCTGCTCAGTCGAAAGTGAGCAGTACTTTGCAGGAGCAGTTGCAGAGCTTGCGTGACGAGCATGAGGCAGCCACGGCGAAGCTGAAGGATGATCACACCGCTGAGGTCGCGCAGGCGCGGTCTGATCTCCAGACAGCGAGAGAGGAGCACAAGTCTAGTATGGATACAGCGAAGGCAGAGCACGAGGCGGCGCTGGCTCGCATGTCTTCTGAGCATGCGGAGCAACTCAAGGGTTCTGACTCGGACGCGAAGAAGTCTTTGGGTGAGCTTCAGAGTAAGCATGCCGCTGCGCTCGAGGCGTTGCGGAGCGAGCACAATGAGCGAGACGCTAAAGTGGCTGAGGAGCATGAGCGCGCTGTTGCAGCACTTAAGCGCAGCAATGAGCAGGCAAATCAGGATCACGAACGCGTGATTGAGCAGCTTCAGAGAACTCACAAAGAAGCTACTCAGGCGCAAGATTGCACTATCGCGGAAGTAAACAATCGTCACGAGCAGGCGGTCCAAAGCCACGACGGAGCAATCGCTGAGCTGAAGGAAGATCATGACAAGGCGCTTGCGGCATTGCGAGATGAGATATATCAACTGCGGGAGTCTCACAGTTCGGCAATTTCAAAACTCAGGAGTGACCACGAAGCTGTTGCCGAGAAGGCTGCTCAAGAGCATACCCGTGCTATTGATGAGCTAAGAATTTATCACGAGCAAGCGAAGTCTGATCTCGAGGTACAGATTGAAAACATGCGTTCCAGCCACGGGACAGAAATGGTATCACTTTGGGAACAAGCCGAGAAAGCTGCAGAAGACCATGAAGCTGCAATCAGCAGATTGACTGAGGCTCATGGCAGCGAGCGGGATGTGGCACAAATGGCTGCACAGAAAGAGCTCGAGCAGCTGCGCGTCACTCATGCTTCAGAATTGCAGGTCCTACAGGAGGCGCTCAGCGCTCTACAGCATCAGACTGGCGAAGATTCGCGAAATCGAGAGCAGGCGCACCAGACTGCCCTCGAAGCTGCAAGCAGGAGTCATGGAGACAAGATCGGAGAACTGCAGCGGGCACACGAAGAAGCATTGGACGCCAAGCGTACGGAGTCGAACACTCAGCAGAGCGAGATCGAGGCCTTGAAGAAGAGTCACGACGAACGGATTGCGGAATTGCAGCGCACACACGAACAGACGTTGGAGGCCAGACAAACGGCATTGCAGACTCAGCACGAAAACCTGGTTTCTGACTTGAAAGTCGAACATGGGCGTAACATGGACGCTTTAGAGGCAAGGATGAATCTCAGGGCAGATGAGGCTTTAAAAACCTTCCGGGATGTATCCACTCGTGACAGGGATGAGCTTCAAGCAAGGTTGTCCTCCGAGGCAGATAAGGCTGCGAAAGCCCACAAAGCTGACCTTCAAAGGCAGGCCACGGAACTCCGTGAGCAGCATGCGAAGCAACTTGCCGAACGTGAAGATTCTTCTGATGCCATCATCACTGCTATTCGTGCAGGCCATGCGGATGAGCTCGCCAAAGCTGTCAGCGATCACGCGAGTAAGATCTCTACTGCGCAAAGAGACGCCGAGGTTGCGAAGGATGATCTGAAGAAGGAGCACGCGATTGAGTTGAGAGAGGTGCGAAATACATTCGAAGCTCAGCTTGAGCAGACGAAGAGCATGTTCAAGCTCGAGCATGAGCGCATCGCCGCGGAGCATCAAAAGGAGCTTGGTGACCACAAGCAGGCGCACACTGTCGCAGTGGCGGATCTGGAGTCGCTCAGCACTGGTCATGAGCAGCAGATCGGTGATCTCAAGGTTCAGCACGAACGGGCAATCGAAGACTTGAAGCAGCAGCACAGTGATGTGCTCAAGGCCCAGGCAGCAAGCGTGAGCGAATCTTCGAAGGACACGATGGCTCGGCTAGACCAATTGCACAATGATCACCAAAGCGAGGTGGCAGCCATACATGATGAACACTCCAGGGAGACACTGCAGATCCAGAAGGAACACGAGGAAGCTCTACAAACCCTGCGCACCACCGAGGCAGCGAATCTTGACAAGATCCGTGAAGCACATGCTAGCGACCTCGCAGCTGCGAGACAAGAGGGTCAGAAGTTGCTCTCTGATGCTCAGACTGATCATTTGGCGCGGAGTCGGGCCCTCGATGGCGAACTTCGGCAAGCGCATGGCACTGAAATGGATGCCATCAAAATTCGGCTCGATGAGGCCATTGAAGAGAACAAATCTCTACGTGAGCAATTACTCCAGGCTGCAGAGCTGTCTAACAAGCAGATCAAAGACATCGAAGCCGTCGTCATGGAGACCAAGACACGGATGGAAGCTGCAGAGAAGCGTGCAGTTGAGCTGAGCGTGCAGATGGAGGTCGCTGCGCAGGCGGCTCGCACTGCGGCGGAGCGCAAAGATATTGAGTTTGCCAAGCAGCATCAGGAGGCACTTGATGAAGCCAGACGTGAATTGCGCAAGGCTAAGGAAGCCGAAATTGATGAGCTTGATCGGAGGCATGACGAAGCGCTCGAGCAGGTACGAGCTCAGGCTGAGCGGCTTGAGCAGATGCGTTTCTCTGATCTGCAGAGAGAACATGATGCGAATATTGAAGCTGTGCTTCAGTCAGCTGGTGAACGTTTCGAAGAAGAGATGAAGAGACAGGCAGCTGCACACGGCGAAGAGATCACGCAGCTGCACGAAGCTTTGACGGCAGAGCTTAATAACCTGCAGACTGAGCTAGAGCAGGCATCCCAGCAACGCCAAAACGATCTGGAACAAGCGGAACAAGAGAAGCATAGAGCTTTTGAGGGCCTCGAGCACAAGCTGCGGGAAGCAGAAGACGCTGCGGCGACTTTGCGCTCAACGCACGAGTCTCAAGCAGCCGAGATTACTGCTCTGCAAGGACGTTTAGATGCAGAGATGAGCAGCCATGCAGCCGCCCAGCGAGCAATCGCTGCATTGCGTCGCCGAAGTCATCAGATGCTTACTGAGGAGAAACGCACGCCAGCTCTCGACGATGAAGTGCAGCAGCGCATCATCCAGCTGCAACAGGAGAATGCGTTCCTGCAACAGCAATTAGCCACTTTGCATGGATCCAATGGCCCGACTCCTGCAATGGACCGTGGCATCATTGCATCTCCGGACGAAGAGAAGCAATCATTCTTTGATGCGTTGGAGACACCTGGTGATCTAGCTTCGCTAAGGACTCAAAAGGCGGAGCTCGCTCGCCAAAACGACTTCTTGATCAAAGAAGTCGAGTCACTCATGGCTCAATTGAGCAAGCCCAAAGATTCTCCTCGGTCCACATTCGATGCAGAGGTCCAGACCGAGCCTGTGATACAGTTTCAGCATGCTCCGAATTCTTCAGGCGGGCTACCTGATACGCTCAACGGACACGCTGCTGCAGTGGATGGTACAACAGATGCCGAGGCAGGTGCCACGCGGACCAATGGCGATGATATCGTGCAACAACCCGACACTGCATCAATGCAATCGATCAAAGGCAAGCAAATCAACTTCTCGAGGCCAAACAATGTATCGACGGTTCCTATTGACACAGACGCCGGCAACAGGCATGACAGGTCCTGGAGCACCCGATCCTTCGAAGACTACCTCACACAAGCACAGACGGAGCTTTCTGAGCTGGGCAGCGCCATCACGGCTAATGAGGCACTTTTCAAAGCCAAGATCGAGGAGCACGTTGGCGACCTCCAGCGCGCCAAGGACTCCCTTGCGGCCGAATACAAGTTCCAGCTCGAGGCTCTGGTCAAGGAGAAGGAGAGACTGGAGCGAGATGCCACTTCCAAGGGGGCCGAGGAGTTTGCACGAGACCGGGACCGCTTAGTATCGAAGTATGGGATTCGGGAGAGAGAGCCGGAGGCGCAGATAGCGATGTTGACGTCTTTGCCGGTGGGCCAGGCCAAGGAGCTGAGGAGTGCAGAGGAGAGGTTGGTGACGGAGTATAACCGGAGGATCGCGAAGAGGAAGAGTCAGATTGCTTTGATGCATGCGGAGGAGTTTGGGAAGCTGACGAGGGATTTTGAAGAGAAGATTGTTGCCCTGTTGGAAGAGAGGGACGGTCTGGAGGGTGATTTGTCGATTGAGCCGGGCAGATTTGAGGAAGAGCTGGATGATTTGGAGGAGAAGGCGGTTTTGTTGGAGGCTGAGCGGGCTGAGAGTGCGCAGAACAGCCCGAAAGCGCAGAGAAGGCGGTTCGATAGTGGCGGAGAGGATGACGCGCCTGCGTTGACATCGCCACAGAAGGAAGGAATACAGGAACAGGATTTCGCTGTCAAGCAGACACCGTCGTCGCAGCTGCCGCGAGTACTCACGAGTGCCCCGCGAACTTCGACCTCCATCCCACGAGTGGTGCAATACGCCGGAAGCAGAGTCAACGTCGGTGCCACCTCCCAGCCCTGGCAATCACGCATGATACCTCCCAACACCACCCGCTCGGTCTCCGAACGCTACGCGCCCTCACCTCAGCGCGCCCCCGTCAGCCGCGTACAGGGCGCAGCAGACGGTCCCATCCTACGCCGCGTCGTCACGGCGCCTCGCACCTCGGACAAATGGGCGCCGCCTAGTACTTCTTCGGCGCAGGATCTGGGGATTGATCCCTCGAGGTTCGAGGAGGAGCAGGCTATTCAGGAGAGCATACGTCGGGCTTCGGAGGATGAGCAGAGGGGAGTGTTGCAGAAGACGAGTGTTGCGAAGGCGGTCAGGACGGCGGAGCCGAGTGCGCGGTCGCCAAAGGGGCTGAGGCATTCAAGCGGAAGTATTTTTGGTTATCATCGGAAGTAATTTGGGGGTGTTTAGCAGGGCGTTGGGCGGGGAGGAATAGCTCTTGTATTCTTTCGGTGGAGAGCCTGGGTGGCCGATTGGATCTTGAAGTTGTACATATCGCCATTACTGTACCTACCTACCTGCCTACAGCTTACTCGCGCTCCTACCACAACAGTATCAGCCTCGAGCTCAAATAACCAGCTTCCCCATTACACACGCGTACAGAACAGCAACCTACGGCAGCACAGCAATACACTCGATCTCGACATCCGTGCCCAGCGGCAACTGCTTCGCCGCCACACACGTCCTACACGGCTTGTTCTCGCCTATCAAAACAAGGAAAGAAAAAGATAAAGTCAGCCAATCTACTCGTCAAAGTGTAAAAAAAAGTAAGTCACAACCCAGAAACTCACCCCAATACAACCTATACACCTCATTCATGGCGGCGAAATCCTCCATGTCGGCCAGAAACACATTGACCTTGACCACGTGCTCGATTGTGGTCCCCGCGGCCTCGAGGACGGCGGTCAGGTTCTTGATACATCGGTGCTTTGGGTCACACACCCCACTTTTCAGCGAAATCTCTCTCTCTCTCTCCTCCCGAGGATTCTTTTGGGGGGGAACAGACTCACGGTATGAGCGGCTATGTCGCCCTCGATGACCTGGCCGGTCGTGGGGTCCGTGGCGATGCAGCCGGAGCAGTAGACGGTGTTGTTGGCGACTATGGCTTGGCTGTAGATGCCTTTGAGGGGGGCTGGGGCGGCGGTGGTGTGGATTACGCGTTTGGACGACATGCTTTCTGTGTGTGTCTGTTCTAGGTGGGAGTTGTGGGAGTGCTTTTGTTCTTTTGTAGGTTTGAGGGATTGGGGTTTCTGGGAGCTGTGGGTTGGACGGAGGGTGGAGGGGAGGTGGTTGGATAGGCCGGGGGAATGTCGGTCGGGCAACTTTGGTTGTGCGGTGCCTTCCGATTTCGGAAGGGGAGAGGTTCGGGTTCACTTGGCGTTGATTGCGATGTTTTGGGGCTTGGGGGTTGGAGGGTGGCCTGGCGTGCGGTTAATGTATCGACGAGTGTTCGTGGATGATGCAAGCGCGGCGTGTTGGGTTGCTGAAGTGAGCAAGAATGAGAGTCATCGGACAGACGCTCATCGAGGGCTTGTGACCACCAGATGATGAATGTTTGTCTTTTGACAGTACAGAGCGGATATCCATGCCGCTGAATGCATCGATGTATATAACATTTAATTCCAATGCTCCTGCTATGCATACGCTCTAACGTATTCACTCTTGCCACCATCCAACACTTACACTACCTCTGCGTCGAAGCTGTAGACGGCGGCGACCCCTTGACCGGCGGCGGACTCAACATAGTTTTCTGCCTGTCCGCATACTCCTTCACAATAATACTACAGCTGACCTCCTGACACAACTTCTTCCTCCTCGCCGGCGGCAACAAGCCCGCAAACTCCAGTCCACTCGCCCTCTCAATCGCCTCGACTGGGACCTCAAAGTCCTGCAACGGCTTGTCGTTCGGGATGCGGTCGTTAGGAAGCACGAAAGCACCTAACGATACCTTGCCACCGGATTTGCCGTCTTCGGCGAAAATGACTTTGTAGAAATGAGTCGGGACTGCGACGTTGGGTGGATGGCCGATGACTTCGTAGGAGACGCGCCATTTGTTGTCGACGGGGTCTCGCTTGGGCAGGTAGAGGGGACCTGTCACGATGCGTACGGAGGGGTAGAAAGACGTGAGTCGGCGGCAGAAATCCTCAAAGTGGGCCCAGTAGTCTCTGTTGAAACCCTCGCCGACTTGCGGACACATGTTGCTCAATGCGAAGGTCGAATCCATGGCTGTCTGGCTCCACTTGGCATCTGCGGCGGGGACTTGATGTCCTCGGTCGTATCCACTCCGGAAGTAATCCTTCAGCTTTGCGCGAAACTTTTCGGGGATACTGTCGTCTTCGGTGAAGACGGAGTGTCGCCTGTCACCGTTTTGCATGAGTAGGGAAGCCGGTGTGATGTGCTCGGCTACCCAGTGCGGATTCCTTCTCGCTCGATCGAAGGCGGAAGTCAAGCTGCAGGCAGATCTGAGATCGTTGACCGGCCCCGGGAAACCATATTGGAAGACGCCTGAAGGGTCCACGGGCGGGACGATGGGCAGGTTGGGATCATCTCGGCGGATGGGGACGGGTGCGGGTGGCGCAGGAGTGGTCCGTGAGGGTGAGATGGCTCCTGGTGTGGTGACAGTCATGGTGGTGGTGGTGACGGCTGCCGTGTTGTCTCCGGGCCTCTTCTTGGCGCCGGTGATGCCATATATCGCCGCCGTGGCCGCCGCGCCTACAGCAGCTGATGCGCCGGCCACGATGGCCAAGGTGAACTTGCTCATGACTGCGGCTGGTGCTGGCGGGGGCATAGACGTGGAGGGAGGACACGGGGCGGCGGTGAGATGTTATGTAGGGTCTATGGCCAGCTACGCTACTACCGCTCCGCCATGATCACGTTGCCGCTGAGCGGGTGATGGGATCACCTGCCATCCATTAATGCATCGGGGCGATTCGAAGTTTTGCGACGCGTGACGCGTCTGCCCGAATGATTGGCTGCAAGCGGCGGGACCTTAGCGGGTGCTTCCGTCGCTCTAGTACTCACCATGCAAAAAGGGCACATACAGTGAACTTCCTTAGATAATTCTGTCGGGTCTCGTATACAGAGGAAAGGAATGGCACAACAGATCTTTAGTGCACCTGTTGTTATAAACCCCTTATCCAATGTAGCCCGCTATAGAACTCATGTACCCTGTAACACTCTACCTCCACCAGCGTACACTAGAAAGCTATGATATGCATGGGTGTGGCGAATCCTCATGGTTCCCTGCCAGAGTGGCCGCCTCGATCCCGTTGATGGCCTTGACGTCGCCTGCCGTTCTAGCTGTCAGCATGGTCTCGTTCTATATGTCCCCACCTCACAAAACCTGCACAAATGCTGATTTACTGGCGCAGCTGGCTTGACGCAAGACACGCTCTCCCTGCTAGACGGCCACTCGCCCTCCACCGACGCCAATGTGACCCTGTGGGACCAGCGATGGCTCGACATCAACGTGGACGACGGTATGATCGCTCTCGACGACAGTGACGCGGCGAAATGGAATCTGCCAAGGCCGCAGAGGTTTCCCTGGGACACCTCGAAGGGCATCTACCTGCTCCAAGGCCACCACAACCTGCATTGTGCCGTAAGACGTCGACCCGCGATGCGTCTGACCGCATGGTCGCTGAACCCGTGTTCAGCGCTCGATCTACATCTCGCTGACGGAGTACCGTGCGGGCCTGCCGCAGAGTCGCAAGCATCATCACATCATTCACTGCCTCGATGCGCTTCGGTGAGACGTCATCTGCAACGCGGACGACACGCCGCGGTACACCACCGACGATCCGTCGCCGGAGACTGGTCATGGTCGATACAGTCGTTGTCGCAACTGGAATGCGCTGAATGACTGGGCGAAGCAGCACTACGCGTCTTACCGCTATAGCCATGAGGACGTTGGCGTGGACTATCCGGAGATCCAGCGCTTTGTCTGGTGCCCGGAGGGGAGTCCGTACCGCCAGGAGGTCGATAAGTATTTCGTCGTCGACTACGATGAGCCGAGGGGCTCGGGGATCATTTGAGCTCAGGAGGATGAAGATTGAGAGGGCGGAAAGGCTTGTGATACTGCTTTCAATTTCGCTGGCATTGCCGTCTCGAGTTCATGCGAATGCTGTTGATTGTGAATATCGGCGTTGCTCGAAGCGTTCTTACCGAAATCTTTACCATAGTGAGTCCATGTCTTTTTTCTGGCGCTTGATTCCCGCTTCACATCGCAGGCTGCTGCCGATCTGTGCTGTCCGCATAGGATACGAGGGGAGCAGAGCCAAGTTTACGGCTTGAATTCTGCCGCAAGCGGAGTGAGACTTGCAGGAATGCACATCCATCATACAAGGAAGCATGTGCGTCCATTTGCCACTTCATGAACATATATGACCGAGCAGGACAGCAATGTGGTCGACATGTGTGCTCACCTGTCGACACCTATTTCTCTCGATATGCAATCGACCAAAGGCTGCTGTCGCTAGTGTACCTGTTTCGAAGACTCTGGCAGGCGCGACTCTGTCGCCACTCTTTGGCCGTATCATGGACCTTACAGAGCCGCCTGAGTGATGCGACGGCCTCACACCTCACAGAGTCTTGCACCGGCTTCTGTTCCTTAGCTTTCTTGCCATTGCTATGGACTTTCAGCCTGCAGTCCTTCAGGTCTTAGTCAAGATTCTGCTGTCATCTCTATTTTGGTTCTCTCTAGCGGCGCCTGACAGTCGGTGGCATGTCGAGGACGGGATCTATGCCATAGGAATAGGCGCAGCTACATACATCATCTGGCGCAAGAAGTGCGAGGTGATGAAGCGCAATCAACGAGTCCTCATCTGGAGCTGGCTTTTGCCTAAGAAGTCTTCTCTTTTAGTACAACATAGCACATGTCATTCGGGCGTAGCTGTCTTTGCTGGGGAGACATGAGTGACCACTTCATGCTGTGACTCTGATCGAATTCCCATATATGTCTTGGCCAGCGAGCCATCAAGGTTTCAAGCTCGACTCAGTAGATGTACCTGAAGTCGCGCTTCTCCTTATCCTGTTGAATGCAAGCACGACATTAGCATGACTCGAGTAGCCTGTCTGAACCAAGTGCACGTACCGTACGATCAGAAAAGGCTTCACCAGGTTCCGCAGCCACGTCCTCGGTTATCCGGTTCTTGTTTTCTCTGACGCATAGGAGGCCATATAGCAATATACAGATAATCGCGACGCAAAGACAAGCCAGCAGGCCAATGTAGCCGTGGCTATAGCGTGGCGCATCATCTGTTCGGAACACCT
This sequence comes from Teratosphaeria pseudoeucalypti, assembly GCA_013403795.1. NCBI lineage: Eukaryota > Fungi > Ascomycota > Dothideomycetes > Mycosphaerellales > Teratosphaeriaceae > Teratosphaeria > Teratosphaeria pseudoeucalypti. Next base: position 139,470 of record JABBMZ010000066.1, read on the forward strand.
GTGGCCCAATGATCTGCCAGCCGCGTCAGCGCTACTCCTTGACCACATGATGTATTCAGCTTACATTGCCAACACAGTATCCTATGAAGTAGATGGCGCCCATTGTGATCTTCTTGCTGTGGAGCGGAGGGTATAAGGTTAGCAAATGAAGACAACGCACCCGTCTACCGAGCAGAAACGTACCTATGCCCGCTTGTGTTGGCCATGTAGAGGGTCTGTGCCATGCAATAAGGTCCCCAATATGTGTCTAGATTATCTGTTAAGCAAGTTGCATACAATGCCATATCGCGCAACACTTACAAAAGATATAGTAGGCGGCCAAGAGACCCTGCTTGTTACTCCGTGGTAGTTTCCACATGAGAATGGCACAAGTGATAGTGACCAGATTGGCACCAGCGATAGTCAAGCATCGAGCATTATTCAATTTGCCGGCAGGGTATGCCATAACCCAAGCCCACAGTGTGGCAATGACGCCTGTCGGAATGCCAAGTAGAGTTGTTATCAGCTTCGAATAGCCAAGCCCAGAGACAATTATTGCTGCAAATGTGATCAGGCCTCCGTTTGGGATGTTCTGTGCAATCGAGAAGACGAAAAGCAGCCAAGTTCTTGGATCAGTCAGGCACTCGCGCACCTGGTACCATTTCACATGGTCTTTCTCCTCAACGCCAGTATTATTGTCCTTGATTCGTTGGAGGCATATGTATTTCTCCCTATCGGACATGTACCAGCAGGTAGTAGGAGAATTCGGCAGAAATACCAGGATCACGGCTGCCCAAATGACTGAAACGGCCCCAAGAACCAGGAACAAGAGACGCCAACTCGCTATCGATGCGTGGGCATGGCCGATGCCGTAGCTGACGATTCCCGTCACGATCGATGAGCCTTGCGACAGATAGATGGCAGCACGAATGGGCTGCTCGTCATTGCGCCACCACATGACTGTAACGATGGCGCAGAGCGGGAAGATGAATGCTTCTGCCATGCCCATCAGGAATCGACAAGTCGCGAGCCCGCCGAAGTCTGAGGTCGTCGCTGTGCACATCATGAGGATCGCCCATGCCAGCGAAGTTGCAGCGAAGACACGAGCAACAGGGAGCTTCTGGAGAATGTAGCCGGCTGGATATTCGAAGATGAGGTAGCCAAAGTAGAAGATGCTAGGTGTGGTCAGTATCACTGCCAGTTTAAGGACTGACATTACACTTACCTGCCGACCCATGAATACTCATTGCCCGACAAATGCGTATCTGTTTTCATGCCATAGATGGCTGCGTTGGATATAACGACCTTGTCCACAGCCGCAATGATGATGGAGAAGGATAGAATGGGCAATATGCTGAGGTCGATCTTCCATAGTACTTTTCGAGCTTCCTTGGCAGATATTGGTGCATCTTTCACGCTTGGGTCAAGCTGACTCAAAAAGGCTGCAGCCACATCGAGATCCTGTCTCGCCGCATGAACGTCCTCACTGCGTCCGATATCCTTGTCGACGGGCTTCTCCTCATCGTTGTAAGGGGCCTTCGAATCCATTTTGCACCTTGATTGGGAGACAGTGAACACTGCAAGTCTGTGGTGAGCTCCTAAGGCTCATACCGTTTATCTGACATGGGTTGAGACACGGCGCCGTGACTACGGCGTGGTTATCAGTGATCCTAGATGAGACACATAGTTTGCTTTGTCGGCGATCACGCCGACCAAAAATTTGGGACCGGTGCTCACTGCTGTATGACAGTGATGTAGATTGCCACGCCGGCACACTGCAGGTTTTCCGCCTATCTCAGGCCTAGCTAATAGCGCTATCTGCAGGCTCCACGTAGCTGGCATGTCCTGAGGTTGGGGACCGCGGTGCCTTATACCATTGATGCTGGACGCTTGTAGCGACAGAAGTAGCAACAGCAGAAGCATAGATGGCACTTCACAAGTCAAAGACAGAGGTCGATGGGCTGAAGATGAAGATAGCAATCGGTAAGCAGTTAATACCACTGGACGCACACCGGGCAGACCGTGATGCCTCGTTTCGGCACGGATGAAATATTTGCCGGGACGCTGCTGCACGACGGGACGGGATCAACAGATCGCAGAGGGACAAGGGACGTTCACAGGTTGCCTTGGTCTACTCAAGGGTCGAAATGATGATATAGTCGTCAAGCTGCTCTCCCAAGACCCCGCGAACTCCCGAAATGCGCCTGTCGAGGGTCTTCGCCGAATCTTCGAGGAGGCGTCCGGCCGCCATTTCACTCTCCGTGAGAAGCTCGACGTCTTAGGCCTGGACGCTCTCAGTATCCGCGTGGAATCCATTGCAGCGACAAAGTATTATTATGTCACAGGTCCCGTCCACGTGAAGAATGACCACCTGGCAGTGCTCTCTGCTCGAGCGAGAAGGCGAACGAGTTGCCCTTATTATGACCCAAGGTCTTGAAGATGCTCGTTTAATTGGCAACCAGTCTCGGCCGAAGTTCTTCGATCTGAACATTGTGCCCGGCCGTCTTCGTTGACATTGTGCATGAGAGCGAAGAGCGTGTGACTACAGAAAGTATCAGCAGGTTCCATGGCGGGGAGAATCTATAGCAAAGACTCTTGCAAGTCTGGCGAGTGGTGTGGATCTCACAAAGAGCCTCAGCAACGGAGTCATCCGCATTTGGAAAGGACCAGAAGATGCCTCGATGAGGTATGACTTGCAGCGACTGTACGGTAAGGGCTATAGTTCGCTTGCGGTCTGTCTCGCTCAATCTTACACTTCCCTCGACCACGAGTTGGTCGTGCAGAGGTTGCCCCAGGGAATGGGTATCGTCCAAGTCTCGGTCTCAAGTCAACTTCTGCCAATGATCAAGATGACGAGTCGAAGTGCGTCGGCTACGGCAGATGCATATCTCACATATGTCATCAAGCGATAGAAGGCTTCCGGCATGGTTTCTTAGATGGTCTGACGTCCAACAACAGCCGCCGCGAATCCATGTAGAGCGCTGGTGGCTTGGCCAGTATGAATAAGTCCATTAGCCTGAAAGACGTCCTATCTGGGCCCACGGGAGCCCAGCCCAAGCCTGTAATCGGATCTGACATAGAGGAACCAGTACTGATGTTTCCCGGTATAGTGGGAAGTTTGACCATACCTTCGAGAGAACTACTGCGGGCGTGACCATACAACTTGACATCAATGCCGTAGCTGCCGAGGCGGCTCGATCCTGTTCTGGCGGCATGGTCTCTCAGTAGTAGGGCCAGAGTCTGCCTCTGCTCACCCGAGCCCGGCTTCTTATCGTAAGGTAGTCCGTTGACAGTGGCCAGAGTGAGGAACACTTGGCGCCAGAATTTCTGCTATTTGAGGCGCTTTCGCTCTTTGCGTGCCAAATGTTCTCGAAGTTTCAGCTCTCTCTCTAGCTTGAAGAGCTGCATACAGAGAGTGTACGGATCACGGTTGACAGCGTTGACTGGAGAGTCTCCTGCTGGATTCGGATCGAAGCTTCCTATGCGGCAAGGCCACCACTAGTTGATTGGCTGATGAAGCTGTCGACATGACGGGCAGTAGCATCAGTGCGTGAGGAGGGTGTCTCGCCAATTAAGGTCATGTTCTGATTCCGGCGTGGAAGTTGGCTTTGGCAGCTACCCATCCTTGTTGTTGACGAGAATATTCGGCAACAGTGAAGGCGTGCAACGTTGCGGACTACTCCTCGAGCATTGAGCCAATGTCTAAGGGTGCTTCATTGTGCTCGGGCGCCAGAGCATCCAGACCTCACGGTTGTCTGTTTCCGAACAGAGTGGCAATGCTTCGTCGAAGATGAGTGCATGTTGCATGGAAACTTAATGTGCTGGAGACTTGGAGTCGTCTCGATGGTCAGGCAGTCTATATCCTGATGGGCCGGTAGTTGATCATGTTGTCAGTGCCGTCTCTAACCGTATCAGAGCGGCCACAAAGCACCTCTTCTTTGCCCGGCATACCCTGACATAATGTTTGTTGACATCTCATGGTCAAGTCGCGACAAGTGGGGCAAGGTCGCGCGGCTAATGCCGCAGTCCGTCTTATGGGCTCATCTGGGCGACAGATCGAGACGCTATGGTCTGAGTCCCTCACTTCACTTCTGCTTGCCCTCGAGTCCACGGGCTTGGATCGTCATGGCGCTGGTCGCCAGTGAGGCGCCACAAACGCCGGCACATCCAAAAAGAGCGCGGCCAAATCCATCAAGGAGGAAAGCGTTGAAGCTGAAAGCGAATCAGTGCGGTCAAGGCATCTCCACAGACTCAGGCGATCATGTTGCTTTGCCCAATATCAATACGAAGCCTGGGATTAATAGGTTGAACACTGAACCGAAGCCAAGACCAGTTACCCGAAAGATCAGCGAGCCAACACGTAGCGTACAATCACGAGCGTCGCAGCAATCTTTCAGACCTTCAGCGCCAGCAAAGTCGAACGAGGCCGTCTCCGTTCCCATTAACAAGCCGAAGAAGGCATACGATGGCTCGCTAGCATTGGCAGCTCCGGCGTTAACCGCGGGTGGCCTGTTGGGTTGTGCGGCCAGTGCCGCTATCTTGACCGGAGTGCATCTTTGGCACAATTTCTCCGGGCCTGAACAAGCCATTCTGGCGGCGAGATCAGCCCGATTATGCGTGGACAATTTCACGGATGAGCTAATCGCGAGCCAGAAAGCGGGCACCTACAATGCGGATGAGGCTCTAGATGTCCTAAGACGGACGACTTTGGCATACGCCACCTCAATTCCAGGAGGCGCCTCCATTGTAGAAACCATCTTTCGCGAGGTCGACATGGTTCGCAAACAACGGGGCCACGAGGTGAACTGTGTGCTTGCCGAGACTCATGCAGAATTATCGCAGGCCAGCATTCGTGGCGCCAACTCCAGCGAGGTACGGGATATAGTGATGAACAACATGGTCAGACTCTCTGGATTTGCAGGCCGGAGTGTACGAGACATCGTGACGCGCAACCCACAGCTCAAGCCTTACCGAGACGGCGCAGTGAAGTCATTGCGAGGGCCACCGGACAAGAAGATCCCGACTGTTCGACTGAATATGGCGATACGGCAGAAGCCTCCATCATGATTGAGATTCTTGCTGTAACATTTCACACCGTTAGCTGATCACCAGCACGTTCGCATGCCGGACAAGATATGTATGCTGTGCCCTAGGCGTAAGTGTATGATATACAGTCTTATGTGCTCAGAAATCGTCCGAAAACCACCGCAGCTCCCGCAGCAGGTCCGAGTATTGGAGCCAGGTACACTATTCAGCAGCCACAAGAAGTCGCGTTCTGTGCCCACTGCAGCGAGCGCCCGGCCGCCGAAGTCCAGATATTGATCGCCGTCCCAGGCCCTGGTGGCCTCCTCGAACCCAGGACCACTACTAGCCTGAAATTTGATGCAGATCTGAGCCTGTGGCAATGATCAAGCGATCTGCATGTCTGCCCTCAATCGGACCCTCCACCGATTGCCCACTCTCAACATCGTCCATCTCAGGGGCTGCAAAACGACTTCGGCTTGCCATCTTCCTGACGCATACTGGTTGAACACCCGTTCCACTCGCGCCTGCACGGATGATCTGCAGTACAAAGCTGAATGCCCTCGCCCCGGCGCCTTTGCTCCTCGGTCAAATCCATGTTCTCGCATGTGCCGTCGCCGTGACCGCCCGGGTCCTTACGGCAGAGCCACCAGGCTGACGCTTGGAGGAGGAACAGCGGAAAGAGAGCAAGAGTAGAGGCTTTCATAGTAGGTGTTAGGTTTGTGGTTGTGAATTGGGACAAGGTTCGTGTCGGTTGTGCGGTGTAAGTCGAGTGGTTCTTAGTGGTTGGTTGGGCTCGGGAGGAGTGAGATGCATAGCGGCGTGTGACCGTGGACGAGAGGAGGTACTTATATTGCGATCTGGTCAGCTCCAAGTGAGCACTGACCTCAGCCAGGGCCTTGGCGAGCTCGTGCTCGGGCTCCTCGGGACGCTAACGTCGAACGCCATGACGCCTTGTCTGACCCAGAGCACTTGTGTGAGACACTGCTGCGCGCCGAAAGGCCCCAAGCCGCCATGGCGGTCGGCTGGATCATGCTCTCCGTTCTGTTCAAGCACCTCAATCTCCATGAGGCGCACGCACACCAAGATCTGAGGGGCCCCCAAATTGACATCTCAACCCGATCTTGCGCCGAGATCATGCACCCTATACTCTGTTCGAGCAGCGCGCAATGTATCGGGTTGGCGGCGCGTAAGTATACTTCTCCTTGTAGAGCTCATAACACTTCGCATGGAAGTCGCACCTCGAAATCCCCTCGCCATACTTATTGCACTACACAGTCGTTAGTCACTAGGGCGAACAAAAAAGAACAGCACTTGTTGTCTCAACTGTTACGACGTACTTTGTTGTGTTGATAACCCTGCCATTCCGCTTCCTGACCATATCTCTCACAAGCCTCCTTGGAGGCCCAATTGAGTTGCATCCCAGATGCCGCATCGATGCATTTGCAGCTGGTATAATAATCACAGGCTTCGGCTCGGATGATGAGAAGAATTAGCCCGGTGAAGAAGACGGGTGTGATTCGCATCGTACCGGCCTGAACACACGGAAGACAGCGACGACATAGCTTGGGGGAGCTGAGAGTCGTCAAAGGGACCAGAGCACGAGTTTTAGCATCTTTTGCTGATGGCGGTGCATGGCCGGGGTCATCGTATGTCGGTTGTTTTTGTTTGAAACAGGCGGGTCGGAACAGGTGCTCGCGTCGGTCTTACCAAGCCCCCAAGACGTCTCGACTCCCGGAGATATGCCAAGTACTCCTCGGTGTGTCTCACGTTGCGGTAACACGTGGCTTTCGCATGCAATGATCCTTCAAGCGAAGAAGATAGAAGCTTAAGATACGGGAGTGACCATGTGTTATTTATTGGGTATCCAATCCGTCGAGAGTTGAGGCTCGGCATTGCCCCGTACCTTGGTGAGCTTCGTATTTCGCAGAGCATTCTCATTATAGACTAGGAGTTAGTGAGTCCATCAGTCAATTGAATGGTGGACTTTTCAATAAGGATGACTGTCTATTAATGACACCGTCAACTTGATTATAGCACTCGAGACTATTTGATTAGACTGTCATCGTCAGATTAGCGGCTGCTTATGTCCTGAAAGCATTGACGAGCCAAAAGTTACGGCTAAGTAGTCAACTACTTGATCGATTGCTTGACTGATGGGATCACTGTCATGGAACACAGGCGTCTCTATTGCCGCTTCCACAACCCACAGCTAGGTGAACAAATCGTCTGTTCCTGTGCGCTTGGCAATCCAGAGTGGTCGCCTGGTCAGAACTTCAGGCTTTCTTTTCACGTGATGGAATGATGGTAGAATGGAAATGATGGCTTCTTGCTTGGTGGATACGAAGGGCAAGAGCGGACGGTGAGGAAGAGGGATTCTCGTGTGAGGTCCTGCTCTGTCCAATGTCGGTAGCGAGGTAGTATTCCGTAGTCGTCAGCGGCACTGCGGCCTTGGCTTCGGTTCGATCATAAGAGACCAACCCACCATCTCACGACCCATCAATCAAAGATCGGGAACTCAACCCCACTGACCTCACACCCCGTTTCCAGATAATCCCCCGTGATATCCTTCACAGGGACGTCCTTCCCAAACTCCAGGATCGTGCCACCGTCCGTCTCATTCGCATTGAACGGTCGCCAGCCCACACTCGCTTCCATGGCCGCCGGCGCGCTGTTCTTGAGAAACGCAAGCAGATATTCTTGCATCGTGGTAGACGTCTCGATCTCGAGCGCGGAAATCGGGATTTGCGGGTCGCCGCGGCTGATGTTGTAGGTCCCGAAGATCATCGGAAGGTCACTGGTGTGCCAGGCGCCGAGGAAGGGGACGGGTGAGATGTTGCTGAAGTTGCCTGGATGTCGTGGTCAGTTTGACTCGAGATATCTTTGGATTTGGCGCGGGGTTCATTGTCTTGTGGCAATGATGAGTGTCAAGCTTCTTCTGCATGGATAGAACAGGAGCGTGGAAGAAGTGCCTACCTCCGTAAAAGTAGCGGTAAGTGTCCAACCCCAGCTTCTGGCGAGCGTACGAATCGTCGAGAGCGGCGCAGACCCATTGTTTTTCAACTTCATTCGTGATGGTACTGTCCTCGTTCGGCTGCTCCCTTGCAACGTCGGAGCGGATGGCCGGTCCCCTGGCGACCCTCCCAGCAGCATATCTTGCCGACTCGTCCGAGAAGATATACTTTCCATCCGCTGTGGTCTATATCAGCAACCCCTTGTACTATTTCATGGAAAGGGCATGGACCCACGGATGTAGTTGGAGAACGAGATCGATGGCGTCCCGTCGTAGCGATTGTACCACTCCTCAATCTGGAGCCACGAGACCTGTCGCATACAGTCGAGCTCTGCTGCCGAGTCGTTGCCGTAATTGCAGCCGAGGGCCTTGGCGACGATATCAAAGTCCTCGTAGACATCGCCCTCTTCAGTCAGATTCAGCGTAACGCTAGGTGGCATGGATATCATGCCGAACTTCGCTACGAGCGGATTCTCAGGCCAAGCGAGGGTGTAAAGGTGTGTCAGGGCAGCCCCTTGCGACTGTCCCCACAGCTATGGCAACAGTGTTAGCAGAGTCGTTCTCTCTGTCATCGATGCCATCTCACCATGATATTGTCAGCATCACCGCCAAAGCCTGCAATGTGCTTGGAAACCCATTCGACCGCAGCTCGAACATCAAGGAGACTGAGGGATTGTTCCTCCAAACCGCGAGCCTTGGGTGCTATGAGCAAGTCAATACGCAATACTATACCATGATTCTAACGACAGCGAATGCCTTACTTCCAAATATGTTGACGCGATAATTGATGGTGACGACAATGTGTTCCTGACTTGAAGACACCCACTGCGCCGGCAACTGAAACGGAATGATGATGGATCCATGCACGCCCCCTCCGCCCGTCACGAACAAAGCCACGGGCAAGCCTGACGACGCATTTGCATACGCCGGCGTCCAGATGGCGAGGCTCAGGCAGTCTTCCCCCGACGCCCAGCTCGACATGCCTTGGTTCGAGCTTTCGCCGATGCTCTGAGAATCGGCTCCGGGGTCATACCGACTCCAGTCGTCCAACGTCTGCGGAAACCACTGGGGGCAGACCTGGCCGAAGTGCGTCGAGTCGATGGTCTTGTTCGACGGCAGAGGCTTCGCCGGAGGCATCCATCGCAGGTCGCCGATGGGAGGCTGAGCAAAGGGGATCCTCAGGAATTGGCGGACATTCGGGTAGGTGTCGTTGTAGAATCCGACGAACTCTCCTTGCTCGGTCTCCACGGTGAGATTTGGCCAATTCGCATGGAGCGTCCGAGGAGGGAGGAAGGACAGGTTGGCGTACATGGCTGGGAGGATGGGATCCGCAGCCATGGTCGATGGCACATAGGCCAGCAAGTATGACAAGGCCGTGATCAGCGCCGCCATGATGAATCAAAGCGATATCTCCTCCCGACCGCATCGATGATCTTGTCTGGACAACCCAAGTCGATGTTCTTCAACTTCAGACAAGGATACAACCCATTTTAAGTGCAGTGTGGTAAACCTTCTTCCCGCCATATGGGCCTTTTGAGCCGCAGACGCATGCAGAGCTGGGGTCTGGGAGGGGAAGATGGGGTAACAATAAGGGGGGGGGGGGATGGACTTAGCCGCTAGAGACATGCTTGGGCAACGGAGGCTCGGACGAGTAGATGTTGCTATGAGGGAGTGCTACCTCCTGCAAGTGATGATCTGGCAGCTGTGCGGCCATAGTAGTATTATTGAGGCTCGAGCAGCGCGCAGGCGTTTGCTTCCCCATGCGGTAAGACGAGGACAACGTCCCATTATTCTCCTGACGACAGAGTCAGTCGACGCCACTTCATGGTCAGATTGAGGGCGGAACATTGAACATGTGCTTTCGGACCAACTTTGTACCGAACGAACATCCTCGTCCGTCCTCTATCCTCATCCGCACGACAACCGCTTCCTCGCATCGGTCTCACATGGGGGGGACGGCAATCTACATGTACGTTTTCAAGCCTTCTCAGCCCTCATCATCACTCACTTCGGCCATCTCGCCACCAACTTGAAGCACGACCAGGCGTTCCAAGGCTAGTGCTTCTTAAGTTTTGACAATAAATATCAACCAACTAATCGATCAAGTATCCGGCTCTTCAACGATGACTTCCAGATGACCACGCTGGCGGAAACGAAGATCAATGCGCCGAATCACAGGCTGGTGCGGTGTGAGGACCGCGATGGCAAAATCGACATTCAAAACTCGCTCGGTGGCATCGACAGGAACACTCGTACAAATTGGAGTCCTGAAGTTTACCTCCAGATCTGCAAGCCGGTAATCACAAGTCCTCTGTACGCCCTACCATGAATCACGGACAAGATCCAGCTCTCCCACCGAACAGATCCGTTGTCATTTGACCCGAGAAGAAACAAAAAGGATCATCCGGGCCCGCCTGCGTCGAAACATCTCGTACAGATACATGCTCACTGTTGCGCCCTGTATATACAAATCAAAGCTCGTCCCTCGCACCACGCACCCAAACATGCCTACCATGCCCAAACCATTCACCCACGACATTACGCGTCGATCAGATTCTCCGTGTCGCCATTCGTCTGCGGCTTCTTGCCATTCGCCTCCGCCTCGCCATCCACGTCTCCATTCGCGTGATCCCGCGTGTCCTTGTCCCCCGTCTTCGCCTGCCGCTGATAATACTTGTCCAACACCTTGGCCGGGATGCGGTTCAACAGCTCTTTCGGGTAGATGCGCAACAGCTCCCAGGCCTGATCCAGGCCGTCGAAGATGGTGCGCTTCTCGTAGGCGCCTTGGGCGATGTAGGTCTTTTCGAAGCGCTCCAAGAACTCGAGGGAGAGCTTGTCCTCGTCGGACAGGGCGTCTTCCCCGACGACGGCTTTCATGGAGGCGGCGTCGCGGCCGATGGCGTACTTGGCGTAGAGTTGGTTGGAGACGTCGGAGTGGTCGCCGCGGGTGTGGCCTTCGCCGATGGCGGACTTCATGAGTCGCGAGAGGGACGGCAGGACGTTGATAGGGGGGTAGATGCCTTTGTTGTCGAGCTGACGGTCGACGAAGATCTGGCCTTCGGTGATGTAGCCTGTTAAGTCGGGAATGGGGTGGGTGATGTCTGTCACGTTGGTCAGCACGGCTCGCCGGGGGGGGGGGATGATGGGATGCTGACCGTCGTTGGGCATGGTCAGGATGGGAATCTGGGTGATGGAGCCGTTGCGGCCCGTCACGCGTCCGGCGCGCTCGTAGATGGTGGACAGATCGGTGTACATGTACCCAGGGTAGCCACGTCGCCCGGGCACTTCTTCTCGGGCGGCCGAGACTTCACGCAGGGCGTCGCAGTAGGAGGACAGGTCGGTGAGGATGACGAGGACGTGCTTCTCGAGCTGGTAGGCGTAGTACTCGGCGGTGGTGAGGGCCAGACGGGGGGTGATGATGCGTTCGATGCTGGCGACGGTCAGTACTTCAGGAGGAATGTGGTGGTGGTGGTGGGGTGAGGATGCTCACGTGGGATCGTTGGCCAAGTTCAAGAACAGGGTGACGCGCTCCATGGACCCGTTCTCCTCGAAGTCGCGGGTGAAGAAGCGGGAGGTCTCCAGGTTGACGCCCATGGCGCCGAAGACGATGCTGAAGTTGTCCTCGTGGGTGTCGTGGGTGTCCTTGCTGGTGAGGCCCTTCTGCTGGACCAAGGAGGCCTGTCGACAGATCTGGGCGGCGATCTCGTTGTGGGGCAGGCCGGCGGCGGAGAAGATGGGGATCTTCTGGCCGCGGGCGACCGAGTTCATGGTGTCGATGGCGGAGATGCCGGTGGAGATCATCTCCTCGGGGTAGGCGCGGCTGTAGGGGTTGATGGGGGAGCCGTTGATGTCGAGGTAGTCCTCCGCCAACACCTTGGGGCCCTTGTCGATGGCGCGGCCGGAGCCGTCGAAGATGCGGCCCAGCATGTCCTCGCTGACGCCGAGCTTGAGGCTGTGGCCGGTGAACTCGACGCGGGTCTTCTTGACGTCGATGCCGCTGGTGCCCTCGAAGACCTGGACGACGGCGCGGCTGCCGCGGGCCTCGAGGACCTGGCCGGAGCGCTCGGTGCCATCGGGGAGCGTGAGCGAGACGATCTCGTTGAAGCGCGGGAACTTGACGTTCTCCAGCACGACCAGCGGGCCGTTGATGCCGCCGATGGTGTTGTAGCGGATGCGCGGGTGGACGGCGCCGATGGCGGGCGGGGCGTCCTTGGCCATGCTGTGTGATGCGAGGGGAGGAGGAGCGGGAGTGCGCGCGGGTGGAGGGGGCGCCCGAGGAGGAGTGGGGAGTGGAGGTCGAGTGGAGCGGAGAGGCGTGAGGGGGCGGTGGACAGGCAGACCGCAGAATGCACGGGGATGAGAGCTGTTGCAACGGGAAAAGCTGCCAGCTACGTAACCACGGGAGCTTGAGCCGCAGAGTGGGGCATGCTCTCGATCAACATATTCATTAAGATTTTCAACATATTCGTTGAGATTTTCAACATATTCATTATGATTTCCAACATATTCATTGCGAGTTCATTGATGTCCCGACAAGACACGTCCAGGATTTGATGGAGATGGGCGTGTCGATTGCTTAACCTCGCCCATCACCGACGGGCACCACTGACTGTCAGGCATACTGAATACAGTCTCGTTGCCTCTGCGAGAGAGCAAAACCACTTGAGTACGGTCAGCTCAGGCGGGAGGTACCACAAGGTGCCTTAGTCAATTGCTCAGAACTACACGCCATTCCCTCCTCCCCGCCCGCCCCCCCAAAACCAACTTCCCCCCCCCCCCCCCCCCAAACTCCGAACCTCCCATCATACGGGACCATGAGCCCCACTCCCGCCGCCCTCACCCCCGGGGACATGTCTGAAGCATTCGCTGCACTCCGCCACCCCTAGCGTGGTGCAGGCTATGGGCGTGGCGTCGTGGAGGGTACCGCCAGACTCGGTGTGGCGGTATCCGACATGATGTGTCGGGGGATGGCTTGGCGCGAGCGGAGGGGTCCGGTGGGATTGGCGGTGGAGCTGGTTGGAGGTTGGGAGGAGTGACGGTGGAGCTGGTTGGAGGTTGGGAGCAGTGATGGGGTAATAGGACTGGATGTGGCGGGAGGAGTCCATGTGTAGCCGGGGTGGTTGACGTGCCTAGGTGGAATCCTTTCGATGCTTGATATAGCTGTATACCCTACCTACTCGGCAGGTTCTTGGTCAAAGAATCCTGATCAGATCTGACGGCTCCATAGTGGCGAGGAGAAGATAGGAGAGATGGTTGATATACATGTCTACATTATGCCCGGATATGTACATATTAGGTCATCAACTAGGACGGTCATGTACATGTACATATCATGTATGATGAGCTTACATCATCCTCTAAAAATGGTAGGGGAATGTATCTATTTCCGAGCCTCAGGTGACATGTTCTATAGAGAAGCATCGTCCGTGTCTGATGATGGTTCTACATCCAACTCCACGTGGACCTATGACTGCGGTCGAATGTGGATCATTGCATCTAACACATTCTTCCTGTATGATCATACCTTATTGTATGCTCGGCGCAGCTTATAGGGATTCCGAAAGGGGTAACTCATGCGCTTCCGGCGAGGTGGCTTATGAGGTTGCCCCATGTTGCCATGCATCATTCATGGCCTGGCCTCATTTCCATCGACCACCGCCAAAGCTACAGGACAGTCTACATGTACAGTATATACACTTGTCCCCCCGACAGGCCTACCTCGCTCCCGACGCCAAGCACCAGTCCCATGCCATGGCGTGAATCATGTGATGGAGCTTGTCGACCATCCACGGCACCCTTTCTGCTCCGGAGAAAAAACATGTCAACACACGGCGACCAACCTGGATCGCGCTGTCAGCATTGAGTCAATCCCCACGGCATCATCGTTGATCGAGCTGTGTCCGACCAGACGAGATTGGCCCACGGCGTAGGGAAGGAAAACGGGTTTGGCGCTGAAGCTCGACATGGCACATACATAATAACAATCATTGCCAATGATCCAGTATGATTGCCGTCCAATCAGGACATCATGTGCTTTCGGCATCTCCCCGAAATGCACTCACGCTCCATCGCGACGGCAGAAATAATAAGAAGGAAATGCTTGGACGTTGACGCCAGCCCAAACGCTGCCACTGCAAATCTCACATGACTTACGGCTTAATAAGTAATGAGGTCGACGTCGAAAGCCGCCATGCGCACTAGGACATCCCGGATGCAAATCGCATCAATGGCCGAACCTGGCCTATCAAGCACCGCCGCTGCCAGGACCACTCCCTCGACCCCAGGCATCATTCCGGCTCCTACCGTCGACGCTCTGGAACTCAATGGTGCAGCGTGCCTGACCGCCCATGCCACTAGAACTTTTCTGCATCATCGATACCAAGAACGACGCCGGCATCTCGCCCGTCTCGTTCCAAGCACCAGGGTCAGGATCCATCCATATCCATTATGATTACAATGGATGAGCAATATAAACCCCCCCCCATCGTCGTCTCCACTCACGCAGCATCCCCATCATCCAGACCACCACGCTCACTGACCCAACTCTCCCACACTCACTATTAGTCATCTTCTTCCACCATGTTCACTCCTTCCTTCTCCTTCTTGGCTTGCAGCCTCCTCCTTGCCTCCCCCTTCACCAGCGCAGATGGCAAGGGCAAAAAGGGAGACGGGAAGAAGAAGGCAGATGTCCCAACACACAATGAATTCCTCGAACGCGACAAGAAGATCCTGCTAGACTGGAAGGCCAAGAACGTCGTCGACGACCCACTCGGGCGGCTCACCAACTGGGCTGAGAACGGCGACGTCTGCAAGTTCGGCTGCATCACCTGCGACCCGATCCCCGATGGCGATGGCCACCTTTCAGTGTCAGGCATCGACTTCAACGGGGCTCATCTCGGAGGTCCCCCGGGCGGCATGTCGATCGACCCCCTCGTGGGAGGTCTGAACGACCTCGTCTTCTTCCACGCCAACACCAACAACTTCTCGACCGGCATCTTGAATGATTATTCCCACCTGCCATACTTCCAAGAGCTGGACATCAGCGCCAACTTGTTCCGGGGCCCGTTCCCGCTGCAGTTCTACACGGCCAAGGAAATCACCTTCGTCGACATCCGTTTCAACGCCTTCAGCGGACCCATCCCCCGCGAAGCCTTCCTGGTGAGTCTCTTGGCGCTCTTCTTCAACAACAACCAGTTCACCGGCACCATCCCCGACACCATCGGCTCGGCCGACATCAACTACCTGAATTTTGGCATGAACCCGATCACTGGCACCATCCCTGAAGACTTTCCCGACCAGACCGATCTGCTCCAGGCCGTCCTCGTAGGCACCAACCTTGAGGGGCCTATCCCTGAGGGCCCATGGAAGTCGACGCAGTTGGAATACTTCTACGCCAGCGAGACTCACCTGTCCGGCAAGGTTCCCGAGTCGCTTTGCTCGCTCCCAAAAATCGACCTGATCAACGTGACCCTCACCAACCTCGACAAGGAGTTGGGCCCGGCGTGCACGAAGTTGCAGAAGAAGAAGAAGCTTTTTCTGTAGGGGCGAGAGGAGACATTGTGATGGTGAAATGTAATCGCGTGGTGAAGAGTGTGCATGTACGTTGCAAATGGTCAATTTTTATAGCTGCGGCTTCGTATCCTATCTTTCCAACACGCCTCATCGATGTCCCCTACGCACGCCAGAAGCTGCAGGACCACTCCAAGCTCGACCGTTCCCTACCCCGAGTCAGTCGCGCGGAGCCGTACATCACACACAAGCACCAAACATTTCTATGGTGTCCTCCCAGAAGACGACGCCCGTCACCTCAAACCCGATCACACCTCTAAACCCCGTTCTAACCCCCCACCCTCCCTCTCCCACGCCCGCGCAACCCTCAACACCACCCCCTCCGCCCACCACCTGCATACTCACCCGCAGCCCCCTCCCCCTTCCCCCTCCCCACCGGAAACGCCAGCGCCGGACGCCCGGACGCACGAAACACGGACACGCGTTCTCCAGCCTCCCCACCTCCTCCTCCATCTGCACCGCCGGCCCGACACCCACCTCCGGCAACGGATCCACCGGCGTCCCGCACGCCCGTCGGCATGACCAGCACCAGCATCCCCATGTGATTCCCCATCGGACTCCACGACACCGCGTCCATACACAGGCAGCCCCCGCGACCCCCATGCATCGGCCCACTGACCCCCTCCACCACCGCGCCCACACCCCGCACCCTCCCATCCATCCATCCATCCCCCGCCCCTCCACCGCCTCCTTCAAAACCCCGATCCCCCA